>CM018693.1:4601514-5201514 GCA_009363875.1 Mikania micrantha | reverse complement strand
AATTCCCATGCCGCCTTTAGGTAATTTCATTAAAAGCTTTGTAGCATAAGCTCTAAGAACTCTTTGGAAAACCTGCCAACCAGAGAATGAAATTTTGATATGCTATTCACACCGTAAGTTTAATTCACAAGTACCTAGGATGAAGGGACGCTATTAGTTTATCAATTTACTTAGTTTAATCATGTTTGTCATAAAGCATGCTTGTAAATAAACTTGGTATAATCCAAAAAACTATAGTATGTTTTTCAAAACAGACTATCCACATAGCATGTGGTAGTTTTGTTATGGGTATAAATTCTCATATAAGATATTCTTTGAATTTGATCATATTAAGATGATCCAATATAATAGTCTGTAGTCTGCTTAACCCTCATCATCTTGTATTTTTCCTGTTAATACTTTATACCCTAGAAACAACTATCTTGATAGATGTCTCAAAGGAAATAATGTTCTGGTATCAACATTGTTCATCCTTCCAATAACACTTAAGATATTGGAAATAAACTTTCACAACGTGCAAAACTAGATTTTAAAAAATTAAATTAAATATATAATTCATTAACATGATTAAGAGAAGAACAATAAGAAAGATGATTTAGAAATAAAATGACATGTAGAATAATATATTTAAGAGGGAGTCTTTGCAATATTTGTTCAGACCTAATTTTTTTCTTAAGATTTAAGAGTTTCTCTACATATTGAATATCTTGCTATAAATCTCTTTATATACACAGTTTTATGATATATGATGAAAGGAGATCTTTCCATTGAAGTATGCAAATCATTTTTTGAGTGTTCTTTGGAGTTGATTAACATTTAGTATTCTCCTTGTATAATATTGCAAGGCAGGCAAGATTGAGTTTTCAACTTTTATTGTCAATAAAATCCTATAACCATTAAAGCAATAACTTGTGTTCATGAGTGAAAAGTGTATATGCCTACATTCAAGACCAACACATACCTTGAATAAGTTTAGGAGTGTTTGGTTCTTTGTCAAGGCACAACACCTTTTCAAGCTTCTTCTGATAATCAGAAAAACCTTTATCGAGGGAAAATTAATATGTTAGAAATTCAGCAGATTGAATTCTTTAGACTGCAGTCATCAAGCCAGATTTTGGTTGGCTGAAGACTTTACTTGACAAAACAAGCTTTCTATTCATTATTAAAACATCATGACACGCTATTTGTTAGGAAAATGTTTCTATGCCAGCAAGTATAAAAGTGATGCTTCCTATAAACTAGTGGGAAATTTTAAATAATAACATGAATTCAATCACAAATTTTTAGGAAAAAAATTAATTGATCAATTCCATAATAAATTTGAGGAAAATAATATATCTCAAGCATTAGTAGTTACATATTAGCATATCTTGTAGTGTACCTGCATGCTACTAGATAAAATATTAGTTTGACTTCCATCATCCATACCCCATGCTTCATCCTGTAATTATGCTCGCGTGTCAAAAGGTAAAAGCAAAAAACCTAAACATTTCAATAGATAAAACCTGAACAAGCTTCTCCAGATGCTCCGTAATAGTTTTTTCTTCTAATTCCACATATATCATCATGTGTGGTTCAAAGCAAGATGATATAATGCCATGGAAATTGAACTGCAATAACTGTGGAAAGTAAGTAAAGCTAATAACAAATTCCATCACATTTGAGTCTGAAAACAAATGTAGAAAGATGATTAAATGTTTTGAATATGCTAATAGATGATCTTGATTAGCGGTGCACAAGATATACAAGATTTGGGCTTTTCCTACATGACATCCATTTCAAGATGCAACAAAAAACTTTACAAGATAATTGATATCAGGTGACAAAAGCCAGTGCCCGTCAATAACGCAGCCTGGCATAAACAATATTTCATAATGTGAAACCAAATGTCATAGAATACTCTTCAGGACCTTAAGCTTTTATGTGTAGCAACCTATATTTCATCAAATGCAATATAACCCTAGTAGTACAAAGCCCAATGACCTACCATATATATTTGGCATGAAGATGAATCTCATACATAAACCATTGATCATGAAACAAAATTGAATGTTGCATGTTTATCATTTGTTGAAATTTCATTACTCATAAGATTTACTTTTCCTATATTGACGTAATGCCTTCAATGGGCCATACTTCGTAACAACATATGATAAGAGAAAATCATGTGTGGGGATAGCTTGTTTCTGCAAGTAGTTGACATTCAACCACAATAATGCCAGTTTAAAATAGTCAAAAACGCACCCCAGCTCCGGTTACTGCAAAATCTTTATTTACTTCATTATCCTGGCATCACAGAGTAGTGCAATAAACATGACACCATTTAGAAACAAAAATTGCAACATAATAAAATGGCTTTATAAAATGTAGTAAGTAAATCAAGCAACCAATGTTGCATACATCATCCAAGTTTGCAACAAGCTTTTTTTCATATTTTTTCCGAATATCCATCACAACTTGATTACTTCTTTCCCCTTTATTTAATTCCTCAATGTCGCCAGCAACCTTTTTGGTGTTACCACTACTGCCAAATTTCTCTGCTAATTCTTCCTCAAATTCTATTGTACGTTGTAATGCCTGCACATATTTTACTGAATCAGACACTAAGAGATTAATAAATGGACCAAACAAGGGCCATATATTACTCAAATCAATATTATATCAAACAACAAAACTGAGATGAGTAAATTGATCAACCTTATAATATGACAAAAGTTAGGAATTCGGGTATTCCAACCCACACACAAACACAAACAAGTTACAAGGAAATAAAACGAACACGAGATTTAGCGTGGTTCACTCAGTATGACCTACATCCACAGGATGCAACTAGATAACTTCTTTATTGCTTTATGCCTCTCACCACTCGGGAAAAAAAAACTAATATGAGCTGTAACTAAATAAAAAGGGAAAATTACCAAATCAGTCATAGTTAACCAATTTTTTACCAAACTAATCACTCAAATTCCGGTCAAAGCGCCGCTTTAGACACCACTTTAGACGTCCTTTTTCTGTACTTTTTGTAAACATACGGTCCCACATGTCGGCGGCTTTGTCGGGGTCTAAATGGGTGTCTTAAGACCCCTTTTCTACCGGCGTCTTAGATGCCTCTTTAGACACTACTTTAGACGCCCTTTTTCTGTACTTTTTGCAAACATACGGGCCCACATGTTGGCGGCTTTGTCGATTCTAAATGGGTGTCTAAGACCCCTTTCCACCGACGTCTTAAGATGCCTGTTGACTACCAATTTAGACGCCGACTTAAATCTCACATGTGGCTCGGCTCGATCGGCTTGGCGTCGTCTTAAAGCCTTTAATGCGGCGTCTTTAGACTCCAAAGCGACTTCTTTAGACGTCGGTTCTGAATGGATGTGACATTCCCTTATTTGACTGATTTGATGTCTTAAAGATGTCAGAATGGGTGTCTTTTAGACTCCAAAGCAACGTATTAGACACCGGTTCCGGATGGATTTGACTCTCCCTGATTTGACTGATTTGACGGCTTAAAAATGTCAGAATGGGTGTCTTTTAGACTCCAAAGCGACGTCTTAGACGCCGTTTCCGGATTCTTAAAGATGTCGAACCAATAACCTTCTTATCAGCATTTCTCATATGAGGATACATCTGGGTCTTGGAATACATATGTTGCTGTACAAAATATCAGACATGAAATGTGGTAGAATCACCATAAGCGTATGCCCTAATATGCCAACCACAAATTGTATCACAAAATGTTGTCAAAAAAAGACAAATGTTAACAGAAATATTATCCACATTATCTAATATATAGAGGAAAAAAATAAACCGCCAAAAAAAGTTTTCAATTCAAACGAGGTAATAAATGCGGTAGGTGGCGATTAATCACATCAGTCAAATCCATCCAGAACTGGCGTCTAAGACGTCGCTTTGGAGCCTAAAGGACACCAATTCTGACATCTTTAAGCCATCAAATCATGGAATATCACATCCATTTAGAACCGTCGTCTAAAGACGTCGCTTTGGAGTCTAAAGACGTCGCTTTGGAGTCTAAAGACGCCTCTAGAACGGGCGTCTAATGACGCAACTTTAAAGTCTTTAAGACGACGCCAAGCCGATCGAGCCGAGCCACATGTGAGATTTAAGCCGGTTCTAAATTGGGCGTCTACTGGCGTTTTAAGATGCTGGTAGAAAAGGGGTCTTAGACACCCATTTAGAACCGACAAAGCCGCCGCCATATGGGCCGTATGTTTACAAAAAGTACAGAAAAATGGCATCTAAAGCGTCGTCTAAGACGTCGGTAGAAAAGGGGTCTTAAGACACCCATTTAGACCCCTACAAAGCCGCTGACATGTGGGCCCGTATGTTTACAAAAAGTATAGAAAAATGGCGTCTAAAGTAGCGTCTAAAGCGGCGTCTTAGACGCCGGAATTTGAGTGATTAGTTTGGTAAAAAATTGGTCAATTATGACTGATTTGGTAATTTTCCCAGATAAAAAAGGGCCAAGCCTGCCTCATTGTGTTTTTTAATTGGCTGTTCCAAAACAGGTTTTTAAACTAAACCCAAATCAAGTCTCTACAAAGCCACAATCTCAATCTTTCACTTGAAGGCTTGATAATCTTCAAACTGATATTTGTTGTGAACAGTTGTACATTCTCATCATATAACCTGAAGGCATTTTGAAGCCCCCTGGAGCTCCAAAACATCAGTTGTGGATAAAACTACCATTGACTAATCCTCTGTCCATACCAGTTACAACTAGCATGAATTGCCAAATCCTAGAACACCCTAATAAAAAAACACTCTTCGTATAAAGCAAATAGTCCTTTTGATAGACTTTGATAGCTAGAATATTGGTTCCCTTAACCCACTATTTGCTAAATCTGGCCGAAGCTTTGATTGACTGACTGCAAGTGCTCGTATTACCATAAAAACCTATACTGGTTTCCTGAACCTTTCTTAGCACGTTTAACCTAAGTTTGACTTGTGACTTTGAGTTAATCATTTGCAAAATAAAATTTCTTATGCAGTACACATACCATATAAAAGGAACCCATTTTTCTACCTCAATCTATGATAAGATTAACTTTAACGACCTTCCACTTCCTATTCCTGAACATAACCTCTTGCCCACGTTCATCCAACTGCCCGACATAATCCAACTATTTCTTCAAATTTGGAATCGCCTTGACATATTTCAAAATCTACTTGAAACTCTCTGAATTAACCAAATTTATGTCATCCATGTGTGTAGCATCAAGAACCTCATCATTTGCCAATCTTACCCAAAATCATCTAATTTAAGATTCTTTAATGCTTTAGTGGTGTGAGAAGCATGAACTAAAGCACCAGAATCCATAACCTAGGAATCTACACAGCTCTCCACATAATAGATTAAGACTTTATCTTCTTCGTGGTCTGTTGTGGTTTTAACTTCTTTCTAGTCATTTGGACATTGATTCCAGAAGTGACACACATGTTTACAGTTCTAGTAGATCATATCATCCCAAGTTCTAGACTAACTCATTTTCCTGCTCTTGCTAACACTGCCTTTGTTTTTTCATTATTCATTTGTCACCATGCATTAATTCACTTGAAAATTCACATGAAATTCTTCACCTAACAACTTCACCAAGAATAACATCTCGAATCCCGTTAAAAATGAACTCGCTAGTACAATTTAGTAATTATTGTTACAGTCCCTAGCCAACTATCGAGAAATGAGATGATAGTAGTAGAGCATGAATGTCATCCTCGAATTTGATACCAACTTACCTAAATTTGGACAAAATCAAATTAAAATCGTTAGTGTGCATTGTAACTGAGCTTCCTTTTTTCATCCTTGTATTAGCTAGCTTTCTAATCATAAAAAACTTATTAGTTGTCACAAGTGTCTCATTCATATTATACAACACATCTATGATTCATTTCGTTGTGGTATCCTTCAAAATGTTGAATGCAACATCCTTCATTGGCTATAATCTAATAGCTACCTTGGCCTTTATATCTGAAGTCTCCTAATCAGATGTTGTTAATATTTTTTTGTTTTCTTCCCCAATGCCAAATTCAAGTCTTTCTGAACCAACAATCAATTTGCATCTACCACCAACCAAAATCTTTTCAGTCAAACTTCTAAATATGAACCTTCACGTCATTTGCCATGATAGCACGACTAAAGAGAAATAAAAGGAACGAGAAATAGTGAACATGCATAGCAATAGAACAAGCATGAGCTTAGCGGCTATCCTACTAAACATGTCAAAGGCTCGATCTACTACTCACAATAACTTGATAGTATTGTCAAAAAATCTATCGGAAAAAATTAAAACAAATTCAACAAACCTCTTGGCACAAATTCTAATCTCAATGATTTCACCAAACTACCTGCCTAGGGATTACTCATGCAGGGTTAAGAACACGCTCTAGCTATGGCTATGGTTTCTAGAACTCAACAATCACACCCAAAACAATAACCAAGAATAATCAACCAATATCAATCGACAACCCTAATTAGGAACTAAAAACAAGAAATGAAACAACCAAATTTAATGCTTCGTTCTGATCAATTGGCTGAATGGGGCACGACAACGACAATTGAACAATGTTGTGGCGCGCATTTCTTTTCGGTGTGCATTCAAAATTAAGAGGAAAAGGGTTTTGACCTCTTATTATTTCTTCTGCTTGATTGGTCGAGAACCACGCACAAAGGGAAAAAAAAAAGTATACCAAGACAAGATCAATATTACTTTTTTTCTTGATCTAAGACAAAAAAAGGAGAAAATTGCTTCTTGTTTTTTCTTTATCAACATAGAAATCCAAAAAAGGAATGCTTCTTATTCTTTTCTTGTTTGATGCACGTAGGTAAAAAGGTGGTTGCCTTTGTTTTTATAACACAGTCCATGTGCACATGCTTTTAATTTTCTGATAGTAATCCCCAAACAAACAAAAAAAGATGTGATGTCTTCTGCTTTTTGCTCGATCAAAACAAACAAAATAGAAAGAGGTTGTCGATGATCGGCTGTCAGGAGTGTTGGCGACTAACTCTATATCACAACTCTGTCTTGCATTACACGATTCTAAGCTTTGATACCACTAGTTAAGGATTTGGGTATATATTCCTACGCACACCAAACACAAACAAGCTGCAAGAAAAGAAAACAAACACGCTATTTTATTTTGGTTCGACCTACATGTAAGGGCAACAAAAAAAGGTTCTTTATTGTTTTCTGGCTCTCATCACTCATGATGAAGAATTGCAGGTACAAGATCTACTTAGTTGGATGCTTTAGTATAGTCTTATAAACTAGGATCAAATCAAGTCTCCACAAATTCAACAATAAACGCCACCTTCATTATGACAGGAAACATGAAAAACAACATAAAAGTAAACGTGATTCCACAAAGGGAACTTGCTTAATGTTTAAGGTAAACAAGACATGTATACAAATGAAATATATACACAAAATCTAAGTCATAAAGACGGAGTGAAACATCAAATATGATGGATGAAAGGGTGTTATAAAATACAAATATTAAGGGTATGAATCCCACATAATAAAAATGGAGAAGAGAATAAAATGGTAAGAAATGAACCCTAGAATTGTACTTAGGAAAGGTATAAGAAACATTAATGCAGGTTGAATGCAAAGCCAAAATCAAGTTCAACATCAAAGATGAAAATTAAATGATTTGTTTGTATTTACCAGCAGCAATGTTCCAACATCTGGCTTCTCTTTCGGGTTTTGGAATATCTCCATAAGTTGTGTCCTAAAATCAAGGAAACTTATCAATGACCTCCAAAAAATCAGGTACATGAATTTACATAGAAGAAACAAGATCAGCAATGCTAGTGCATTTTCTATTTGGAAATCCCGGTTCCCACCCCTGGTTATACACGCCAAACCTAATATATTATTACACTTCTCAATACATTATTCTTGCATCTATAGATAAAGGGGTTGAGAATTAGAACAATCTACAGTAGACTTCTCAGAAGAGGATATCAACACACAAAAGGTCAAAGACAAAATTTTCATTTATACATAGTAATATACAATTCACATAGTATAAACTATCCAATTATCTGGGAACAAAAAATAACAAACCTGGTCAATTTGCAGAACTGAATACACAGCAGGTAATCAACATGCCATGAAGCAGGAAAAGTTTTCCATATCTCCTTATTAGTTCGTAATCGGCGTTTGACCCAAGCATATCTCCTCTCTGTTTTATCTAACTTTGCTAGCTCTGATAAAATGCATCAAATGTTCAGTTAATTATTATCAAAGATATCAGATTCAGTTAAAGTATCACTAAGACAATTGTTAAAAGAAACAAACCGGCTCCTTCAAATATCTGTTGATGAGAAATAAGCTCTCTGTTGCAGAAGTTCTTCACCAATTCTTCCCTCACTGATGGCTCCAGTGCATCAACAACCAAGCAAGCATCTGATAATTGCTGCAACAAATTACTCTCTTCTGCTTCTTTTCCTGTACCTAAGCTGGGATAAAAAAAAAAAACGAAAGAAAAAAAAAAGAAGAGGAATATCAAACTTACCAGGGCAAATTTGGCAGTATACACGGTAACTAACCATTAAATGCATAATTTTTTTATTGCTACAGTATAAAATAGTGGCTTTGGAGGGGTTGGCAAATATAAATCTTTATTCCAAAAAAAAAAACATTAAATGACAACAGTGTAAATAACCAGCAGATCAGGCTGCAAACAAAATGGGCACATTCAAATCAATATGTAAAAGAATACTAGCAACACAGTCCACATAGATTTAAATTCACAGACCTAGAGAAATCAGAGAATACGTGAGACTTGAGAATTTGTTTAATATTCTTGAACTTGTCTCTTAATTCGGTGATTTTTGGAATATCTCTGTATGCATCAAAATGACTACATAACTGGTTGACAGCCTAAAACACATAAACCATAAATATTAGACTCTTTAATACAATTTCTTACGGAATATATACTAAGCATCATGAGAGACACCAGCAAATGAAATAGATTGAACATTAATAATAAAAAAATAGAAATTTATTCTTTGATCCATCACATCGTGTTTTCTTTCACTCAGGTTTTGTATTTCTTTATGGTTTGGAGAGCAGCATTTAGAAAGTTGCATAACTTTCATGCGTCAAGATCCTTTGCTTACATGTCTGTATCCAATTGATAGCTGTCATTTCCATTAACTTTAAGGAATTCAACCTTGTCTAGAGATTTAAAGATGTTAATCAACATACAGTGTTGGTTCTTACATAAATCAGGATATAAAATCTCAACTGAGTACTTTCTGATTAAAGAGCAATTTTGAAAGCTATCAGTCAAATAGCAAAGCTAACTAGATGATTCATTCTTCTGATCTTCCAATAGTTGGATATGTGTAATGTTACTTGATGGTAAAAAATTATGGTAGTGAACCAGTAGAACACTTGAAATCTGTAGTAGTTTTAATGTACAGGAGAATATAAGATGCAAGTAATTCTTATGCAACTTGCTAATGGAAAATAAATAAAAACAAACTTACATACCTCTAGCTGTGCGGCAGCCTCTTTGTATTTTCTTTTCGAAGCCTTTGCTTGAAGCTGCTCAATGGCAGAGGCTGTAACAAATAGCAGAATATATTGCATTAAAAGTGTTTAGACTCAAAATTAGACATTAGATTCTGTGTCGGAATATAAACTTGAAACACAAACACCGTGGTTATAAAAAGTGACTTCAACATGCACTAAACATTATTTTAAAGATACATGGGCAATAAAACGTTTGCAGCTGATTCCACCTTGGTAACTATGTAAGTTGTCGCAAAGCAAGAAAGACAAGTAAACTTTTATGTAGATAAATTTCTGGTACAAGATGATGTCCAGAAGCAATTTTTTTAGACAATTTTAGCCAATTCAAATTTGTTGATTATTGATCAACCAGCTCTGGAATTGTAAATTTGGTGTTTGTAAGGACATTGCTCAACTATCAGCTTGCTTAGGTGACTTTGCTTTCAAAAAAAAAACAACCACTTAATAATTTTACCATTTGTTAGTGCTTTACAATTAAAAAAAAACTGCATAGTTGCATTTTTTTTCTTTGCAAAAAATAAACAACCTAGCATAGTAAGGCGATGGATGGCGGTGATGGCGGTTGTTATGTGCTTCTTTGCACAATCCAGCTTCTTAATGTCACGGCATATTTCTTGAACCATTGTCTCACTTTGCTCCGCTTTTGTTTTAAAATCTCTGACCTTATACATTAGCTCCTGTAATAAAATAGAAAGTAGCACAAGAAAACTGAGTACGATATTCATGGAAACAACAATGCCAGTGTGACTGACAACAAAAACGATATTTAATTGCCAATGTTGACGGACCTCCACTGCATGTGTTGCTGCAGCTAGATCCTCCTTTGCTTTGGTTCCTGAAGTACTCTGGGTATGAAAGGTTAAGCAATCACAACACTTAGGTAACCATGCATATATTGATGAACTGTAACATTAGTAAATTTGATAACCCATTAAACACAATAGCTTAAAATGATAAAAAGCAAGAAAAATAAAACACTTGAACTTTAATTGCAATAAATGTTATTGGTTTGAGGAATGGAACAAAAGGAGATGCTATATAACCTGTTGACGGACAGCTGCAAGAATTTCAGCATCCACCACACGTATCTCACTATGCATTTTCTGCATCAGTGGTTCAATCCCTGATAAAGATGCTTCTGGACAGTGAACAAGTTCCACGATGTTAATCAAAGACTCAATTTGATTACAAAAAAAAAAAACACATAAAGAAGACCATAGCAGGCTTAGAGATTATTGTAGAAGTTAGCAGCACTAGGAACAAATGACAGTAATACTTAACAATTGTAAGTGACACTTTTAATCAAAAATAATATATATATTCAACATTGATAATGTATAATAAGTGTGAATGAACAAATTGTCTGCATTTAAAACTTGTATGGATTAAACACAACTCAGCTCATAATGATTTGATCTTAGAACACAGGAACACATAAATGTGAAATAAGATAACCTGTAGGAAACATATGATTGATGTAGTCCGTGGTACCAGCCTTCTCCATTTCGCTGGAAAATTGAGCCAAAATTCATAATCAAGACAAATCAACGAATAACGAAATGCCAGACAAAATTAAAACATCAAAAAAAGCATGAATGTCAATGAAATCAAACGTGATAATAGTGATCTGTGATCGTAGGAGATACCTAAATGCAGTCGTTGAATTGCAATGATTAATAGTCACCAAAGGATGACAATAACCACGGTTGGATCCGGTGGCGGGTTCCGTTACGGCCATAGTTTTCACTCATCGCAAATTATTAAATACAAAAGCAATCCTAAACTATTTAGTTATACCAACTTTGTCACAGACTTCATCTTATTTTCTAACCATACCTTGTACTTCCATGAAACTATCGTAAAATTGTAAAAAAAAAATGTAAATTAATAAAACCCTTTCTGGTACCTTGTTTGTTTTGTTTTGTTTGGGTTGAATTCGAACATTTGATATAAATTGTACATCTGATATGTGATCCAATTTTTGGTTTTTGGTTTTTTTTAGCAATTTAGGTTCTATATTGTTTAGATTTCTTTTCCTTCTTGATTTTCAAGAAAATAATACTTGACATTCCTATATATACACGTGGTTATTTGTTGGGTGTGAATTACGCAAAGCTCTCAACTTACGCTTACGACTAATTTGACTTCCTTATACCATTGTTTTATACTAACAAATCTTGGTTGTGTTTCTTCGATGTGGGAACTGCATTTCCTTCTTTCTAAATGCAAACAAAAAAGCATTAAACTTTATTTTGGAATTTGATATCTAACAAGAAACGATTGCTCACTCTTGAATTTTGACTATGTGGTTTGAATTAATATCACTTGTACGTACGTTGTTCGATCTAGAAGAGAATCCTATATATTATTTCTTTTGTTTACTACTATCCTATTTTATGTAAATATAATTGGTTTCCACCATATATTCGGTCCGAACAAACCACGGGTTTTAGAATCAATACTTCTTCAAATTGTCCATTTGAAAAAAGTGAAACCCTTCTTATTAGATGATCATGAGTAGGGATGTTCACGATCCAGTTCAAAACCGCGAAACCGTCCAAACTGGTCAACGGTTTGGTTTCACGGTCGGGTTTTTCCCAAACATTAGGTCGGTCGGTTTCGAAAGTTCAAAACCGTAATAAACGGTTTGGTTTATGATTTTCATCAAAAATTGGTCGTAAAAAAATGGACCGGGCTGGGCCGTATATGTGGGTGCATAGATTGAGTTGATGATTTATGCGTCATGTAAAAAATAAATTTAGACTTGGTGTATTGGTTCCCCTTAAACTATAAAAGTTTGGTTTGATTCAATTTTATTTTTGGCGGGATCAAAAGCCCAAAAACGTAAACCAAAGCGGAACCAAACCGTTGATAACGGTTCTGTTTTGGTTTCATTATTAAAAAACTTTTGTTAGCATTTTGGTTTACGGTTCCACCTAAAAACAGAAAAGCAGGCCGCGAACACCTCTGATCATGAGACTTGCCAAAAATCGAAATTCTTGATCAATGGATAAAAAAATATCACCATTTTTGTTTAATAATATACGAGAGTGGATGATTGATTCGACGACTAATGCATGATAGCACGTTCGTCTTCAAAGTATATGCCTTCCCGCCTTAGCGTGAAATTGGTGTTGATACACGATTTACAGATATACAAAAGCAATTTATAGATATGCTCCACATTGTATATCTATAAGGAAGTTAATTAGGGTTATCACTGGAAAACGTCAATTGCCCTCTTCGTCAGTTGGTCATGAATGATCGGCTAGAAATATTTTCGTTAGCCAATTCAGCGATCCTTATTGCCCAACCTGAGAGCGAACAGCTAACGTAGTTCCTTTGTTGACTGGCAACATCATTTGAAGCCGATGCATGAGCGGCCTCAACTTTTGCCAACGTCTTTCAAGTTTCATTCAACTTCCTAACTGGCACATCATAAACGGCATTCTTTCTTATTCCAACTCATCATTTCTTTAAGTTTTTGAACTCGGCCTTGCAACCTATGTTTTTTTCTTCGTTTTTGTCTACATAACAGTTTCATCACAGACTCGTATGTTTCTTTGAGTATTATCATCATTTTTTAACGCTCGGGTTTTCAGTTGTAACGGCCCACCGCGGAGCGCGGGTAACATTACTAGTTAAAATATAATAAATTAGATATTACATGTAAAATTTACAATAGATAAAAATACACATTCGAATAAGGTACAACGTATGGTTAGAAAATAAGATGAAACAAAGAGGCATTGCCTCAATGGTACCCCGAGATTATTTCAAATGGGAGGTTTTGGGTTCAAATCCCTCCCGTAGCGCAAAAAGGGTATGTGGGGGGTCAGGGGGTTTTCCCACTGCGGTTTCCACCTGGGGTGGTTGTGGTGGCTCATGGGAGGTCCAGGTAACTAGACCTTGGTGACATGGCCTGGAAACAGTAGGTTCACATGATTGAGACATTCGCCGTTCAAAAAAAAGATAAAAATACACATTCTTTAAATTATACTCATAAATTCATTTATTTCTTATTTTATCATACTTATAACTCATCTTAATGTGAACATTTCTTTGTGTTTTTGCCTATTTTTATTAATTCTAGGGTTTCTATGATTGTGAAAGTAACCACTTAGTAAGTTTCTATATCAATGCTTAATCAAATTAAAGCCATAGGGTCTACCAAATTCGTCATACCCCCTTTTTAAGATGAAAATATCATTATGATCTCGTCCCCTTTTTTCTTTCATTTATAAACGAACCGTTGAATTTCATTAATACATCAGGTGCTATTGGTTTGCTAAATTTATTATTATTATTATTATTATTATTATTATTATTGATTAATTAATTAATTAAGTGTTTTATTTTGGTTTCCAACCCTAAACGCTCAAACACAACTAGTAAATTAAATCACTTTGATATACGTGTATAAATTAACCATTTGTCATTGTTACGACTCAAGCATAATAACTTGCCAAGAGGAAAAAACAAGTATGCTTCATTTGTTTCGTGTCTTTAACGAAATATCCTTTTTTAATGTTTAGTTTAGTTATTAATTATAGATATATAGGTTGACATTAAAATTTTCTATAGATTATTTGTGGAGTTGTTTTTTAGCCTCTAAAAATAGATTTTTATATGCTATTTATCAAACAAGTGATACATTAGTCATTTATGTATTAAAATCTACAATAAATCAGTTACTTAAAGCAACTTAAATAATAATTTAATATAGTTGAAATTTGAAAAAGGCTTATTATATATAGGGTGACCATGTGAGCAAATTGACCGGTATAATTGATAATTGAATACTACTTGAACCAATTTTAACCAATAACCAACGTAACCGATGGTTATGGTGACATCTCTCTTATCAACCAAAATTTATCAACAATTTCACGTATGGTTGAAAATTTCAAATGAGCATTTGAGATATGACGTGGGAGCAGTTTTAATATGGTTTCTATTGTGCGCTCATGTTAAATATGTACGAAAATTAAAAATATATATATACAAAAAATTCAAATTAGGAAGTTATGAAACAGTGTAATCGAGAGTATGTAACATAAAGAGGATGCATAGCTTGAATTTAATGTGTGTATTATTTAAGTAGCATAATTTTTTTTCTTGTATGTATGTTTCTTAATAACAAAGGTATTACTATAAGGTAGCATATCACAATCAAAGAAACACAATAGGATGTGAAGGCAATTTAATTTATTATTTGTTTTTGAAGTTTACTTTACAAATAGGTAATATTATCTCTGAAACTCAAGTTTTACTTTTATTTATTTTCTTAGTTAAAGTTTTTGAATTTTTGTAACATGTCAAAAAGATTATAACAATGTTGATTATTGGGTATAATTGTCATTTTAGTTTATACAAATCTTAATTACAACATGCTTTGTTGGTTGTGTTATCATTATATCCAATATGCTTGTGAAGTGACGCTATTTTATGCCAATGCTTAATAAACATAGCATACTATCATCTTACTACTATTATAATAGATATAGGTGAAAGAAGGTTGAATTGTCTTAAATTTAAGAAAAATACAAGTGGGGAAGCATTGGTTACAAGAGTTTAATACAGCCATCTTTAAGACTCATTTGCCTCACAATTATCCGGTTACCCTACTTTCTCATTTCCCCAACTTATCTTTGCCGTATTCGTCTTCTACTTCCTACAATCATAATTCATCACAAGGATTTACTAACCTTCAGTATGAGCTTGTTCCTTATTCGGAATATTTCTCAACCATATGTGATTTGTCAACCTCTGAATCAATCTGAAGATAGAAGACGAAAGAGGTAGCCTGAATTGTCTAGGATAAATCGTTTCAGAAAGCTTCCAACCATCAGTGATGTGGTGTATGACAAACTTTCCAGCATTTAGAAACTGCAAATTTGGCTACTTATTCTCAAAGTAGTATGATATGTTTACATCGGTTAGTAGCGTTCTTCATTTTTTATGTATTGGATAATTTGTTGGATGAATTTAGGGCCTTTAATGTGTGTTGGATTGATTGTATTTCTTCTTGTACGTTGTTTCTGTGCAGTTATGAAACTTATGATTAATCATGTGGATTCCTTATTACTTTATGAAATTTGTATGAAGGAAGGTCCGTGTGGAATTAACAATGACAGGTAGGGTCTCATTTCATCTCATTTTTTTACATGTAACTACTTTCGATTTGGAAATTAGAGAAAACTATTTGTTGATGACATAATAGAAACATCATTCATCTTCAGATCCACTTTGCGATGTTGTTAGTCAAACTCGGTATTTGTCACAAAGACGAAGAAGATAACCAAAAGAAAACGTTGAAACATAGTAGAATATGTTTTGTGTTTTTATAGAAAACATATTTTCAACCAGGCAGAATCCCGGGACCCGGTGAAAGAAAACACTACTTGTTTATCGAAGGAGCCATTGAACAATCTGTTAGATAGGCCAAAGCAGAATTGAAACGTGTTCTAGAAGACATCACAACACAAGCATTATTTCTTTCAAGTGTACAAACGGGCCGTTACTCTGTTTTATGAGAATCAAGACTCGTGCCATGCATAAAGGTGTGTTACAATATCTAAATTATTTAAATTAACCACTTCTTAACTGATATTTTTTTAATGTGATCTGTAATTTACATATACTTGCATGCAGTTAAGACAATAGGAAGTAAAATATGATGCTTTTGTTATTTGGTTGGATGTCATATGATGGTCACATGTGTATCATATATATTTATATAATTTTAATGTGTTTTTCTTGCAGGAGGATCCAACATGCACATGTGTAGGGCAATTTATACGTTTGCTTTTAGTGGCTGCCAGCAGATGTAGATCACAAACCTTTTCTCCCACTCAGAAAACTTAAAAACTGATGCATATTGAAGCTTAAGTCTTGAGTTACATATTGTTTCTATCTGATGTTTGTTCTAATTTGAGCATTCATTTCTGATGGTAGGTTGGTTGGGGAACGACCTAACGGGATTTGGTTGCTTCTTTGACAGTGTCCTGTAGTTATGACCTATTTTAGCATACAGTACCATGATGACGCATGTGACACGTGATATTTTACTAACATGTATTAAGGCTAGACTAGGTGGTGAATAGAATGTTTCTTACAGTATACATGATATTTTATAATTGAGTTTTTTTGCTGCATTTGTATTCATCTGCCATAAGGTGTTGCTATAGCTTGTTCTTTCTTGGTTATAAATAGTTAATATGTTTGGTTAACATAACAACTAAAACTTCAGTCACCTTATTTTATTTATGTTATGACGTAAATTATATCGATTTGGTTGATTTACAGCTTCCAGGGACCTTTGACGAGGTTGCAATGCTAATAACCGAGTAGGCATCATGTAACACACAAACTTTTCACACGATTACACGTGTCCAATTTTAGGTCCCAGATTAAACTTTATCATAAAATCATGTTCGGAAGCGTTAAATTAACATTTCATGAGTTAAACACACTTAATTTCATAACATTTATGATTAATAAAAACTTGTGTGTTTAATTTTAATCTCACCAAAGATTTACATAACGCTCGATTCCACTTCAAAACCTGCCCGATCTGATCGCCTAATGCATATCTATTCATGACCTGTAACATCACATATAAGGATACAATTAGTTCATATGAACTAAGTAAGTAACGCCTCCCAAAGTTCCCAAAACTTATTTAAACACATCCACATACATATCATATGGATGTTTATCATGTTTAGATAATAATGTATCATATTCAAACATCAACTTACACACCACACATTGTGCATTTATTTCCCTTAATGGGACATTTTCACAAACAAGATTATATTATATTATCTAATCCAACTTTATCACCAGCACCTCTGGCTAAATTAAAACACCACATATATATATTTTATGGCTCAACCAACTACCCACACACCTGTGGCTTTAGCAATTTAGTTTCCGATTAACCGGTTATCCACACATTTGTGGTATCATACATATATATTAAGTCTTAAGATGTTCACCCACCGGTACTTCCATCTAGACAATTGCCAGCACCTCTGACTATCCACCATTGTGGAGTCATAAATATTAAGTCTAAGATGTTCACCCACCGGTACTTCCATCTAGACAATTGCCAGCACCTCTGGCTATCCACCATTGTGGAGTCATAAATATTAAGTCTAAGATGTTCACCCACCGGTACTTCCATCTAGACAATTGCCAGCACCTCTGGCTATCCACCATTGTGGAGTCATAACAACAAAATGTAAAAATACATTTTTCACAATAAGAATTCAACTGATTTAATTCTATTCGAATTGACTCTCACAATGTAATAATATCATATTACGAATCATCAACTATCGCTCACAATCGTTTAATCAAAATTACACTATGGTGTTCACATTCATGTACTTCCACCATAGCTATTTGTCAGCACCTCTGATTGACTATTCACACATTTGTGATATCATAATTAATTTAAGTCTTGAGATGTTCACCCACCGATACTTCCATCTAAGACATTTGCTAGCACTTCTAGCTATCCACACATTTGTGGAATCATACTCAAACACAGGCTCATCTGGCTATTCTTATGCAATCTGTGTTGCATATTCAATTTAATCGTAACATAAACACATTGGAACTTAATATATGTACTTTAGAGTCTATTAAATCAATTAGTTCCAATCTAGTTACGCACATTCATTCAAATGAATCAATCAATATATATACATCACAATCAAGTAGACTCTTTCTACTACTTATATGTAATGTTACAGTAAGTTGGGTAACTTACCTGGTTCAAACGGTTGTTCACTTCCTACAACCTCTTTTCCACTTCTATGAATTGTCCTTTGAATTTCACCACCAATTACCTAGTTGCATATTCACACATATACAACTATATTCAATACATATAACACATACAATCAAGTTCAACTCACTTGACTGATTTGACTTTCTCAAAGTCAACTTATCACATAATTGGCTCTATCTTACTATTTTTAGTAAGTTTTAGTCAATTATTATAATTAATCATATCCCATGCCTCCCTTAGGCATTTCATCAAATAATTGATATTCATTATATTAGTTATGATCTCAATCACTTCTTTTAATCAAAATTCATTTATGATCATAACTGTTAATAATTTTTAACATCAATTCATCACAATCATCGTTTAACCTATGGATCATAATCCATATTTCACTTAGAATCATATTCAACCCACCCTACTAGTTATCACACTATGATATGGGTTTCATAACAACCGGACATTATATCGGCTTTAAAACGAAGATTTCACCATCAAAATATCAAGTTCTTCGTTTCTAACAATTCCTAGTTATCAACTAGTGTAACATCAGTGCCGGAACCGCCACCGGAACAGTGATCTCTACAGTACATGAACAGTAAACCAGGTACATATTTCAGTTATCAATTGTATATCATATTCATTACATGTTATCATACCACAGTTCAGATTCAAATTCAAGAAACAAGTTCAGAACAATGGTTCTTGAGTCAGATAATTATCTGGCAACACGGAACCATCATGTGATTAATTGTTAGGATTTTATTATGTATAAACGTATGCGAGGCTTTACAGAACAAAACAACATGGATGTCGTTATGTGAATGCTAAATCGACAGGTTATTCGTATAGGTGACGATCTGTACGAATAAATCTGGAAGTTTAACGTTCTGAATGATATCCAATAATTAGAAAAACCATATTGAAAAGTGTAGTTATCGTCGTGTTTGATCGGGTGACGATTCGAACAAATACGCGCGATGACCGCGCGATTCGATTTAAACGTTAATTAAATATTTTTGAAAATTTAAATAAATAAAAGATATTAGTTAATTTATTAGGAATCACAACCTAAAATAATTTTATGATTTCTATTTTAAACCGAGTCGTTTCGTAATGAAAACGACGAGAAACCCGTATTTCTACGCGAAACCACGCGAAACCGAACGAACCCGAATGAACCCGAGTAATTTCCCATCATTTATGAGGCATTTATGGCTACACCAACCACAACCACCAGCCATTTTTCATCTTCATTGTCACTCTCTCTTTACTCTCTCTCTCTAAAACCTTTCCCCATTTTCTCTCTTCAAGAACTCACCCAAATCTTCACCATTTTGGGTGTTCTTAGTGTCAAAATCACCACAATCACTTGTAGAAATCGAAAGTACAACAGATCTAGGCGTTCATCCAACCGATTTGAGGTAAAATCCGTGTTTTTATTCGGTTTTTAAGGGTTGAAAACCCTAATCTCGAACCCACCTTCTAAATCGGTTAAACCCTCCAAACACCCCTAGGAAATCACCCCCACACCATTCGAAATGATGTAGGAACGAGTTATGCTGCTTGGTTTAGCCCTTTTAGTCGAAATCGTGGCCACCATTTGGTTGAATCCCGATCGGCCGAATGGCCACTGTCATCAGGCCGCCGAATGGCCACCTGCACCACTTTCGGCCGAATGTCTAGGCCTAGTCGGCCAGACTCCTTCGCCGGAACCAGCAGATCGAATGGCCCCATACGCCCACACCTCTATTCGGTCGGCACTTCACATTCGGCTATCTTTCATTCGGCAGCTCCCATTCGAAATTCCCTCATTCGACCAAGCCTTCATTCGGTCATGTAGCCATTCGACCAACCCAACTTTCTTCGGCCCATGCTATTCGGTCAAGATCACCCATGTTCGGCCAAGGCTCATTCGCCCCCCATTCGCCACTAAACCTAGTCGGCCAAGGTGATCTCACTCGGCCAGGACCTAGTCGGCTCTTATTCGATCAGGGGTTGAGTCAAGTTGGATTGCTTGGGCATGCATGAGGTGGGAGACGTGCATCCTGCATGGGAACCACGTAAAAACATGCCTGAATGTGGGTGTGAGTGCATGGGTAGGAACATTAGGGTTTCTAAAGAATATGGGTTTCTTGATCAAGCAAAACAACACATATGGGTTGTTAACACCCATTAAAAAGTAGCTTAAAACACTTGGGAACTTGTCATGAAATCATGTTGGGATGAAACAATAACCTAAGGTTTGATGTGTTGATTTAATTGTTAACACTTAAACCTTAGGAAATCTTATAAGAGCAAGTGAGTAGTCTAAGTAATTCACTTGAATTACTTAGGACAATTCATTCAAAGATGTTGATCAAATAATTAATTTGAAAACAAAGTAAGAAATGGGCCTAAGGGTGGCCCAATAGGCTCAATATGAGCCCATCATGTTTAATTACCCTTTTCTTAAAAATTTATTTATGTTTTCGTAAAAGAAATTAAATTGTAAACTTTGTTAAAACAAATCAAATGATTTTCGAAAATAAGTGTTTACTATAAAATGGATTAACTTAAAATATTCGACTAACTACTTTAAATGTTAATGCGGGATTAGGGTAATAATGGGTAATAAGTTAGATTAAGTTAGATGAGGTCTTAGAAACACACTAGTGATCTAGGACACTTAGTTGCACACTGAGACCAGAGCCGGAGATGCAACGTCTATTATATATACTTATCGTACGCGAATTCTCTTAAAATAACTCAGGTACTGAAGATACATAGGGTACAACAAACGAGCGCGCATTTTGTGATAAATCAATACAGAGCAACACAGGTGAGTTCATTGCCCCTTTTCTAAACATTTTTGTTTTTAAAACGCGGTACTGAGAAGCATGCGTAAACTGTTTTATTTAAACTGTTTATTTAAATGCTTTTATTTATTATATGTTCTTACATATATATGTTTGTTGATACTCCTAGACTCCTGTCTTGGAAATTATTAAACAGAGCAAATTATCAAATTAATTAAAGTACTCTTATGAGTAATACTTTAATTCTAAACTCTAAACAAACCCCTAGTCCACTCAGTTCAAATTCAATAATCTAAATTCAAAGCGAAATCATATGAACTAAATCAAAAGATCATAGTCAAAGGAATCTAATTCAGTGTGGAATCTGAGATCAAAGAATCATAATCAAGAATCAATTATCATTGTGAATTATGGGAATTCAAAAGACCAAGATCATGAGGCTCAAGGGATCAGAAATCATAAATGTGTGTGAATCATGATAATAATGAAATCATTATGATCTAATGAAATCATTAATATTCAAGTTAAGGTGGATGTCAGTTGTATAGGGAATCAAGACCACGTGTAACACACATATAAAGTCCCTCTCAGATACAGAAGACCTTTGGGTCAGGCTGTAATGGGCAATAACATGAACGATCAATGAAATCAATATCAAAGTCAAATCAAGAGATCAAGAATCAAAGGATATCCTTAAAGTCCCTCTCAGATGCAGAAGACCATTGAGTCAGGCTGTAACGGGCAAAACATTAAAATCCCGCTCAGTTCAGGTGTACTCCTTGAGAGTTATGCCTGACATGGGTCACGTGTGAGAGGTTACAACTTGGACAACCACCAACAACTAAGTCTAATTGATTGAGTTAAATAAGGCCCAATCATCATGTCTTAGTTGCATTTAAATGTTTTATTTAATTATTTAATTAAATATTTAACATTATATTTCTACCACCGACTTTTGAGAAATCATATATCTATGAGGAACTCAAGAGGATCAAAGGTAAATCAAATTTCAGAAAATCATAATTCAAATCAGAGGTTGTAGGGTAAAAATGCTTAATTATCATTAACAACAGTGTCATATGCATATTAGTATGTGGTGGGATGTTGGCTAGGGCTTGTCCCTTACATATGCCCTATATATAAGCATACCGATGTGGATATTACATGTGGAGTTAATGAGGTTAGGGTCTTTACCAAAGGAGGTTTCAAATCATTTTCAATTACTAAACTATATGAACTCACCAACCATGTGTTGACTTTATCTTTGCATGACTTCTCAGGTGACGAACAGGTCAACTGAAGAGTTGATTCTTTTGGACTAGGTTACAGATAGAGGACCTAGCTTTTTGGACTTGCATCTTTTTGGACATCATACACATTTCTTTTGTATATCTTGTGCAGATACAAGATTGAAAAATTATGATGTTATAGTAGATTTACATTGTTAAATTATAAACTTAACTGATGTAATTTAACTTTTAATTCTATTTTGTTCTAGCAAGTTTCTCATTTCTATATCATGTGCAATGTAAACAATCTGATCATTTCGATTATCACTCACGATATCACGCCCCGGGAACCTTCCGCCCGACGGGGACTCCGATCCAACCCCGCCGGCTCGGGGTGTGACAACTAGGCAATAATCAATACCCATGATCACATTAATCCATTCAAAACTAAATTTAATCCACAAAATATTAAACTAGTAGGAGAAATCGAATCGTTACCCCTTTGAACGAATTTTTCGGATGAAAACGACGATCAGAACTTGTAAACACGACCCCTGGTATGATCTACAGGTTTAGAAGGCTTCAAATCTGAGTTTTGATGCTCAGAAATTCTTCTGGTATGCTTCTGGGACGTCTGAGTTCGAAGAAACTTAAAATTTTAATTTCTTCATCGAATTCTGATAAGAATAGGAATCTGTCAAACCGCCACACCCGTCGCGTACCGCGATGGAGGGCTCAAGAGCTCTTCGCGTACCGCGAAGCAATTCGGGATTCTCAGATATTTTGGGTTCTTCGCATACCGCGAAGGAACCTCAAAACCACCTTCGCGTACCGCGACGAGTCCCAAAACATAATATCTTTGTAATTTTCTTCGTTTCGCGATTCCGGACAATCCATAACTCCGTTTCGCGCACGGTTTGCTCCCACGTTCATGATTTCTCACATACTTTCAACTTGTAACAATAACAATCGTTATTTTACCGATTATTCCAAATACATTTCATTATTAAAAACCGGTTGTTACACATCATAAGATTTCTATATTCGTATCTCATTGAGCCTCTGCTTACCATATCCTGAAAGTCATGTGCAACCTGGCTCATACTTTTTTTTTAACATGTTTGTTGTAATTTCTTGTCGATGCCATATTATTATAATCCACTCTTAGATATTTGTGAGATGTCATGTGTCGCACCCCGGCCTTCCCGGCCTGAACGGAAGGGCGCGACTAGACTGATCTTGCAGGATCGCAGTCTCCGGTCACACTGTGTTGCGAGACCTACATGTCTGGTTTCATACATACATCCAATAACTTGGATAAAACAGTTTTGTAAAATTAGAGTTATATAAATCAAAACATATTCAATTCATAAATTGTGGAAGCGTTGTTAAAACAGTTTACAAAACATTACAGAGTATTAGTTGCGGAAGCGATTTAAGTTATTTAACAATACATAAAGTGACATAACCAAAATGATAACAAATGTTTAATAGACTACGACACTATATTAGATGCATGGACTCCATCATAGCGTCCTAGATTCCTCGTGCACGTGCCTTAGCTACCTGAGAAAACATGCGAGTAAAATGGTCAACACAAAGGTTGGTGAGAGCACAGGTTTGTAATCAGCAGTAAACATCAAAATGTTTAAAGTAAATGTTTTGCAGGTCTACATTTCAATACAATGCAATATCCATTGTGTAACATCAGTGTCGGACGCGTGCCGTAACAGTGATCGCAACAGTAAATCGTACAGTAACTCAGGTACACATTACGTTAAACTATGTTTATGCTATTGATACATTATGCTTAACACGAAACTATTATGCGATTGTCTGAAATCTGATTTTAAACCTTAGGGTTTAACAGTCAGAAAACATATCAGACAACACAGTATTGACACACAAAAGCTTGATTTGATGCTATTAAGGATAAACGTATGTGAGGTTAAACAAAACAAAACCCTAACGGTTGTTGTTACGGAATGCTAAACCGATGAACTATTCGTATAGGTGACGATCTGTACGAATGATTCTGAGAGTTTAACGTTCTTAAATAATGACTGAAACGTAGAAAACAAGAATCAGAAAGCCAAACCATCGTCGTGTTCGTTCGAATGACGATTCGAACGAATACGCGCGATGGCGACGCGTTCTGACGAAACGAAAACGATACGAACGACAATAAATTTAAGGAATTACAATATTTCCTGTTTTACAATTTTGAAACTCATCATAAATGAATTTAAAAGAAACTAATTTAAATTAAAATATGTAAATTTACGGAACTATTAACGAAACGCGTAAAAGTATTAAATTTCGTCAAATAATTCAAAGAATACGATATTTAAAATAATTACAAGTAATACCCAACTTTCAAATGTTTAAAAACAAAGTTTTTTTTTAAATTACGAGAAACGCACGTAACGTGCCGGAAACGCAACGAAGACGTAAACCGAGCAACCGAAACAGAACCCGAACACCCCCGGGGTATAAAAAGCCCAAATGAGGTCATCTCCTTCATTTAACACCACACTTTCTCTCTCTAAAACTCAATTTCCGGCCACCACTCTCTCTCTAACTTCTCTCTACCATATCTTCTTCAATACTCAACCAAATCACCCCCTCTTGGTGCCAAATCGAAGCTTGCAATCTCCTCTACACAAAAGTACAAGGATCGGTCTTGGAAACGACCGGAACTGAGGTAAAAACGAGCTCCAATATCGCGATTTAGGGTTTTCTAACCCTATTTCGACCCACCCTCTCAACCGGCTCAAACCCTAATTTTTTTCGTCACAACACCTTCCCAACTGGTTATACACACACTACCACCTAAAAACCCATTAATCTCGAACTTGAAAACCTTCACCATCATGGAACCATAGCCGGAAAAACAGCTCGGACGAATGGCCCCACGCAGGTCAGCGAATGACTTGGAGCCGAAAGGCTTTGGTCGAATGTGTTCACTCGCCGGCTGCCACCCTTCGCCGCCCTCATTCGCCGAACCAACCATGACCTCCTTCTCCCCTCATACTCCCATACCCATTCGACCTGAGACACCACCATTCGCCGAATAAACCTTTCGATGCCACTCTCTCGGCAAACCAGACATTCGGCCGAAGAAGGAGGGTCATACTCCCATGATCATTTCATTCGACCTAGGACCTCAATCGCCATACCTATTCGACAGCCCATATATCCGGCCAAAACACCCTTATTCGGCCAGAACTCTCATTCGACCGAGTACTCTTAGTCGGCCCACACTAGTCTTTCGGCCCAGTCAGTCGGCCCAAGGTCTGGTTCGGCCCAATGATATGTGGTTCAACTCAATATAAACATTCGGCCCATGTAATGGAAGATATAAATTAACATGTGAAATCAACTAGAAATTTAGAACATGCATGAAATCTACGAATTTTACTACAAAGGTGGCAGGCTCTTGGGCTTGATGGAGTGTATAAGGTTCAAAACATTTCATTCTTGAGTGGGTTAACAAATGTTTTCAAGGTGTTAATACGAATAGAACAATGACAATACATAGCTATGTTGCAAGATGTTAAGGGATACTAACTTTGATCTAAAACCTATGTTTTAAACTTAGAACCTTAATAAGATGACATTGAATCGGGTTGAGCTTAAAACCCATAACAAGGTAAAATAATCTAATCCTAGTTGGGCGAGTGTTATCAAGTCTATAACAACCACGTGTGGCCGAATGACTACTGAGACCCACGAGTGTTAGCCAATTTTGAGGCTAACACCTACACACACACAAACAGTTACAACTCATACTTACGAGTTACGAACAATGTAAAATCAATACAGGATCGTGAAAACAACATCAAATACAATCAAGAGCGCGTGCATTTCTTGTTTAGAACTTAGTCAACCACACAACTACTACAAGGTGAGTTCATTTGTCCCTTTTCAAACTTATTTGTTTTACTTCGGGACTGAGAAGCATGTTAAACATATTAATATACTATTGAAATGTTATTTAATGTTTTTAAACTTAAACATGATGCTTATGTTGATGCTTATGATAGAAACTAGTATACTTTGAGAAGCTATAAACTTGATACTTACACTACAAACTTGAAGCTTGAAACTATATGTTGGATGCTTATGCGGGAAACTAAATGCTAAAACATGAGACTTGATGCTTATACTAGAAACTAAATGCTTAAACTTGAAACTTGATCGTTATGCTATGGAATTCATGATGAAACTATACGTGGATGCTTGAAACTATATGCTTGAAACTATGATTTGCGCGTGAAATACTAAGCATGTATCTAATCATGGGTTACGTAATTGCTAAACTTCTGCTAGAGCAGAGCTTGTACCTATGTATTGAGATACATGGAAACTAAACCATGACGAGGCTAAGCTATTATATATATAAGAGACATGTAATTGCTAAACTTTTGCTAGAGCAGAGCTTTTGTCTGCTTATATGAGATATGTAATTGCTGGATTGTTTGTGTATGCATGGCTTGTGTCTATGTACGAGATACGTAATTGCTAAACTTCTGCTAGTGCAGAGCTTGTATCTTGTATAGGAGACACATAATTGCTAGACTAAGCTTAACTAATTCATAAGATACGTAATGGCTAAACTTCTGCTAGAGCAGAGCTTGTATCTAGCCGTGAGCTACGTAATTGCTAAACTTCTGCTATAGCAGAGCTTGTACTCACGCATGAGATTAGGGAAAGCTAAACTTTGTGCGTGTGAAACTATGATGCTTGTTAAACTTACTTTGAAACTAATACTTACGAATGCTATAGACTTGTAAACTTTGGAAACAGAAAACTAAAGCTATGATGAGGAATGGGTTGAATGGTAGGTAAAATGCTTAATTATTATTAACAACAGTGTCATATGCGGATTAGTATGTGGTGGGACGGCGTCTGGGCGGGTTGTAGGCTCGACTCAGGGGTATGCCCTATATATAAGCATACCGATTTGAATATCACATGTGGAGTTAATAAGATTAAGGTTTTACCGAAAGAGGTTTGTTAAAGCTATTTTAAACTTATAAACTTTATGAACTCACCAACCATTGTGTTGACTCTGTATTCTTACATGCTTTCTCAGGTGATGAACAGGTTTAAGCTAAGGCTATTGGATTGCATGCTAGGTGGCCTAGATAGAGGACCTAGTGATTTTGGAAGCACATCTTTTGTTGATAATACGCATCACTTTTGATATTTTGTACAGATACAAGATAGAAACATTTGATTCTTTTGTTAGGTTTACTTAGTTAAATTACTGAACATTGCTATTGTAATTTAACTTTTTAATCCTAGTTTAATGTTGATTGTGCTTTAGTTATTCTTAACATTGATGCTATGTAAACAATCTGATCATTATGATTATCACACACGATATTGCGCCCCGAGAACCTTCCGCCCAGTAGGGAACATGATCCGTCCCGCCAACTCGGGGTGTGACACATTGATAGCTAGTCAATATGAGTTATACCATATGCGTGTTCGCAACCGAAGATAACATGCTGCCTCCCGCCATATCCATCCAAGATATGGCAATGTTGTTTGGTCAATTATGCACTGTTCCGATCTCCAGTCGGGGTGGCCATACGGCTCGCAACAGCGGGGCTTGTCAGGCCCAAATAGTACTATTCAGAATTACCACGCTAAGCGCAACGCGCTATTAACGGTTCGAGGTGTGTTTAATGAGGACTTATCAGTTTTGTGGATGAATGCCACACATATGCATATACGATATTAGCATATACAAAAGTAACCAAAAGTGTGTATGTTGTTCAAAAACAGTTGTATGCAATGTTTTCTCCCCCAAAGGTAGGAAATGTAAAAAGGGGCCGTGAACTCACCTGATTAGCAGTTCCGGTTTATGAGTGTGTTCGCGTCTGCGAAGGCGAGAACCTGCTAGTATGCACCTATAACCATATAGGTGTGAGTATGTGTTTTATGGTGTGTTGTAATCCATACAACTCCAAGTGTCGGTGTGTTCAACCGAGTGTGTGTGTTGAATCGACGAATCGTTGGTGACACGTTTGTTGTGTTTATGTGTCTTAATGCAAGTAAGACACCAACATGCATCTTATGACTCTAATCATGATGTTTTTCACATAATTCATGTTTCAAAAATCATAATGTTTCCGTTTCGGGAAACTTTCTATATTTAGAAAGTTTCTATTTTTGGAACGTATAGTTATGAAATCCCATTTTACGAAATCAATACTTCTAGTATGTTTATAAAAACACGTTTAAACACTTAAAACATATTGTTTGTGTATAAATCATCATTTATATCATTTTGCCCAAATAAAGTATCCTAAATTAGTAAGTGCCGGTTTAAAAACTCGTTTTCTCAACTCAAAGTTTCCAATATGCTTAGAAATCATTTTTAGACATATTTCAATAATCCAAGTTCACCAAAACATCTAAAAACATCAAAACCCGGCTTTCGATTTACAAAAGTTTCCATATATAGCAAGTTTATCGAAAAATCGTATTTTCACAAAATCAAATACCCAAATGTGTTTCTAAACACTTCAATATACATTTGTCAACATCTAGACATGTCTAACATGTCTAGATTATCACAAATCTACAACATGCAACATAAAAGTTCCCTTTTATGGCAAGTTCTACAAAATAATCAAAATAACTTATCAAAACTCAATCCCATCAATCCTACATTCTAAGATCAGTAGATCTATATCAAAATCACACAAAATCACCAACAAATTCGTGTACAATAGCCACATGGAGTTGCATGTGGGTGGATGTTCATGCATGTGGGTTTTTACCCATTGCATGTTAGATTTAACTATTAATAAGCATGTAAAGCTACCTTAGATGCTCTAGACCACTTAGATGAAGTTGGATCAGGGGTTTGGCAGCTCCAAAAGTGGCTGGGAATAAGCTCTTAGTGGCTTCAAGTGGTGGTGTGTTGTTGATGATGAGTTCCAAGCCTCCTTCTATGCTTCAAACCTTCAAAAAGCTTCAACAATGGCTTCCAAGCTCATCAATGGAGGTTTTGCTAGTGAAATGATGAAGAAGCAGAGGTAGGAACTCGAGGTGGAGGTGTTATGGCCGAGAGAATAGGATTAGAATGATTAAAAGTGAGATAGGTTGAGTGTAGAAGTGTTTTTGTGATCTGTGTCTGTCAGGCATACCACCTGACGTGGCACTTTGAAACCAGGCGTACCGCGTGGAACCGAGTTGATCCGGCTGGTTTCCTTGCCCCGCGCGCATCGCCAGGAATGGGATGTTGAGTCTGGGCGTACCGCCTGGAACTCCAGGCAAGCCCAATAAGCCCAATTTCATCATTTCGATCCGTTTTTCGATTATTTCACGCCTATAACTCATCATTTGACCTTAATTACTAATGCTCGGTCATTTGTGACTCAATTGTCATTCAATCGTTTGTTCACCAACGCTCGTGAGACTTGTGTGTGTTTCGATAATTCTTCGAATTGTCGGTGATCGTTTGTGTTCGTGTTTTACGAAATGCTTGCACGCTTGATTAATCCTAATCAACGTGTAATGCACAATTCAATAATTCCCCAAATTATTGTTTTGCGTAAGTGTTTGTGTTTGCCACATTTGGTTTCCAAAACCAATGTGCAATGAACTATTGTTTCGCATTTGTGTGTGTTTGACTCATCTAATTTAACATAATTAAATGAAATGCAACAAGTATGAATGTGAAATACGTAGAGTGTAAGAGTTGCAATTTACCTGAAATTGTCGGATGTCACATCATCCCCTTGTTGAAAGAAATTTCGCGAAATTTGGTTGTTGTTGATGGTGTTTGAGAAGCAAAATTTTCTGGTTGTCACATCATCCCATTGTTGAAAGGAAATTTCGTCCCGAAATTTATTCGTTATTGTCGGCGTTCGACGCTGTTTATTTGAAGAGATGGGGATATTTGCGCGTCATTTGATCCTCACGTTCCCACGTGAATTCAGGTCCGCGTTTCGAGTTCCATCGGAATCTTACTCTGTTTGAGTTGTTTGACCTCTCGGTCCATGATCTCTACTGGCTCTTCCATGAACCGTAGTTGCTCATCCACCTGGATCTCATCCAGTGGAACTACAAGTGTTTCGTCAGATAGACACTTCTTCATGTTTGAGACGTGAAACACGTTGTGAACTCCGTCGAGTTCGGCTGGTAAGTTTGAGACACTTCTATAATTTATAATATTTTTTAACACTAACTTTTTTCTATAGTTTGTTGTTCTTTAAACACTGTGTTTCAAATAATTCTATTTGAAAATTTTGTAATTTATAATATTTTGAGAAAAAAAAGAGTGTTTTTAATATTAATATATTTTAAGGTATTAAATAATCTTTTATATTTTAACTAATATTGTATATATATACATTTTCAAAGGTCGGTGACCACTTTATACATATATAATTGTTTCATGCCTAATAAAACAAAAGTATCTTTAATTGGTTTACAAAAATCCTTTTAGAGCTTTGCATATTAACGACGCAAGTTCTAATCCAAGCGGCGAACTTTTTTTCTCTTTTGTATTTATTTTGGATTTTATTTATTTATTTTGTTTTTTTTGGACCCGCACCCTGTGTTTGTTTCTCTGTTTAAGTTTTTTTTTAAATGTCGGTTTTTCTTAGGGGTGAGCAAAAAACCGAAAAAACCGAATTAACCGAACCGAATGAATAACCGGGGAAAACCGAACCGAAAAAAACCAAAACCGAATTTTTCGGTTCGGTTGCGGTTTTTCATTTTATAAAAGCCGAAAAAACCGAACCGAACCGATTTTTATTATTTCTTAAAAATTAATATATATATATATATATATATTTATATATATTGCTATTTCCATACTTATTTAATGGGAAAAACATACAAAAAGTCTACCATTGGAGATGATAAAAATTTAGATTATATAAAATCTATCATTTTAAAAGGTAAATATCGGAATTATTGCATATTTAATTATTTACTTTTGATTTTTTTTTAAATGTAAGAACATGGTGGTAATTATTTTGTTTTTTAATTAGTTGGTGCTCGATTAATTAATTTATTAATTGTTAAACATGTTTGTATTTTCAATGTTGGGCGTAAGAGCGAACAAAAAAAACAAAAAAAAAGTAAAAAAAACCGAAAAAACCGAAAACCGAACCGACAAAAAAACCGAAAACCGAACGGTTTGTAATAACTAAAAACCGACTATGTCGGTTTCGGTTTTAGCCAAAAACCGAACCGAACCGAACCGTGCACACCCCTAGTACTTTTTCTCTAATGTGATTCTTTCAAGTCTTTAATATACCTTCTCAATTTAAAGGGGTTATACGAACGGACATAATATATTTATTTGTTGTCAAATATGTATTAAAATGATGTCTTAGTTTAATGGTAAAACTATTGCTATTTAATTATCAGGTCACGTGTTCTACTTGATCATCTTCCCTCCTCATTTTTCTTTTCTTCACTATATCACTTGATTACTATTTTCTTAAAATTGATGTTGGCGAAGTTGGTAAGAAAACTCTTGTATGTTCAATTCCTACAATGACTTTTTTTTAGTTCTTTTTACACATTTACTCATTTTTATTAATTACTAAGTGGTAACATATGAGACATATAATTATTAGCATGCAACATACGAGACAAGATATCGCCTCTTGTATACGTTTCGATCTCTAAAACCTAACCGCTCCAATCTACATGTTTGTTTAAAGTATTTAGTTACTTTAACATTACCGATGCAATATGCGTAATGAAGTTCGTAAACATGTCAGATCATGTAATATTGCATTTGATTTTACCTAAATATTTCCAACTAAATTATTTTTTAGGTTTTTTTACTGCAATGTACGTGACATAAAAATGTTTTATATCTATGTTTCGGACATCATATGACAACAAGCGGGTTTTGATCGTACCAATGCGCAGCATCACGTGAGTAACCTTTGTATTTTTTTTAAATATGTCTAATCATGTCTTACCAATGTATCTGTTTTACCAGCTATAATTATTAGATATAGAAATAGGTTTTTGAACATTAATTTAGATCTATTTTATGAGTATGAAACAAAAGTATTCTTATATTTTTTTATATTAAATTACTTTTTAAAAATTCTTATATTGCAACATAATGAATATAATGATATTTTCTTACATTTAGATCTTAGTTCCATATCAATTGTGACTTCATATTTTTGTAATCGTACTGCCAATATATGATGCATAAGTTTTAGCCATATTACTACACCTTTTCATAGTCGATCTCACATGAGTTTTCTTCGTACTAGCGGCGCGGCGGGCCACTTTGCTAGTTATTTAATATGAAATTCCTAGAGGTAGATTATGTCTGCACCAGAAGACCGGAATGCCAAATTGAAAGACCAACATGTTAAGGGTCGAATCGTGGGCATGTTGATGTCGTAATGCCGTATTTTTTACAAGGAAACAAAAAAACTTTCCGTATCGGTTTGATTTCTGCAACTTAATTCAGGTTATCTCTCTTGATCCTTTCAAGCCCTAATTTTGGTATGAAATAGGTTAAGCAAGCAAATTACACGTGGGTGTGACTTAGATTGCATTGGCGGGAGTGGGTTTACGATCAAAATGTTAATTCTTTTTAAAAGCTAAATTGATATCATATTTGTTTGTGGTTTGTAATGGGGCAGAAGACTTGTATTTGACTTTTAATGTTAAAAAAAAAAATGGGGTTTTTAGCTTCTAAATGGACATGATTGTTCTTAAGCCTTTTAGAAGCTAAACTGATATCATATATGTTTGGTTCCTTATTTTGAATGTTTAAGGTAATATAGGGTTACCTAAAAGCACAAGTTCACATTATTTTTACATGGTAAAGATGATTTTTTGATGTGATGCGGTTTTTTTTATGCGCATAATGCTCAGAAGCATGATGCATCATGGAGTTGACCGGTATTTGAACAAATTATATTATTAATTTTCTCAAGTTTTATTGAGCACATCTGACCATCAAAAATGATCAAATCTGAGTATCGATTGAGCAGTGGGTTTGAGTATTTCAATAATTTAGATAATTGATTGAACAAAGCTGACTAGAGATGATGAAATGGTCTTATATTTTAGTGTTTAAAAGAATAAAAATCTAAAATATTATCTACAAATAATTTTTTTTATTATTTTTCTAACAGCAAGCAAACGACTCACATACATGATATGTGCATTGGCTTTTGGGATCAACACACATTGGTGATCGTTTAACTCTTAGTCTCTCAAATCCGTTTCCTGAATCCACAACTAACCCTGAAAGTCAGGTGCAGTCATTCTCTCAGAGCTTTAATTATTACACCAACCCAATGGCAGCATATTCTGGGAACAAGCCCTCAGACATCACAGAACCATCCATCCATACCTCAAAGTAATACCATATTTTCCTACTCTAATCATATAATTATAATTTTTATGCATGCTAATTTGCTCGTGCTATTTTCATATTATTAGTTTCAATTTTATCCCCATGGGTTATTTTGTCTGCTCTCTGGTTGAAGTTTATTTCCTTAGATGCACATAACATCCTGTTGTATTCAAAAGAAGTGTTCTAATTTAAAATATTGATAATTTAATATGAATATCAAGTTCTTGAAAGATTATAGGTTTAGCATTAAGTGGTTGTCTCTTTGATTCGTTAAGCTATTGTATTTAGCTTTAATAATAAATAATGTGCGCGCACACACACACGAAGAAAACAAAAATATAGTTTGTTGAACTCATGAGTCTGGACAAAATAGTGAAAACTTGAACTGAACTAAATATTTTACTCGATCGACCTTGTAATCAATTAGCTTGTCAAATGTGATTAACAAAAATTATATTGTTTCTGTACTATAATAATCTTTTGAATAACTGGTTCATCAGGTTGAGAGGTTCTATGCATTAAAAAATGCATTTTGAGCCACTTTCAGTTTGTCAACCTTTTCCTGTTTTCTTTTAAGCTAATCTACACATTTGACCTCCTAGAAATCAAACATATAATTGCATTTAACTATTATGTCAGGAAATGGGTCGACTTCTACTTGATTCATTTGTCCTGTTTTCTTTCAAGCTAATTTACACATTTGACCTGCTAGAAATCAAACTTTAATTGGATTTGACTTCTATGTTAGTAAATGGGTTGAAATTTGGTACTTTTACTTGCATAGAAAAGTTTACAAAAAAAAATGCAGTTTCTTAATATAAACTTCTGGTTTTCAACTAAGAATTTGACATGCATTCAGTTGGTGTTATTAATATTATAAATTACTTATTCGTTTCTCAGGGTCACAAACATTTCCCTCATCTTCCCTCCATCCCCATATAAAACACTTGCCAAATCCGCAAATGCAGCAGCCACTGGGAAAATATGCAAACCCTAATTATTCCAAGTTTTCCAGTCCAAGTTGGAGTAGCAATAGTCCTCACCATGAGGTTATTATGACCCAAGAAGTGTTGATTTTCCTAGCCCTCAAACCCACTTCACCAGTAGTCCAGTCCATGGTTCTGGACAAGGTGGCAGCACTAGTCCCTGTTTCAGCAACAACCTGGGTTATGGTTCAGGACGAAGCCACCCTAGTCCTGGACCCAACTTCATGAATGGGCCCAAGCATGGTTTGGGTCAAGGAGGGTACCCTAGCTTTGGTCCTAATCAAGGAAGGGGGCAATGGTTCAAGAATACCATGAGATCAGGTCCTAGTTCAGGGAGAGGAATGGATCATAGGTCAGGACAAGGTAGGGGTGGGACTCATAATCATGTATCGGCAGAAGACCGGCCTGACCGTTTCTTCAACAAGTCAATGGTTGAAGACCCGTGGAAGTTTCTAGAACCCATAATTTGGAAGATTCCTCGTACTTTTGGTGCAAAAAAAACCTAAAGTCTTGGAATCTCCTAAACAATCTGGTTCTCAACCAAGCCTTGCAGAAATATTGGCTGAATCATTTAACGCTGCCACGAGATGATTTGTTTTATGGGAACTACTTGTATCATTTTATCTGTTGTGTTGGATTTGATATTTAGGAGCAACAGATTCTATTCTACAGATGCATGGTTTTTCTTCTGACATGCAAGCTAATCTTTTATTGACTAAAAGTATTATATTATATTATATTATATTTATTATTTAAAAAAAAAAATCCTTGCATGCGAAAATGAAACATAAAAGGATTCTCATTTTATATGGCTAACCACATAGAGATGAGGTTGAGAATACATATTATTAAAACTATATATAAATGGGCATTTGTATGGTATGGTATGGTAGGTTGGTTGTTGTAGGGGGGGTAACATTGCAGTCAGCTGATAACTCAAACTTTGGTTATATATATACAAACCATAATCTATATATATATTCGTTATAAATAAAAGGGTTGGTTGAATAAATTTTGATGTTGATTAGAGTTTTGTTGTTGACTTGGATCCTTGCGAAGCAAGTGCTTGTTTTGATTGATACAACACAAGACCCTCTACGTAAATGAAAAAGTCAACTACATTGATAATGATATGGTAGATGCAAATGCCTACTCTGTTTATGCATAAAACTAACTAGTAGTAGTGTTAGTGTAGTATGATTATAAGATTCTGGGGCTGGAGTTGGAATATGGTCTTAAAGAAGCTTTGTTGGATGGTAACGGTGTTATGTTAATATGTGGAGAACATGAAAGTTATTTAGGTATATGTTGAATAAGAAACTAAACAATTTATTCAACAATTAAACAAGTGTTTGATGATCATGGTCATGGAGCAGAATAAATTAGGTAGTTAACTGATGGACTCTCAATTTTTAATAAATAATGATAACATTGTTGATGATGTGGAAGTTGATATGACTAAATGTATATTATATAGATATGTATATTGTAACCACACAATGGAGTTTCATGTTTATTTTAAGCTAGTTAAAGCATAGCACACAAGGTCCGGACCGAACCAAACCAAACCAAATCTTTTGTCAAGCGTTATGGAGGGAAGATAACTTCCGATTTTAAAAATGACAGATTTAGATTTAGAGTCATGTGTGTCACCAGTGTAATTATTTGTGAAAGAATACAAAAATCAACAATCGTTAATATTATAGCTATCTTTTACTATTAATTGATGCTTTGCGGTTACAATTGATCACGAAAGACCTCATTTATGCGAAACAAAAACTCATAAATTTCATATTAGAAAGGTCATCTGCATCTAATTAAGAACATTATATGTGTTTCTAATGCATTTTACGTACGGAGTTTTTTCCCCTTCTGTTTTAATAAAATTGAGATAATTTATACTTTAACTGATGATCATCACTATTAAGCATGATTTGGATGATAATCCTATTAATAAACTATATAAACTATGATTACTTTTGATAATTAAGCTAAAAATGACCATTTTCACCTAATCAGTATTTTGTAAATCAAATTTGAACAAGTATATGTTATATACACGCGCCACACACACACACATATTCAACGGCTTTAAACGACTAAACCTAAGACGATATTTCAAACGTCTCCTTGTATTTGACGCTCTAGGGCACGCCTGAGCCCACCTCAGGAGGAACCCCACAACTGGTTAAACCCCCTGAACTTGTCTCAACAAATAAGCCTCAACTTGGATTTGAACGCAAAACCTTTCATATGGGAGTCAAGGGGTTAACCATTATGGTAGAAGCCCTTGGTTTGAAGAAGTATATATACCCTCAAACGCAGGGGGATCTTAGAGCAAATGCGGAAGATACGACTACACATGGTCCATTTTTTAGGGGCTTTAGTTTTTTAAAAAAATTTGTATATTATATATATAATAGGGTGTGGTTCCTTTGTTAATACATGTTTATTGCGTTAACCGAATAACTACATTCTATTACTTTGAGGCCCACATTAAAGTAAATCTAAAGGTAATGTTTTTTCTTCTTTTTTTATTAATGTAAGTAGGCCCTACATTAATTATATTAATTAAAAAGAAAAAGAAAAACATACACCTTTAGATTTACTTTAATGTGAGCCCCCAAATAATAAGATGTAATTATTCGGTTAACGCAATAAAGAATGGTTAACAATTGATCATTCCCATATATATATATATTTTACAACAAACACATATAATTTACATTCCAATTTTTTAAACATATTTAACATAGTTACAAATTTTATAAAAGCTAAAAGAAAAACTTGTTTCATAAACATTTGACCCAACAACTCATTATAATTTAAAATTTATGTAAAAAAATAAATTAATTTACTTCATATTTAGTTACAAACTAAAATCACACACGCCCACGTAAAAGCTCATTTTTAGCATTTATACAGGGAATTTAATCTACTAGAAACCGGTCCTGCTCAAAAGTCATAGTATGGTTGATCAAAGTCGATATTGACAGGCTTACATTTGCAGCCTATAAGCATCTTCAATTACGTTGACTAGAGTGGGCTATATACTATTTACTCAAATTTATGAGTTTGGGCCGTATCTGTTGGCCGAAACTGACATTAATTGGACTAATTTATTAAACACACACACACATATATATATATATATATATATATATATATATATATATAGTTAACCCTCCTTTATAGCGTTAACTCGACAACCCGTTAACCTTGACAAAAAATGTCTGAATCTTTGAATTTTTTTGATGGTCTTTATTATACATAAATATGGGGTTTCTTTTTTGTGTTTTTGCTAATTCATCACCGTTTAGAATTTAAAACAATTGTAAGTTTGAGTTACACTATCTGATGTAAGCAGTGTAACGCAAACTCACACTTACTTACACTTGATTTAAATTCTAAACGGTGATGAATTAGCAAAAACACAAAAAAGGAAACCCCATATTTATGTATAATAAAGGTCATGAAAAAAAAATTCAAATATTCGGGTATTTTTTGCCAAGGTTAAAAGGTTAATGGGTTAACGCTACAAGGAAATGTTAACAATTGAACCATCCCCTATATAAATATATATATATATATATATATATATATATATAGGGGATGGAATTTTTGATAACCCTCATATTTTGCTACAACCCATTAATCATCATCCAATGGTTACTTGAAAAAGGTAAGTGTGTAGGATCATGTCACGTGTCAATTCTTTTGTCTTTAGTATGAAGGGCATTTAGGACATTTGTCATTTATGTAAACTTTACCCCCCTTTTTTTTTAAACATTCATAACTTTTTTATACTATATTATTTTTTAAAAAAAATTGCACCATTATACTCGTCTCATTTTTCTCTTTAATTTCGTTATAGTCTCGACTATTTTTTTTTATTTTTTTTGATGTCATGTATTTACGTCATTGTAACGAGCTTAACGATAGCAAATTAATTAGAAATTTTTTCTAACAATGGTAAATTACAGTAATGTAACTCAAAATGAAGTAATGAAACACAAAAGGAAGTAATTTACAATGACATAATTAACGGTGACGTAACACATTATTTACAGTGATGTAATTTTCTCTTTAATTCCCGTTATAATGTTGACTAGTTTTTTTAATTGTTTTTCTCATTGTCCATTATTAAACATCGATATAACGAGCATAAATATAACACATTATTTTGAATTTTTTTCTAACAATGATAAATTACAGTGATGTAATATAACACATTATTTTATTTTTTTCCTCTAATAATGATAATTACAATGATAAATTACAATGATGTAATATAACACATTATTTTGATTTTTTTCTCTCACAATGATGATTATAGTGATGTAATTTATCATTGTTCAAAAAAAAAATCAAACTAATTTGTTGTATTTAGGCTCGTTACAAATTAGGGATGAGCAAAAAGCAAAAAAAAACCGAACCGAAACCGAATTAACCGAAAAAACCGAACTGGAACCAAATTAACCGAAAAAAACCGAAACCGAATTTTACGTCAATGTAAATTACATCACGATAAATTACGTCAATGTAAATTACATCACTGTAATTTATCATTTTTAAAAAAATTTCAAATAACTTTGTTATATTTAAGCTCGTTACAATGATGTAAATATAGGGCATATAAAAAAAGTAAAAAAAATTAGTCGAGACTATAACGGAACTAAAGAAAAAAATGAGACGAATATAATGGTGCAATTTTTTTTAAAAAATAATATATTATAAAAAAGTTATTAATGTTTAAAAAAGAGGGGGCAAAAGTTATAAAGGTAAAATGATTATGATGCCCTTTTTAATATTTTAATGAAATGCTTATGTGTAAGTTTATGATTGTTTGAAATGGGTTATGTAGTTGTAGCAAAAGATGAGGGTTATTTTTTATACATTGCCCTATATATATATATATATACTTCTTCATATATAATGGTAAATAAGAATCATTATGTGTTTTATATATATATATATATATATATATATATATATATATATATATACTAGGTTATTAACTCGTGTATTACACGAGTTTAATAAAAAATATTAAATACTTAGCAATTATAAAACGATATTTTGATATAAAATGATTAATTTACATATTAATAAATATTTTAAGTGATAAAAATGTAATTTAAAACTTTAATCACTATACAAATAATATATGACTTTTAATGTGTATAGCAATTGATATCTTTGAAATAACTAACGTTAAAACTTCAGTTAGTATTATATTAAAAACTAACTTTTATAAATCAATAATATAAAATATAACTTTTGTAATTATTAAAGTTAAACGACCCAATTGAAAATAGTGTTAAGCATAACAGATAAAAAGTGTAATTTTCTCTATCATTTTTATTTTTCAATTTTAAAATAAATTAACAACCGTCATTTGTTTGTAAAAGTCTCATTGTCTAAAAACTCATTTTATAGTATATTTCATTTTTTTAAAAATTATTTTTTAATATAACTTGTTTTTTATATAAATTTTGTTTTTTGAAAATAAAATATTTCTTACTTTAAAAAATTTTGATTTTAGAAAATTTCGTATTTTATAAAAAAAAATTAAGTGTGTTTTATAATAAAAAGGTAAATAATATATTAGTTATTATTATTATACTTAAGTAATAACTGAAAAATTTATTGAACAAGAGGAAGAATGTAATTATTTAACATAAAAGAGAATTAAGTGGATTGATGAGGATTTGACAAGTGACAATAGTTATGTAAAAAGGTGACAAGTTACAATAGTGGTGTAATAATGTGACAAATGACAAAATAGTTATTCTTTTATTATAAAGTATATATATACACACACAGGGTGTGATTCCTTTGTTAACCCATGTTTATTGTGTTAACTCAATAAATACATCTTATTACTTTAGGCCCACATTAAAGTAAATCTAAAATTGTAGGTTTTTTCTTTTTTTTTTTATTAATGTAAGTGAGCCCTGCATTAATTAAAAAAGAAGAAAAACATACACATTTAGATTACTTTAAATTAAGCCCCAAAGTAATAAGTGTAGTTATTCGATTAACGCAATAAGAAATTGTTAATTTTTTATCATCTCCCTATATACATAGGGGAATGATCAAATAAAAAGTCTATTTTGCCAAAGAAGGCTAAAAAGATTTTTAAAATCTCTAAAACCGACCCAAACGAACTCCGGTTGAACTTATCTCGATTATATTCGAACCGTCTCATCGAACCCTACAATATTTGCCTTTTTTCAAGCTTAATGGTCTTTCCATTTGCCACTTCAACACTAAAGGTTCATTCAACTTAATTCTAGGCATAACAAGTAGGGGTTCAAATTCTAAAGAAACAAAACTTCTATCGGCCCCCGTGTCAAACAATATAGATAAATAAAGTCCATTTACAAGAAACGTACCGTTCACCACGTCATTGTTGTTTTGAGCTTGGTTGGCATTAACCTTGAAGACACGACCCTTAGCCACTTGATTTCCTTGATTGTTTGGGGCCATCAAAGCATGGACCCTTCGAGGGCAAGTGTTGGCCATGTGATTTGGATCCCCACAAGTATAACATGCTCTAACTCCATTTTGCCTTGGAGCAGTGATGACTTGCACATTAGTGGGGTTGACTTGAACCTTTGGCACCCTACAATTGATAGCAAAGCGACCATAGCGGTTGCAGTTCGTACATAAACGACAGGGGTTTGTGGCAGGGTGATGAAAACTACAATTTGCACACATTGGAAAAGGGCCAGTGTAGGCTTTCTTGTTGGCTTGTGCATTAGTGTTGACAGGTCCAAACTGTTGAAGAGGAGTGGCATGGGTAACAACAAAGTTCATATGACCTGCCTTTCTCTTGCGGTTCTTTTTGGAGGAGGAAGATGACCCAGCTTTGGTCTCTTCCTTTGGTGCTTCTTTTGAACCTTTTGATTGATCCTTCTCCTTCTTGGACCCCTTCCGAGTTAGAGTCCCATCTTTGACATGGTTGTCTGTCAAAGTAGCAGCCAGACGGATGGCATCAGCAAGGGTTTTTGGGTTGCTACTTAGTACAGAATCTTGAATCACCATTAGCAGGCCACCAATGTACTTTTCGATCCCTCTTTGCAAAGGGGTCACCATATGAGGGCATAAAAGACTGAGCTCATGAAAACGATTGTTGTAAGCAAGATTCTCACCACTATCTTGTTTGAGATCCCAGAACTCAAACTCAAGCTTCTTCACCTCGTTACGAGGGCAAAACTCTAGGGTCATACGTTCTTTGAGCTGGTCCCAAGTGAGTTCATCAGCAGTGTTTTCCCCAATGGTTCGTTTTTCATTGTTCCACCAGGTAAGGGCTCGTTTTTGTAGACTCCCCGTAGCATAACGAGCCTTCAATTTGGCCGGGCAGTCACTATTCAAGAAGGTACTCTCCATACCCTCAAACCACTGGAGCAGTCCAGTCGCTCCATCCGACCCATTGTACTTGGGTGGGTTGCATGAGTTGAAGTGCTTAAAGGAGCACTTGGGTTGATTGACTTGTTCAAGGTTTGGGTTGACTGGGTTGATATTGAGTTGTTGGAGTTGTGCAACCATATTAGGTAGTATGGTTCCCATTTGTCGAGCAATAATAGAAGCAATACGATGTTCAACTGCGCGTTCCCTACGAGCCATCTAGATAAGAATAAGAATCGATTAAGAATTGAATATAAATAGATTGAATATATAGCATTTGTGACATTTGTATTATCTTGGATAAGTAATTATTACTAATCATAGATAATATGTCATTGAATATAAAAACACATAATTAAATCAATTGACTTTATTTAAAGCATAAGGAATGGTATTCAAAATACCTTGTGACATATTAGAATTAATTTGGTTTGCAAGATGTTTGGTGTGATATGCTTTGGCCTATAAGTGATCATACTCTCATTAGAAGTCCCCAGGAAAGCTAGATTGGTCCCACAGTACCTCGGGGATTTATACGAATAGCTTTCCTAGACAGTAATTTCAACTACCGGTACTACACCCTTCCAGTTACTACATATCCACCTCACAAACCTAATTCTAACAGGATTATAAAAATCAATATTGGAATAAGCTTAAATTCTCTAAGGAATATTACGCATCAAGCCTAATGAGTCATAACTTATCAACTAACGTTCACTCTCACACACGTGAGATTAGAATAGAGTTCACTTAAAAGCAAATTCTAAGGCAATTGCTTAAGCTAAGTAACCTCCATGATATAAAGCCATCTTAAACTAAGGCATTCTTAGCTAGGTGTAAGCAAGGCATTTAATTAACTATGGATTTCCTCTATGGAATTAAACTAAGGCTTTCCTCTATGGTAACAATTATAATAAAGCACATAATGAATATATGTATATAACACGTAGCACATAAGCAAGTAATAAACAATAATTGTAATATGAGATAACTCATATTTGGGTAGTCCTAGTTATAGTCTAGGTCACCATTTCTAATAACCTAAATCCTTGTAACCATGGCTCTGATACCAATCTGTCACACCCCAACCAACGGCAGAATACGTTGGGGTGCGAGTTAGATTGTTCATTACTCATGGTGCTATGTGTAAGTTTCAATAATTAAACAATTGTATTTAATTCAAATCAAACATTCATTCATTAAATAACCAAACATTCAAAGTCATTACAATAGTTCAAATTCAAATCAAACATTACAATAAACCAAAAGTCTAAACATTTGATTAAATAAATTAAACTAGGTCTCTAGACCTATCTTATGTCTTGAATCCTTCTTCCTTAACCTGTCACACATGTAAAATAAATTTTGTCAACTATTTGCATAGTTGGTGAGTTTACACACTAAGTTTGAATACTTAAGTATAAAAGGATGCAAACTAAAACTTAATTAGAATATGTATCAAAGGCATAGAATAATACAAGTTTGAATAATTGAATGAATACATGAATAACAATTGCTTGTGTCCAAACAAGTATCCTTACATAATAATTCAAGTATAACAATACAAGGATTATCATTTGTAATTCAACTAGTTTGCTAGTGTACTTTTCACCCTTTTTACACAAAGGCCAAAGCCATTGCGAAGATAGTATCTAACCACCCTAGGCTATTAAGTACTAATTTGCTTGACTGGCAACACACATAGAATCAACACATTGTATAAACTTAGCATCTAACACATCAAACTAAATAAGTCTAAGGCTTGCATCATAAGTTTGAATTGAATAATAGAATGAATAATAGTTTGAATATGACATGTGTAACATCCCAAAAACAATAAGTAAACGGGAGTGTGAAGAAAACTCACATGTTAGGATGCTTAGGCTAGTTCCCAAATTCTTGATTAAACAATGAGGAAGTAAGGTTATCTACTCACCTATAATTTGAGTAATTCAAGTCTTAGCAATCCTATAGTTCAAGTTCAAGAATCCTAGAAACTATGGCAATCCTAATGGAAGTCCTAGTTTAAATGAATCTATGTCTTGAATGAATACTTAAACAACTAAACTTATAATATTGATTAAATAAAATAGAATAACAAATATATTCCTTTTATTTATCAATTTTAGTTGTAAGAATAAACTAAACTTAATTGTTTAAGAATATTTAATAATATTCTTATAATAATAATAAATAAAAATAGAACATTAAATATTCCTTTTTATTTATTATTTTGGAATTGAATTTCTAAGAATACTACTTGAATAAATTTTTCCATCAATTTGTATTTAAGGACTTTTATGTTTGAATTTTTAAGTTTTATAAACTTTAGTTAACCTTTCAAAAGTTCATAACTTAAAATACTTATTTGAATTATATTTGTTAAAACAATTATTCTTGCTTGAAAAACATATTTAGATTAAAAATTTAAATTACAGTAATATATTTATGTTTGATAAAACATAGTTTTAATGTGCAAAAACTCAATTGTAAAAAAAATTAATTAATTAATTAATTAAAAAAATATTTGAACAGAACGTTGACATATTAAATTCAATAGAAAATTTTATTTGAATCCTATTTAAAATCTTTATATATATAAAATATATATATATATATATATAAATAATAATAATTAAGTTCTGTTTGAAAGTATTTTGATATATATATATATATTCGTTAAACAATTTGTTTTTTTTAGAAAAAAAATTAGTCTTTTATTCTATAATTAATTGAATTCTTTTAAATTAATCATTAAATTAGTTTTAACTAATAAAACTTGGTTATCATGTGTCCGGTATTTTTTACAGAATATATAAAATGATTTTTAGGATTTTTTTACATAATTTTTATAAAAAAAATTGGGTTTAAAATGGATGGAAAACAAAAAAACCGGTTTTAAAACCCGGTTGCTCGGATTCGAACTCGGCCCACCCATGCCCAGCCCAAGCGCTTTAACCGCTGGGCTGGGTGGGTCTTGCTTGAGGATATCTGCTTCTGATTAAACTTATACAGACTCAAAATCGAATTCTAGAACTTATGAACCCTAATTTCTTTGTCGTTCGAATTCGTTTGATTCGTGGTTTGTGAGCGATTAAAAGCTTAGGGCTTTTAATCCCCACTTGATTTCGAGTAGATGGGTACAAGAATCACTTGGTGAAGTGTTCGGTTGAAGGTGGTTCGAGTTGAAGCAGAGGCTCGGCCGAAGGAGAGCTTGGATCGCGATTTATGGTTGTTGTGCGCTCGTTTTTCTTGTGCAGACTGGTTCGAAATTGATAAAGGGTGAAGAGGGTGTGATTTGATTTGGGTTTTATAGGCGTTCGAATGGGATTCGAATTTTCAGTCGACCAGTTAAGTTAGGAAATGATTTTACGCGTGATTTTCGAATCAATCGAATTGATTGATGATTGATATGTTTAAACGTGTTCAAATCCCTTCCGAATATACAATCGGTGAGCTGGAATCGGTTGTAATCGATGGGATTTGATGTTTGGGTCGGAACCGGGTTCCATGGTGCTCTATGTGGTAACCGGGTAAAGGGGATGGGTAGTTTGGGTTATTTACAGTTTTAGTCCTTCCTGATTATACTTGTTTCAGTTTTTAAAGTAAGCTTTTTCTCCTCTCAAACTAGTTTCACAACTTTGTCATTTTTAACCCCTTCAATTACACAACCTTTTTAGGTTTTAAAATTTATAAAAATCTTTATATACTTTAATATCCTAGACTTTATAAATTTAGAAATTTATAAGAAATTTATAAGACATAAAATTTTATAAAAATCCTTTTAAAATTATAATGTCTTAATTATTATTATTATTATTATTATTATTATTATTATTATTATTATTATTATTATTATCATTTTATTATGTATGTACATGTTATTTATGTATATATTTTTATAACTCTAAAAATAGGTTATTTACTAATAAAATGTTTTTATTTTATTATAACCTATTACGACTTATAAAAATTGTAGTCTTTATAAAAAAATGAATTTATAAAGACTTCGATTATGTATTGTATTATATTTGTTAGTATTGCTTTATTAACAAACATTTAATTAACTACAAATTCATGAGTTAAATGTTCAAAGAATATCCCAAACTTTTATTTATTTCGAATATGATACAATTACAAAGCTTAAATGAAAATCGAAAATCCTAGGGATTACAATCAATGATGAGAAGTTAGACTTATCCGCTAACCAAACTTACCATAAGGTGGCTAGGTTTGTTTATTTTGCAAGTACACTATACGCTTTGTGTTATACGGATTTAATATAAAATATTAAATAGTTAATAATAAAAATTTATAAATTATAAAATAACATTATTATATAAAATGTTTAAAATATGTATTAATAACTATTTTAAGTAATAAAACAATTATTAAAAACTTTATTTTTGAAAGAAACTAATTTATAAAAATTTAAATACTACAAAATGTCATTTGTTTATAATGAACTATTCTTTAAAATATATGTATTATAGTCTATTTTATTTTTTTAAATTTTTTTAGAATACATGATTTTTAGAAAAAAAAATTCTAATAAATGCCGATTTAAAAATTATTTATTTCTAAAAAATATTGATTTTTATAAAAAAAATCATGTCTTAAATTTTTTTAAAGTGTTTTTTATAATAAAATATTATTTTAATTGATTGTAAAAATTTTTAGTATTAAAAAGTTAACAATATCATTAATATTATACTCTTATTCTAATAAAATAATATTAACACTTGACACATGTCATCATCTCATAAACTTTAGAAAAAATTTTCCCGCATATCTCTCGTATTAAATATTATTAATTGTCTTTTATATTAAATGGATTAAATCTTAATGATTTTTAATAATTAAATTATACTATTAAATCAAATATATGATTGTTCTAGAATTTTCAATTATATAATATCTTAAACAGTATTTTATAATTCCTAAATTTTTATTATTTGCAATTTATTATTTTAAGTATTCATCCTTTATTAACAATTAATGTTATTAAACATACAAATTTTTATAAAAAAATGTTATTTATAACATAGTTGATTTATTCAACCCATGTAATACATGAGTTTCTAACCTAGTTATTGAATATGAGAGTTAATATACTTATTTAAAAAGTGTGAAAATTTAAAGGGATGATAAGAAGTTGTCAAGTGGCACTATTAGCTTAAAATTGTGACAAGTGACAAACATTATTTATGTTTATTAAGAAAATAAAATAAGATATTGGCAGAACCGGACCGGATCGGTCGGACAGGGAATCATGTGTTTGGCCGGCCGGCTCAAAAATCACATGTGAACCGCCCTCAAGGGAACCAGCCGGTTGAGCCGGTTCACCGGACGGACCGGGAATCGGTTCACTGGTCAGGCCGGAATTCAAGTTTTTTTTAACTAAAATCCAAATAATTAAACATTAAAATCAAACCTTGTCTTTTTTTAACATAAATATGTTTGTTTGAATATTAATTATGTTTGATTAAATGTGTTTATAATTCTATAAATTTTTTGGATTTTTTATATATTTATTATATCATCCGGTTCTTAAAATCCGGTCCGACCAGTAACCATTAATATGTCCGGTTTGACGTCCGGTCCGATTCTGAAAACATTGTTATTTTGTGCTAAAGCGCATGTCTTAACCGTCACCTTGTTGAAGATGGCTTAGTCGTCGTTTTCTAACCGTTGCTTCAACACAACATAACAAGCTTAGTCAATATTCCCACAACAAATGATAAACTTAGATTCGGCCAACGATAAGCCATTCTAGCCGATTCACTGGCTAAAAGTCAATGTTGTGGTAGATTTCTTGAAGAAAATGTCGATTTTGGTGATTCATCTATTCTATAACCAACGCCCAATTTGCAGTGCACATATATAATGTATATATGTGTGTACTATCAAGGAGCCAAAGTAAAATTGAACTAATTTTAACATTATTTTACTTATTATGTGAAAATAACGTTAAAATGTTAGGATGATTAACTTCAAAAGACAACTATGAGCCAGGGACTCTTTCAGAGAAACCACTCTATTCCAATTGGGATAGGGTAAGGTTTTCCCCATACCCTACTGAAAAATGGGAATATACTGGGTAAGTTTGTTTATCCATTGTATAACCATTTTAGTAAAGTTCAGTTTATTTATGCATGGCAACAATTTTCATTTAATTTTCAGCAACTTATTTAGTATTAAGTAGACTAATACCTTATGTATTATACGTATTGAATACAAAAATTAAACTAGTAATGAAAACTCAATTATATTAAGTTGTCATTGTTAAGGTTGGTTGGTACGCGCGCGCACACACTATACATGGATTGTTTGTGTGAAAACTCAAAAAATTAAACTCTATATGAGTGCTCTGATTAAAATTTTAAAAATAAATATGTATTTCACATTAAAGTTGAATAAAAAAATTGGTTTTAAATAAAAAAATCAATTTTAATGTGTTTTAATATAGATCACATATTTAATTTCAAGATTTTATATGTAGAACCCAAATAAATTTTAAGAGTTTATTCTTTAAAATTGAGTTTTCACATCATATCTACGACATCCATTTGAAATCTTGAAAATAAATATGTGATCCACATTAATTCATATTAAAATTGATTTGTTTATTCAAAACTTAATTAATTTAATGTGAACTACATATTGACTTTCAAAATTTCAAATGGATGATTTAGATAGGGTTTAAGGGTTTTGTCTTTTATCGGATTTTCATAATATACAATCTCTATAAATATATAAGAGAATGATAAATTGAAAACCCACTTGTGTTGAGAAATCTTGTGAAAACCCGATGTAATATTCAAATCATTTTTCTTTAATTTTTTGTGTTTATGTATGTAATATATGTAGTTATGAAAAAAATTAAAAAAAAATGAGTTTGTTACACATATACTTATAATTTTATTGTAATAACATGTCATGCATGTCTAAATATGAAAAAAGGAAAAAAAAATCGAATTTTTCACCGGTTTTCTGAACTCAAGTAAGTCTCTAAATTATCTTTTATCTATCTATACACACACACACACATATACATTCTAGTAAGATGCCCGCACGATGCAACGGAAAACAAAACAATTAGGCTATTTGGCTCGTAAAAAGCTTAAATCACCTAATTTTTATCAAATCAACTCTTTTAACTAAAAATTTGTTATGATAAAATTCGTAATTTAAAATACCAAATATGATATGACAAAAATGTGAAGAACTAATTTATTTGATTTGAGAGGGTTTTCTTATATAGGTATTATATGACACTTTACTTTTTATATGTATCAATGTGGGACAAACTAAAAAGTAAAAGAAACTATTTAGTTTATGGTTCTTAAAGTTTTGTTTGTTGTAATTTATATTATAAGAGTTGTAAAACTCTTATAAAAGACCACTGTGTCATTCCTATATGTATTATATAGTAGTATAGATATATACATAGGGAGAGGATCAAATGTTAACCCTCCCATATAGCGTTAACCCGTTAACCTTGGCAAAAAATGCCCGAATCTTTGAATTTTTTTTTTCATGGCCTTTATTATACATAAATATGGGGGTTTCTTTTTTGTGTTTTTGCTAATTTATCACCGTTTAGAATATAAAACAATTGTAAGTTTTAGTTACACTATCTGATGTAAGCAGTGTAACGCAAACTTACACTTACTTACACTTGATTTAAATTTTAAACGGTGATGAATTAGCAAAAACACAAAAAAGAACCCCGCTATTTATGTATAATAAAGACCATGAAAAAAATTTCAAAGATTTGGGCATTTTTTGTTAAGGTTAACGGGTTAACGCTATAAGGGAGGGTTAACAATGGAACCATCCCCTATATACATATATACATATACATATGAGTAAATTACGGTTTTGGCCCCTGTGGTTTAAGTGTTTTAATAAAAACCACAGGGGTTGAATTGGTAGAATGTTTTCTTTTGGGCCGAAATAGTTAAAACACTTAAACTACAGGGACAAAAACTGTAATTTACTATATGTATATGTATATATAGTGAATAATGTGAGGACGTGGGATAATATATGGCCGGCAGCTTGAATTCCATGGAGTTTGTGAGCATAATCTTCGCATCATCATGTTTATTTGTTGTTTTGGTGTGTGTTTACATGAAAGGGCAAGAGATTGGTGGGAAGAAGTATCATCCGATTGGTGGGAGCCTGTTTAATAAGCTTATCAACTACAACAGACTGCATGATTACATGACTGATCTGGCAGCAAAATACAAAACTTACAGAATCAATACCCCTTTCCGTGGTGAGGTTTACACATCTGATCCCGCCAATATCGAGTACATCCTCAAGACCAATTTCCAAAATTATGGCAAGGTATCCTTAGCTTCATTTCAACTCAACTAACTTATAATTATATATAATTAATTAATTAAGTACCATACATATGCATATGCAACGTACGTACAGGGTGAGTATTTCCACACCATCATGAAGGAACTACTTGGTGACGGAATATTCGCAGTGGATGGTGACAAATGGCGACAGCAGAGGAAGGTGTCCAGCGGTGAGTTCTCTACCAAAATCTTGAGAGATTTCAGCACAATAATCTTCAGAAATCATGCAATAAAACTGGGGAACGTATTGTCACAAGCGGCAACTACCAAACAACAAATCGATATAAGTGTAAGCTTATAATTAAATTGTATCCATCATGATCAGTAGTAGCTAGCTAGCTAGGTTAATAATTGTATGGCGTACAGGAGTTGATCATGAAAGCAACAATGGATTCCGTATTTAAAGTTGGTTTTGGAATAGATCTTGACAACATGAGTGGTTCAGTTGAAGAAGGTGTTAGATTTAGTCGTGCATTTGATGATGCAAACACCTTGATTACACGAAGATCTGTTGACTTATCATGGAAGATCAAAAGGTTCTTCAATGTTGGATCCGAATCAGACTTAAAGACCAGCATCAAACTCATCAATGACTTTGTTTATAAACTCATTCATAAAAAGTCTAAACAAATACATGACTCCTCAAAGCTGCAGGAGGATCAACATATTAATTCGGTAACATTAATATACATATACATATACATATACATATACATATACATATACATATACATATACATATACATATACATATACATATACATATACATATATGTTTTCTTTTTTCTTTTTTAAAAAATAAAATGATTTATTAACTGACATTTAACTTAATTTGAGAGATGTCTATGACAAACAATTAAGGATCGGAGCATATATAATTTGACTTTGAAAAGTCAATAAATTGTTTCTTGGGTACGTTATTTGGGAAAATCCAAAAATGCTTATTAAAGTAGAGTTTAATTTATGTCCAAGTTTTGTCTTGTAATTAAATTAAACAAGAGCTAGCGATCGACCACAAATTAAATACCTACGCAAACGCCCATACTCCTACGGTTATAAAATAAAATAGAGTTAAGACATGTTTTGTTTGAATGGTTCATAACTTTGAAAAATTACATTCATGTCCCAACTATTTGAAAAAAAAAATGTAACAGTAGCTGCAATATACGAACGTTATCTTCATCGTTGAATGGACATAAAAAGACCAAAATTGAAAATACCATTCACCTCTTTCCTTTTTCTTGTTCAACCAAAACCACCATCACCCATCTTCTATCACCACCCACACCACCTTCCACCACATGCCTCCACAAGCAACCCACCACCGTGTAAATTACGACGATAGCCATCACCGTGTAATCAAGGCGGGGTTTCTTGATTTTGTTGAAATTGATGTTTTTCACAGTGAAAAGCTGGAACAGGGGAGGTGGTTCATCACCACAAAGGTCTGATTCTGGATCCACAAAGAAAGCATCATCATCTTCATCTTTATTAACAGGTGTATAATTCAAGAGTGGAAGAAGAACAAGCAGGTTTTCATCAATCCCATCACCAATTTCAGCAAAATCAAGAAACCCCACCTTCCGACCACCGTCTTCTTCTCGGCGTTTTGGGTGGTCAGACAAAAAAACGCTTGTATGTAGACCACTCCGGGAAAGAATATGCGGTGGTGGTGGTGCCCGGATGCAGTCGGAGAAGAAAAAGGGAGGCAGCGGTGGTTGGTGGCGGTAGTCCCCACTGGCGGTTTCAACAAGTTTGTAATCCCCAGACGGACCCCACGCAAATGCGGCTCTTGGTCAATAGCAGGATGGTGATAAAACAGCCAAAATAAAAAAAGTGGACCATGCGTCCAACTGTCATTCACCATTTATGTATTCTTCAGTTTCATCTTCTTGTAATGCATGTGTGTATGCAGGCGCAGGTGATGAAGAAAGAAGACATTCTTTCTAGGTTTATGCAGCAGATGAATGATGATCCAAAGTACTTACGAGATGTCGTACTAAACTTTCTACTTGCGGGTAAAGACACGATAGCAATTACTATGACTTGGTTCATTTACATGCTTTGCAAACACCCCCAAATTCAAGAAAAGGTTGCAAAAGAAATTAAACAAGCAACCAATCAAAGTCAAAATCATAATCATAATCACGAGGATAATATCGTTGCTGATCTTGCTTCCTGTGTGAATGAGGATGCACTCCAAAACTTGAACTATCTTCATGCAGCTTTAACAGAAACTATGAGACTCTATCCTGCAGTTCCAATGGTACGTTCGTTGTTGCAATATCCTTAATTAATATATATATTAAAAAGCAACCAAATTGAATGGTATAAATATTAATATTATATTCAAATAGTAATTAATATATATATATATATATATATATATATATATACACACTATTTCAATATAATATACATATATAAGTAAATTTTATTAGATTTAAACTAAACTTACTATTATATAAGTAAAGGGGTTATTATGTCATTAGTTTAAAGTGTGTTTAAGTGTCAAGTGTCATATTGTAAATATTACAAGTCAAAGTGTAAATATTGGTTTTAGGGTTATATATATTTGGTCATTGTCTGTAAAAGAATTATCAATCACAATTTAGAACATTTGTAATTCTCTGTTCTTCATTTTTCTTCCAAATTCATCTCTTGATTACCAACAAATTTTAACTTGGCGCATATATATATATATATATATAGATCTCTAAAGTCGTATTTAATTATAGGATCCAAAGATTTGCTTTGGTGATGATGTACTACCAGATGGATACAGCGTGAAAAAGGGAGATATGGTTACATACATGCCATATGCAATGGGAAGGATGGAGTTCTTATGGGGAAATGATGCACATCAGTTTAAACCAGAAAGATGGCTTGATCACAATGGTATCTTTCATCCAGAGAACCCCTTCAAATTTACAGCCTTTCAGGTACTATACTATACTATACTATACGCCATTTATTTTAATTTATTTATTAATTACATGCATCATATCACATCCAAAAAGTTAGCTTAGCTATATGATATATTAATTGTAATGATATTATATATATATATGATTAATATATTAACCTTTCTATATATTAATTCCTGTTTAATTAATATGTATGTATATAGGCCGGACCACGAATTTGTTTGGGTCGAGATTTTGCATATAGGTACTTGAAGGTCTTCTCTTGTGTCTTGTTGGGCTGCTTTGTCTTCAACTTGAGTGATGCAAACAAAATCGCAACATACAAAACAACACTTAATCTTTCCATCAATGGTCCCTTGCATATTTTTGTTTCCTATAGGTAATTATTATTATTATTATTATTATTATTATTATTATTATTATTATTATTATTATTATTATTATAATGTTGCATATATGTATGCTTGTTCCTTATATATAACTCAATAATTGTATGAGACATGAATGATAGGTCCATCAGATTAAGCAACATTATATTATATTATTATACTAGGTTAAAATCCCGTGTGTTACACGGGTTGAAACAATAATATGTTATATATGCATATATAGCACTCATCAATTATAGATTTATATTATGTATTTAGGATTATGAATATGATCATAATTAATATAATATTAACCAAATGAGTTTAATATGAAATTATATTTTATATAACCAATGCAATATGTGAGTTTATTAAACCAATGCATTACACATGTTTTTTAAAGAAATATTATTTTTCTAGGTATATGACATTTATTTATACAACATGGGTATAACCTAGTTAAATAATAAATTAAATTAACAATAAGTTATGTATATCTATTGATAAACTTCTATCTTACATTAACAAAAGAATGAGACCACTGATATTTATTTAATTAAACTTAGTGCACAAATCTGTATGGTAATATGTAAAAATAATTTATTGCCAAAAATCAATCATCACATACAGGCTAATAATTTTCGTTCAAGAAACATTAAAATTAACATATGGACTACTAAAGTAGCAAAAGACATCGTTCCATCATGTTTCTCAAAACATCATTAAAATACTAATACTTATCATTAAAATACTAATACTTGGGATTAGGAAAACTTCTCAATCACTTCAAAGTACTATAGTTCTTTTTTAATTCAATACTTGGGTTGGTAACAACGTACCATTTTTTCTCAACCAATTTGAAGACGAATTCGTCACCATTGGATAATTCATTATCGCTCATAAGCCGTGATCATACTTTCAAAGCATACCTTCTATAGTTGTTTAATCTCAGTTTCAACTTGCAGAACTCATTCAAATCCATTGGCATTCTTCAACTTGACATCCATTTGTTTATTCAAAACAACAATTCTTGCAAATTTTATGGGAAAACACTATGGAGCAAAATGATGTATACATTTGAAAATTTATAACAGAGTGTCTAAATAGGTTAAATTTATTAAAAAATTTAAACTACATATATAAGATAAATGACATCATACCTTACATACTTTGATGAGATAGTGGATGCAAAGAAAGGAAAGTATCATCATCGTATCCATGGTGATGTTGAAGTTAGAATCATGGTCAAGTTCAATACAAGAAAGTCACCAAACATCAAATACTTATCTTGGATCAGTATTTGTCCAACCTTTAGTGAAATGATACATGTCTCCAGCCAACTTGATCACGACTTTTCACTCATGAGACCAAGTTGCATGTATGGTAACACCGTAACAGGGCCAATTGGGATTTGGTTGTGGAGATGATGGTTCACAAAATAAAGTGAGATGAACTAAATTTTTTTTTATTTGGTAGTATTGGACCTAAAAAATCAGTTAAACAATAAAAAATAAATAAGGATTAAAAGAAATTAATTACCATAGTAGCTGTTGGTTCCATTAACACGATAAGAGACATGAATGTGGGACAAAGTCATGAGACCTTCCTACAACTTTTAATAAAAAATTAATTCACCAAGTATTTTAGTGACTACTCTCCATGAATCACCTTCATTTTCACGCATAACTATTGGATTAATCAGGTAATTGTTGTCCATATAAAGATGCTCATATGCTTTCGGCAATGGCTATAAGATATGAAATAATTAAACATTAAGTATCTGAATTAGCGAGAAGCATAATCTTTTAAATGTCTTCCAAATTAACTATAATTCAAAAATAACATCAAACATGTATTAGTCTTGAAACCATAATAACGTATCAAAAAAATCTGTAAAGAATATCAAACCTTTCATTTAATTCAAGATTTTTCAAAAGATAACAACTCCAATTAAATTATAGAAGGAGGCATACATTTGACACCCAAATTACAACTGATATGGCAAATAACTTGTTACTTCTAATTCACACAGATTTTGAAGTATGAAATTTGTGTATATCAGCATCCAATAGTTTTTTAAAATTCCTTATAAAATATAGAAGCAATCGTACATTTCACACCCAAATTGCAACTAAGATAAAAAAAACTTATTATTATATTCTAATACACTTAGAGTTTGAAATAGGAATTTGCATCTATCAGCAAACATTATTTTTTAAAATTCTTTAGAAAACACAGAAATAATCATACACTTGAAACCCAAATTACAAGTATATCACAAAAAATGCATTACTATATTGTAACTCGCATAAAATTTGAAATAGGAAAGTTGTATAACCAATTAATCGTGAACAAATGTTGATTAATCACCTAAAATAAAACACACGAACTTGCTAGTCTTCTAGGATCTAAAGAAATAACAATAAACCAGTTAATCGTGAACTAATATCATTCTTTTGCTTAATCGGTCTTTAAAACTTACATACCCTTGAAAGGAGTACAAAATCTACCAGTGAATCGTGCTTGAATATGTTATGTTTGCTCGAATGCCAACAATAGATTAGGGTTAGCAGAAACAATCATGATCGGATGAAAAAGTAAATGCAATAAACATGGATTGAGACAATATACATACCTTTAAAAGAGGATGTTAACCAAAAGAAACGACAACAGAGATGCTTGAATCTTGAAACCCCCAAATTGAAAACTCACATTCAAAACCACAATCGAGAACACCCAATCTGTTACAATGAATTGAAGATGTTATAAAGAAATAAATTATAAAATAACCTTCAAGAAGTAATCCAATGTTTTGATACCTCAGATCTGTTGCATGTAACGATGTAGCACTTAGAACTCGTGTGAAAGAAAAACGCATTACAACAATAATTTCAACAATCACACTTTCAAATAATCAAAAGGAATAGAGACAAAATCAAACCAAAGTTATAGTTGTTACCAGTCGCCGTTTACATTTGGGATTTCATGCAACAGAAGTTTGTTTTTCGTGAGAACCTGTGATTAACAAAAAACCGTATCAACTAAAATAGTTGTAACGAAATCGGAGAAGAAATCAAATACAGCATATAAGATCGACAATCAACTTACAATGGGAAGAAGATGCGTTGATATCTAGGGTTTGGTTGATGATTTTTGCGCAGAGAGAGGATCGTTTACAAAAAGCAAAAGATAATGATGTAAATGGAATATTTCGTATAGGATCCGCGTGTGAAGGAAACGGGTCAGCCAAAGGATCCGCATGTAATTTTTTCTGGGTTAACATTTTGGGGGGAAAAAAATCTTAGATGGCCTATAATTGTGTCATGTGTCCCCTAAACATTTTTATTTATTAAATACTAGGTTAGTTCCCGTGTAATACACAGATTAAATAAAAAAATATAATGAATAATTATCAATGAAAATTTAGAATATATAAGATTATTTTTAATGTAAAATACGATTACAGTTTCGTATTATTTAATATTTTAAGTATTATAATAAAATTATTATTTCTTTAAACAAACTTCTTTATAGTTTGTTTTTTACTTAAACATTGTGTTCAAATAATTTTTTTTAACAATTTCATAATATATAATATTTTTTTAAAAAAGTGTGTTTTTAATATTGATATATTTTAAAGTATTCAAAAATCTTTTTTTTAAAACATTGCATAAAAAGTATATTTAATATTTAATAATATTATTTAATGTTTGATGTATTTACTAGGAGAGAGAAGCGGGATATGGATGTTGAGATGCTCTAGAATCATGTCATGTGCCACAAAAAACATTTATTTATTAGTATGCTATGTTAGTTCCCATGTAAAAAAATATAACGAATAATTATCAATGAAAATTTAGAAATTATAAGATGATTTTTAATATAAAACAAAATTACAATTTCGTATTATTTAATATTCTAAGTATTATAATAGTATTATTATTTCTTTAAACAACTTTTTTTATTGTTCGTTTTTCCTTAAACATTGTGTTCAAATAATTGTTTTTAAAAATTTTATAATTTATAATAATTTTTTTAAAAAAATGTGTTTTTAATATTAATATATTTTTATGTATAAAAAAATCTTTTTTATTTTAAAAATGCTTAAAAAGTATATTTAATATTTAATATTATTATTTAATGTTAGATGTATTTAATATGAGAGAGAAGCGTGAAATGAATGCTGAGATGCTCTACAATCACGCCATGTGTCACTAAAAACCTTTATTTATTAGTATAGGTAGATAATAGATATTCATATTAATTCCCGGCCTTCCTTCCTTAATATATTATAATTTAATTTTGATCATTCTCGTCACTAACCTCACCTCGTTTATTAAATAGACTGGTGGAAATTAAAAAAAAAAAAAAAAACGAATTGACATTGAGCCTATAAATGTAATTAAATTTTATAATTTTAGTTGACTTGATGTCAAAGGAAACTATCAAGTCCTATTGTCCTAGTATTAAATTGCTTTAAGGCTTCAATTCTTACTGTTGAGTGTACTTCATCCAAGTAATCCAGATCGAAAATATAATTTTAAGTGTTGGCTTAAACTAAATAGACTTTTATCCTAAAAAAGTGTAAGAATGTCGAGTAAACTTTGCTTATAACTATTTACAATGTTTGAGAAAAAAAAGATGTAGATATATAAACCTCTAATGAAAAGGTGTGTGCTTCTAAATAGACGATACAAACATGCATAATCAAACAAATGCATAAATGTAGGGATACTAAAAGAAACATAATTAACTAAAATAGAATGAATACAAGATTGCCTAGCCGAGGCCACTTTACTTGATTGTTTTGGCTACATAAATATCGTTTGATGTTTGTTTTTCTTAATATCTATCCTTGGAAATTACGTACGTTTGTTGATGAATATTTTGATGGGTGTTTTGTTGTTTGTTTTTATTTGTATTTTTGAATGTTTTTTTTGGCAAATTAAAAGAAGTTATTATATTTGTGTATGTGTGTCTTAACTAGCTTGATGTATATACAGTGATTGTATATATAGAGTGAAATATGTCGTACGTGTTGCTTTTGTTTTTGTCAACGGCAATGTGTTAACTTAATAAATTGTTATCTTAATTAGATTCATGCTATTTGATAAAATGGGCCAACTCATTTAATTAGCAAAAGAAGTATAGCTACTTTCATTTTTCCTTTTCTAGGTATTTAACTAATTAATGATTTGCATACTTTAGTACTAATATATGTTCGGTAAGAAAAGGTGAAGAATAACAAAACACACACACACACACATATATATATATATATATATATATATATATATATATAGGAGTAGGTTCACATACAAATAGAGTTTTTTTGTAAAAATGGTAGGAACCAATAATGTGTTGACATGTGACATTTTTATTAATTAATAGAAAAGGTTAATATAGGCAATTGTATTTAAATGATTTCTAAATTTTGCATTAAAATAGGTAAGTGGTTAATCAATTTCCTGATTAAACATATTCCAAAAATTAAAATCATATAATCATATTCGTAACATCAAATACCGAAGCAAAAAAAAATAAAAATAAAAATCGCAGGCATTGATTTTTTGAATTGCATTTGCAAAATTCGATAGACGATTTTGTAGTGTTATTATATGTTGATATATATGTACTGATATGTTGCTATTATTTGAATGGTAGGATAATTATTTAGCATATTTTTAGTGTTGTTGTGTGCTGTCATGTTGTAATTTTAAACGCCAAAGCACATATTTTGTAGTGCTATTATATGTTGATATATATGTACTGATATGTGATGATATATCATGTATTAATCACATATTATGTATATGAGCTGATATATGATTACTTGTATTAATAGCACGCATTATGTGAATGTGCTGATACACGTTTCATGTGCTGATATACGCTTCATGTGCTAATAACACATATTAGCACATAGCGAAAAGGAAACCGATTTATTTCTTAAAAATAGTAACTGCTCCTGATTTAATAGGTAGCATGATATCTGCAAATATGGAAATTCCTTTTGTGCCCTTATTTCCATTTTAAACAACATATTAATTACAATCATGCCACTAGTTCTTTAATAACCATTGATGATAACACATCAAAGGCTCATATCATTTCTCACTGTTTTTACAAAATTATTATTTTGTACAATAACCTTACTCTATATATATATATGTGTGTGTGTGTGTGTGTGTGTAGAGGAAGATTCATAAGAAAACTTGTTATTTTTAAGAAAACTAAGAATACCACTTTCGACCAATCAAAACTTTTCTTTAATATCTAATTATTTTTAATTTAAAGGGTATTATAGTAAAGTAACATCTTCTTTATTTATGAAATTCAATTTTATCCATATATTTTCTATCGCATCAAACCCAAAAAAATAAAAATAAATCCTTCATCAGCCGTTGGGAGTAAAGCACGTGAGATTGATGAGTTTTACGAAGATTTGGAAGGAATGCGATTTTTATATTGACACAGATGTGGATGTAGGAAATTATTTCCAATGTATTTTGGCATTAGTTGCCACAGCCAATATTGATGGACATGAGGATAATCTGTAAGTATGACAAGGCAATTCAAGATATAGGAGTTAATTTTTATTTGTTTTTGTTGAGCATCTCTCTATCTGCAAATGATTGATGATGCCACATGTAGTCTTATTTATTGATGTAGTATGATTGTATGTATAAAATCAGTTTTGGATCATTCTGTTATTCGTGTTCATCTTCATCTTTCATTATGTTTCTTTCTTGATATTTAAAAATGCACTTTTAATTAGTTGATTACATACATGTAATCAAATATATATGTAATCATATATATTATTACATATGTAATCATGTATATATGAAAACAAGTATATGATTACGCATATGTAATCAGATATATATGAAACCAAGTGTATGATTACATGTACATAATCTGGTATATTTGAAATCATGTGTATGATTACATATATGTAATCAAGTATAAAAATGTAATTAGGTATTTAAATCATGCATATGATTACATATATGTAATCAAATATATAAATGTAACTAGGCTGATGATTAAATGTATGTAATCAGGTATATATGAAAGTCATGTATATAATTACATATATGTAACCACTAACCATGCATATGATTATACATTTATCTAATCATGTATGTGTAACACCTAGTATATGATTACATATATGTAATCAAAAAATTTGGTTGAAAAAATTCCGATTTTTGAATCAAAAAATACAGATTGTTTGAAATCAATCAATTTTTTGAGTGAAAAAAAACATCTTTTTAGATTTAATTTATTTTTATATAATTTAAGAGAGAGGAGAGAGAGAAGAGAGGATATATGTGTCACACCCCGACCGACGGCGGAATACGTCGGGGCGCGAATTTGACTGTTCATTTGCTCATGGTGCTATTACAATGTTTCATATTTAATGCATCCATTTAATAATAATGAATTCATTCAACCAACATTTAAATAATCATTACAATAATTCAAAATAAATAAACTATTACATTGAAAGACTATACAACTGTTTCAAAGTTTAAACTAGGTCACTAAGCCTATCTTATGTCTTCATCATGCTTCCTTATCCTGTCACACATGTAAAATAGAGTTTGTCAACTATTTGCATAGTTGGTGAGTTCACACACTAAGTTTAAATAATATTTATAAAAAGGATGCAAACTATAGCCTAACTAGATATGTATCATAAGCATAGCATGAATACAAGTTTGAATAAATTGAATGAATGAATGAATGAATAACAATAGCTTGTGTCCAAACAAGTATCCTTACAACATGTTAATTCAAGTATGGCCATACTATAAATTAACAGTTATAATTCAACAAGTTTGCTAGGTGTACTTTTCACCTTTTTCACGCAAAGGCAAAAGACTTTGCGAAGATAGTATCTAACAATCTTAAGCTACTAAGTATTAGATTGCTTGACTGGCAACACACATAGAATCACATATAGAATCAACACATTGTATAAGTCTAGCCTCTAACACATAAAGCTAACTAGTCTAAGGTTTGCATCATAGATTGAATAAATAATAAAATGAATAAAATTTGAATAAGACATGTGTAACATCCCAAAAACAAAGAATGTAAAAGGGAGTGTGAAGAAACACACTTGTATTTAGGATGCTTAAGCTAGTTCCCAAATCCTTGATTTAAACAATGAGGAAGTAAGGCTATCTACTCACCTATAATTTGAGTAATTCAAGTCTTAGCAATCCTATAGTTCAAGTTCAAGAATCCTAGAAACTATGGCAATCCCAATGGAAGTCCTAGTTTGAATGAAACTATGTTTTGAATAAATACTTAGAATAACTAATCTTATAATATCAATTAATAAAATAGAATATCAAATGTATTCTTTTTATTTATCAATATTATTTGCATGAATAAACTAAACTTAATATTGACTTAAATAAAATAGAATATCAAAGATATTCTTTTTATTTAATCAATATTATTTGTAAGACTAGACTAATCGTTTAAGAATATTTAATAATATTCTTATAATAAATAAAAATAGAATATTAAATATTCCTTTTTATTTATTATTTTAGAATTGAATTTATAAGTATACTACTTGGATTAATTTCCATCCATTTGTATTTAAAGACTTGCATGTTTGAATTTTTAAGTTTTATAAAATTTAGTTAACCTTTTAAAACTTTATAAACTTAAATCATTATTTGAATTATATTGATTAAAACAATTATTTCATTGATTGAAAAGATATTAGTCTTTACGAATTTAAATCATTGTAATATGTTTATAATAAAACATATATTTATTGTGAATTGTATAAAATAATAATAATAATAAATAAGTAACTAGTTATTTTTGAACAGAAGTTGCTAAATAATTTTGAATTAAAATCTTTCATCAAATTTGATAAGCATTTAATTTAAATCTTATTTAACCTTCTTATTTAAATTAAATACCTTTAAGTAAGTAAGTAAATAAATAAAAATAATAATTATTAAATTTTATTTGAAAAAATTTGATTTAAACATAATGTTTTGAAATAAAAAAATTCAATTCTTTTATCATGAATTATATAAACAATAAAGATTGGTTATTGTAAACCAGAATTTCTACAGCCCTTAGAAAATGATTTCTGGGATTTTTGACAATATTTTTATAAAAAAAAATGAGTTAAATGGATGGAAAATAAAAAAATTCGGATCTGGGCATGGCCAAGGGTTCGAACCCGAGACCTGTTAACCCTCAGCCGGCGGGCTTAACAGCTAGGCTGGGGAGTGAAACATTGAAGTGTTTTGTTTCGAATTAATCATATAAAGTCTCTAAAATTGAACACAGAACCATATGAACCCTAGTTTACTTTTGCTTCGAATTCGTTTGATTCGTGGAGTTTGAGTGATCAGAAGGAGGGGGGTTTTGATCCTCATCTTATTACGGTTCTAAGAAGAAGCTACTTACTTGATTTGAGGATAAATTTGATGAGATCGAGTAGGAGCAGAGCTACGGCCGAGTAGGTGTTCAAATCGTGCTCCAAAGGTGTTATGCGCTCTGTTTTTCTTGTCCAGACACGATCGGTTTCAACAATGGCACGAAATGAAGTGGATTAATTTGAGTTTTATACTGATTCGTGTAGGTTTTGAATCCCGCTAATGGCTCGGTTATTTTGGGTATTGATTCACGCGGTTTGGTGTTTTAATGACTGTAATTGTTGATTGATATGTTTAAACGCGCTCAAATCCTTGCCATTTATGAAATCAATTAGTTGGAATGAGTTGTAAACGATCGGTTTAGGAGTTTGGGTCGAATACGGGTTTGGTTTGTGACCCATGAGAGAACCGGGTAAAGAGGAGAACCCTCTTTAGGTTATTTACTCTTTTGGTCCCCATGTTTCTGTTATGTTTAAATCAAGGATTAATGTTTCCCCCTTCTCACAATTCATTTTTACAAATATTCATTTTCAGTCCCTTAAGTGTTATAACTATATTACATTTCAACATTTGTGAAATCTTTTATATATTTCTAATAAATTAGACTTTACAAATTAAATAGCTTGTATATGACATAAAATTTTATAAGAACCCTTTTTTTATAAATGAAATGTTATTATTATTATTAAAAATATTAGTATAAGACATAAAATTTTTAATAATAAATATACTGTCTTTATTATTATTATTATTAATTTTATTATTATATACTATGTATATACATATTATTTATGTATATATTTTATAAATTTAAGAATAGGTTATTTACAAAATAAAATGCTTTTATTTTATAACCTTTTAATACTTTTAAGTATTAAAATTATAATTCTTTTATAAAGATGAAATTTTATAAAAACTTAGATTATGTATTGCGTTTTTATTATTAGTATTACATCTATCTAAATATAAATCCATACTTTAAATGTTCAAGAATATCCCAAACTTTTATTTATTTCGAATTGAGCACGATTACGAGGTCTAAATGGAAATTGAAAAATAGCGGGGATTACAAGATGAGAGTGATTTTAGGAATTGTATTAAATATAGGAAAGATAATAAATTTGTTTGGACTAATCTACCCTTATAATCATATATTTTAATCCCTTGATTGTCATTTATTTACAATATTTCCACTAATGATCTAAACCATTGATTATATTAATCAATGGTAGATAAAATGTTTTCTTAGTTTTCTTAAAAATGAAGGTTTTCTATGGAACCCTCCCCTATGTGTGTGTGTGTGTGTGTATAAGGCTACTAGGTATGCCCCATTACCCAATCACTTCACCTAGGCGCCACGTAGGCATCCATCACAACCACTCACTCCACGTCATCATTCATTTATATATATACATGTGTGTGTTTGTGTGTGAGAGAGAGAGAGAGAAAGAGACATCACTGCCGTGGTTCCATTCACGCCCCCTCCCCTCCCACGCCCACTCACGCCCTCCGACGCCCACTCCCATGGCATACCGTATAGTCTAAGGGTGGATATTTTGAAGACTTCCTTGAGTTGTGAAACTTTGAAAACAATGAAAAAAACCATGTAAAGAGAGTTTTTTGTTTTGTTTTCTTTTATAGGGTTGTAACATTGTTTGGGTCATTTTTATAAAAGAAATTAAAAAGAACGCTGAGAGAAAATTAAAAAAAAATAATAATTTGTAAACAATGCAACACATATGTAATGCCTTGTAACACATTTGTCAGGTCTCGGTGAAGGAGTTACATATGTGTTACATCATTTACAAATTATATTTTAAAATTTTTCTCTCGGTGCCTTTTCATTTTTTTTTAAAAAAAATGACCCAAATAATGTTACAAACCTTTAAAAAAAATAAAAAAAATTACGTGGTTTTTCTGTGGTTGTAAAGTTTTCTCAACTCAAGGAGGTTTTAAAATATACATCGTTATTTCAGTATATGCTCGTGGGAGTGCCTTTGGATTATTTTGGGAGGTGTATGGATGCATCCTAGGATTTGATATTGTGGTTATTTTGCGATCGAGTTTTGTAGCGCTATACACCCTTTCAAATTTTGGATACACCTGGAGTCGAGACTAGTGTATCATTGTGATGATGCGATATGATATGTTGGCACTATGAGTGTGCATTTGGATATATATTTGTTTGTAGGCTACTCGGTGTTAAATAACCCTAACCTTTTTATTGATTCAAACTTATATCATTGTTTTACTCTGGTGTGAAGGTATTATTTGGAGTGAAAATTTCATTTTAAAAACTTTACCTATTTTATAAATCTCTTCTATAATATTATATTTATTTTATTGTATTCTGCATTTGTGCACTGAGCTTGTAGCTCAGTCGTTTTGTTGTTTTTGTGGCAGGTAATCAGGATGATCAAGATTGTGTGAAAAGAACAACTAGGAATTGAAATCATGCATTGAAGTCCTTATTTACTTTTATTGTTTCAAGTTTATACTTTTGAACCAGTATTATTTTGTTTTAAGGTACCTAGACAAATATGTAGGAGATGGGTTCACGTTTTTATTATAAAATAATAACAAAATATACATAATAACGATACACTCGTTATTCGTAAAAAATAATTTAGTACATTACCGGTTACAAGACTAAAATAAAAGAATATAAATTACTAATTTATATACGAAACATGTTTTGATCAATGTCTTCGTTGGGTACTCCAAATAGCGAGTCTTCAATCAAGCATCTTGACGAGCCGGTCACAAATACTTCAATACGCTTATGTCTTTCACCTATTTTTCATTGTCATAGAATAAACATGTTGATGATTATGGTTGAGGCACGTATTCAATACGCTTCCCTTAAAACAGATTTCGCGCCTCTTCTCAAGACGAACACGTCTGTCTCACAGGGTACAACAACCGAAACAGTTTGTGTACTGTCGGGATTAACCTAACACCTGAAAAAAATATCTTAAACAAGAGCTTGAAGAGTTGAGAAAGTTGGAAATTCTTGTGAGATTCTATGCAGTATCCTTTTCAACACCTTAACAAGACAACATATGTCTTCTATTTAAACTACATGAATAGAATACCAAGAGTCTTGACATAATACATATAATAAATATATGTAATTTGAAGAGTCTTGTCATAATATATAGAATAAATATATGTAATTTGAAGAGTCTTGATTTAATTGAGTAATATGAAAAGTCTTTGATTTTAATTCATATTAAATTTGAAACTATTCAAATTTCCAACAAAATAAACTAATGGGTCAGAGTTTTGTATTTTCTTCTAGTTGCTAACTTTCTGTGTTGGGTCAAACTATTGTTGTTTACTATTGGTCTATATAAGAATGTTTTAATTTCTACCTATATGTTTTCTTTTGACAATGTTATTCTCATTTTATTTGATGACCAAACAATCAAAATAGTTCCTCTTCTAATTTGAGGCGGGGTGTTACAACCATCTTAATTTATGAAATTGTAACTTTAGTCTTTAACAAGCTAAAGCCTAATTAATATGCATATTAGATTTAAGAATACTGTCAATATATCAAAATTTTGTAATGCGTGTGACAGAGCCTTTGGTTACAAGAAACAAATTTGAAGTTTATCAAATTTATAAAAAAAAAATAGTACTAAATAATAATTAAGTAAAAGACCAGAATGATGCGAAACTGACAAACGAACCAACAATGCTCAACCAAGGCACCTCGGCCAGGACATGCCCGAAAAACCCAGCCCAGTGACCAGCCCTTACCTCATCCCCCGGCCTTGTCCCTGGCATTATCCACGAGCCACGAAACCTTGGTGCTTAGTACGGGTGTTCATCGGGTCCGATAACGAGTTATTCAAATCAGGTTATTTGGGTTTGAAAATTTTTTGATCTATACGAAACTTGACCCGACCCGAAACTCAAAATATATTATCCTGAATAATTGTGACTTTTACATCCGAACAACCCGAATAAACCGGGTTTATTCGGATATTCGACCCGAAAAACTACCTTTTGCCTATCCGAAACCCAACCGGACCCGAATCTAAAATCATATTATCCGACCTGAAAACCCCGAATTAGATTTCGAATGAGTTTTTTTGGGGTTTTGGATACGATTCTGATTTCGGATTTTTTCGAGTTTCGGATATTTTGAACATCCCTAGACTTGCTCAGTCACAGCTGGCCCAACACACTTAGCACCCCCACCCACCATACCTGAGTCACAACCAGCTCCCCTCCGGATCACACTAATCTAGCACCAAACTTTCAAAAATCTCATTTTTATCTTTTAACTTCAAACAAAATTTCATCTCCAATCCAAACTTTGTAAAGTTCTATTCTTAACCCAAAAATTTCATAAATTTCCAATTCCACTCTAACACTTAAATTTTCCAATTTTCTCAACAAAAACCACCTCTCATGACTAATTTATAAAAGCCATTGTTTTGATTCAATTTAAATTGTCTTGCAAGAATTCAATTGCATGAAACTAGATACTTAAATAAAATTATTAAAAAAAATGATGACAAAACACTAGTACTAATAGGTAGTCCTTTTGTCCACCCAACATCTAGCCTGTTACAACATGCTATTTTAATCTATGATTGAATATAATTTTTTTTTTTATAAAAAGAGTCATGATGGTAAATTTTAAACGTAACACACGCGAGGAAGTCACAGTGGTTAATAATAAGAGTTCGTTTCATTCATCGCCCTTTTTATTTAATAATACTTTTTGACATAAAAAATCGTCTAATCTATATTTATATTAAATAAATAAATGTTCTGATAAAACAAATTTCAGAATCATTACACCTTTTCGTGACGAGGTTTATGCATCTGATCCAGCTAATGTGGATTACTTAAAATTTGGTTTTTTGTTTACTGTCTTATTAATTGTTTTATCTTACATTTTATTAGATTTTAATTATTATTATCTCTCTTATTAAATATCATTAGTTTTATTTAGTTTAGTAAATAATATGATTAAATTTTCGTTAAAAAAAAATACGATTAAAACATAAGTCAGTTATTTAATTTTTTTATATAAAGTCTTTAAGAAATTTATATGATATGTTATTTAAAATATATAATTCTAAAACACATTTATTTAACATGTGTAATACACATGTTTTTAGTCTAGTTATAAAATAAATAAATATAATAGGCCTGGGTATCTCCGTTAACTACCTAACTTTTAAATTATATAACGGCTTTTCTTGTTTCAGTTTTGGGAATGTACTGCTGAGAAAAAGAATACATAGATAGCTAATCAGCCAATAGCTACTATTCGATGGATATACTCTCAAGCAGCATACCAGTAATCAGTATACCCATATCTCTTGTTGTTCTTATCATCATATCTGTCTGTATTATCAACAGGGGAAGAAGCTTCATCCAATTGCCGGGACCATATTTAATCAGCTTATGAACTTCAACAGGTTGCATGATAACATGACTGATCTCGCAGCAAAATACAAGACTTACAGAATCATTACCCCTTTCCATGACGAGGTTTATACAGCTGATGTGGAGTACATCCTCAAGACCAATTTCCAAAATTATATTAAGGTGTCATAGCTAATTACTATATATTGACTGTCTGCCACTCGTAACAATAATCAATGTGGAGTTTTGCAGGGAACGTATAACCATGAGATTCTAGAAGATCTTATGGGTGATGGAATATTCACAGTTGATGGCGACAACAGCTAGAGGAAGGTCTCAAGTTATGAGTTTTCAACAAAAGTATTGAGAGATTTTAGCAGTGTAATATTCAGAGAAACTCGCCCGCATGTTGTCTGAAGCAGCTAATAAATATCAAAGTGTTGATATAAAGGTAAGTTCCTTTCATCTAAATTAAAAACATATAATATATATATATATATATAGGTTTTAGTTTACTGATCATAAACCCTACAGGCTAGGACTTGCTATGAAAACTACATTGGATTCAATACTCAAAATTGCTTTTGGAAGTGATGTTGACAGCATGTGTGGTTCAAGTGAAGAAGTTGTTAGATTCAGCAATGCTTTTGATGATGCAAGTGCATCTACACTTAAAAGGTATGTTGATATAACATGGAAAATCAAGCGACTTTTTTAATGTAGGATCAGAAGCAAAGTTGAAGGAAAATGTCAAAGTGATTGATGATTTTGTTTATAAGCTGATCAAGACCAAGACTCAAGAAATGCAAAAGGGACAAGATGAGTTTTCGGTATACTATCTTCTATATGTCAGAATTTTTAACTTGAATTATCAAAACCACAGTTAAAGAGAGAAGACATTCTATCAAGATTTCTGCAAATCAACAACACAGATTCAAAATACTTGCGAGATATAATACTAAACTTCATAGTCGCTGGAAAAGACTCTACATCTACTGCAATGACTTGGTTCATTTACATGCTTTCCAAGCATCCGGAGATTCAAGGCATGGTTGCAAAAGATATAAGAAAAGCAACAAACATGAGAAAAGATATGCTTTGCAGATGATGCTCTACCTGATGGTTATCATGTGAAGAAGGGGGATATGGTAGCCTACCAGCCATATGCAATGGGAAGGATGAAGTTCATATGGGGTGATGATGCACATGATTTTAAACCAGAAAGATGGCTTGATCACAATGGTTGCTTCCGGCCACAAAGTTCCTTCAAATTTACAGCTTTTCAGGTTAGTACACTACATTCTTATTTTTATTTTATTTGCCATTTTAGCAATGTAAAAGTATCTGGTTCATAAATTAAAAAAAAAAAAAACACATAATTAATGCACTTAATTGCATTTGTCCTGCTATGGTTTTGATGTGATTTGGTAGTCTGGTATTGACTATTGAGAACATGTGCGTGCAGGCAGGCAGGACAAAGAATTTGTTTGGGTCGAGTATAGGCAGATGAAGGTATTTGCTTCCATCTTGTTAGGCTGCTTCATATTCAAGCTGTGTGATGAAAACAAAACTGCCAACTACAAAACGATGCTTAATCTTCACATCGATGGAGGACTGAATGTACATGTTTTTAATAGATTTAATAATAATAATAATTATTATTAATATTAATATTATTACTCCTGCCTAGCTTAATTAACTTGTAATAAGCTACCATAGCATGTACTTTTTTATAATAAGTAGCATATATTTGTTGTTGTAAAAGTATCTAAACTTGGAATAATTAGTATAAACAAAAAATAGCTTGATTTAGATTGGTTGGAGACTTGGAGTAACCATAATCAAATAACAATGGCTGTTCCTCAAATCAACAGTCTTTCCGGCGACAAAATCCACCCTCACCGACCTCAAACTCTCCACCTCCGACCTACCCACGTTATCCTGCTACTATATCTCTTCCTCCGACCAACATTTCTGACGTCCTGTTTCCTCGCCCATTTTCCCCCTCTCGCCGACCGCCTCATCACCGACGACGACAGTTACGTCTACATCACATCCAACGACGCTGTTGTTCAATTCGCTCCCGATTCATGTTCCCGATGTTAGTGATGTTCACATTCCCAGGGTTCAATTCGTTCCCGACGCCGGCGTTCACGTCCTGTTAGTGATGTTCTTTCCCCAATTCACGTTCCCGATTGCGTGAAGGGTTTTTTGCTTTTGATAGAATGGTGAGCTACGACGACCATTTCAATCCGATGATTGCGTGAAAGGGTTTTGTGTCGCCGGCGGTGCTTAAAGTCCCCGCTGTGGTTGTTGTGGTTGAATAAGAAAAAGATAAGGGATCTTTTACATATTAACAAAAAAAAAAAAAAGATAATGTTATCACCTATGTTACATTTTTGCCAAAAGGACGACCACTTATATATTTTCTCAAGCAGTTGAGGGGAGGTACCCTGTGGCTTCAATATTGGGGAGGTCACGGGTTCAAATCCTGGCATGGACAAAATAGGGGTTTCATGCTAGGTTAGGGGGTTTTCTCTCACCTATGGTGGGTTTCCTCCTATAGGGTGTGGATATGATCGGGTGAGTCTATAACCCGTCAGTGATCCAAATTGTTGTTCAAAAAAAACTTATATATTTTCTCGAAGTTAGAACCATCCACGCAAAACAGACAAAAGGACCATCTGCTTAATTAACTCAAAAACTTTTTATCAAAATGGTGTGTTTTAAAACTAATTATCAAAATAATAAAAAATAAATAAATAAATAAAAACATCATTAGTTTTAAAGAAACATTATTTTGTTAAGTAGTTTTTTTTACATCATTTTGGTAAAATTATTAATAATACATAAAATATTACAAAAATGTGTTGATCAAGACCATAAAATATTACAAAAAGTTATCAGTGATATAGGGCTCGAAATTTATGACACGAACGCGTTAATACAAAATGATTTTAACATGTTTCGTATTTACCCCTAACATGTTTCGTGTTTAAAACAGACCGACACGTGAAGACCTGTTTATTTTAATGTCTATACAGGTAAAAACCCGTTAAGACATGTTAAGATCTATTAAGATGTGTTTATAATTTAAATTTTAAAATCTATTATACTTAATAAATCAAAATAATTGAGGGACACTTGTCACAAATTTAGAGCACCCTCATACCACTTTTCCCGCTTCTCTCTCTTAATTAATACAAAACTTTAATAAATACTAATTATATAATTATATATTATTTATACCTTTTTTAATTAAAAAAGTTCTTAATTTATATTAAAAAATAGGGAAAACGTCATACAAATGTAACCAACTTTTAGCTTTGTTCCACTTAGGTCGCTCATACTTTTTTTGTTCCGATTAAGTTACTCATACTTTTTTTGTTCCGATTAAGTCACTCATACTTTTTTTGTTCCGATTAAGTCACTCATACTTTTTTTTGTTTCGATTAAGTCACTCATACTTTTTTTTGTTCCGATTAAGTCACTCATACTTTTTTTTTGTTCCGATTAGGTCACTGTACTAAGTGACTTAATTGAAACAAAATTAAAAGTACAGTGACCTAATCGGAACCAAAAAAAAAGTATGAGTGACTTAATCGGAACAAAAAAAAAGTATGAGTGACTTAATCGGAACAAAAAAAAGTATGAGTGACCTAATTGGAAATAAGCTAAAAGTTGGTTACATTTATATAAAGTTACCCCTAAAAAATAATTACATAATAGTATTAAATACTAATTATATTTTATATATATATATACCTTTTATAATTAAAAATGATTTCTTAATATAGTAAAAAAATTAATATTAAAAACCACACTTTTAAAAATCAAAACTACTATAAAATATAAAAAGTTTCCAATATTTTTAACTCATAAATTCCTTTTATAATTTATAAGTCATTATTATTAACGATTTTTTTCTTTAATTATTAACTTATATGATAATAGATAACATCCTATAATTTTGTAAAAAATGACATTTTTTTTAAAAAACAACTTTTTTTAAAATGAAATGTTTAAAAACCAAACTTAAAAAAAGGAATTTTTTAAAATACAATATTATTATTTTATTTTCTATGTAATGTTGATCATGTTTTAAATCAAAAAATCATTTACAATTTTTAAATTTATATTATTAAATAGTATTAATTTTTATTCAACCCATGTAATACATGGGTTACTACCTAGTAAATAATATAATAAAATAGATGGGTGACCGATTCCTTTCTAAAATTTCTAATTCTCAAACCTTATTTTTTTAACGGATTCCTTAGCAGGTTCTTTATAGGCTTTTTAACAGGTCATTTATAATGTTAACTATTAACAGATTTCCTTAACAAGCCATTTCGTGTTTACGTGTTTTATACGGGTCGTGCTCGTGTTTGAAAAAATACACGATAAATTGTGTCATGTTTACCTATTTTTGTTTTGTGTCTTAAGTCTTAACGTGTCATGCTTACAGAGATGCATGCTATTTATTAACATATGTTTGGAAAATAATATTAAAACTGTGTTGACCAAGACCATACGGCTATAATTTGCAATCATTCTTGCAATAAAATATCTCCAAGGCATATGCTACTCCCATCTTCACAACCACAAACTAAAAATGGCTGAAATAGTTGCTTCTGCCCTCCTCAATGTTGTTTTTGACAAACTGGCCTCTTTAACTTTGAACAAATTTGGTCGCTCACAGGGAGAACTCAAGAAATTGGAGAGGAAGTTGTCTCAGATCCAAGCTCTACTTTATGATGCCTCCCAAAAGGAAATAAGTGATAAAGCTGTTAAACAATGGCTTAACAGTCTCCAACATTTGGCATACGATATTGATGATGTGCTTGATGAATTGGCAACTGAAGACATGCATCTTGAACTCACACAAGAATCAGGAGCAATCAATAGCAAAGTAAGGAAGCTCATTCCAACTTGTTGCATAAATTTCTCACCAACTTATAGATTGCAATTGTATCATAAGTTAGGTGATATTATCACAAAATTGCAAGATCTAGAGAAGGAAAATGTTACTCTGGGTTTGACTGTGAGAGACAAAAAACCCAAAAGTATGAGTAGAAAAAATGAGACCTCTTTACCAGATGAATCTCGTATTATAGGTAGAGACAGTGATATTGAGAAATTGCTTCATAAGTTGTTGAATGATGAATCATGTGATAAAAAACTTGGCATCGTGCCCATAGTTGGTATGGGTGGAGTGGGTAAGACCACTCTGGCTAGACTTTTATATAATGAAGCAAGGGTGAGGGAACACTTTGAACTCAAGGCATGGGTTTGTGTTTCAGATGATTTTGATATCTTTAAGATAAGTGAAACCATTTTTGAATCGGTGGCAAGGGAAAACAAAGAATTCAAAGATTTAAATCACCTTCAATTGGCTCTAACAGAGAGAATCAGGGAGAAGCGATTTCTACTAGTACTTGATGATGTGTGGAATGAAAACTATCATGACTGGGAAAACTTAGTTAGACCATTATCTTCTGGGGCTATTGGAAGTAAAATTATCTTGACAACTCGCAAGGACAGTTTGCTTAAAAGTTTGGGGTTTGATCAACTAGACCATCTCAATAGTTTGTCACATGATTACGCATTATCTTTATTTGCTCAAAATGCCTTGGGTGTGGATAACTTTGTTTCACATCCTACACTTAGACTACAAGGTGAAGGCATTGTCAAAAAATGTGGTGGTTTGCCTTTGGCTCTAAAAACACTTGGAAGGTTATTGAGAACAAAGATAGATGAGGAAGATTGGGATGATGTGCTTAATAGTGAGATATGGGATTTAGACAGTGGTGATGATATTGTTCCAGCCCTTAGGTTAAGCTACCATGATCTTCCTGCACGTTTGAAGCAGTTGTTTGCATGCTGCTCAATGTTCCCTAAGGACTTTGTGTTTGACAAGGAGGAGTTAGTTCTATTATGGATGGCAGAGGGTTTTCTGAACCAGTCCACAACCAACAAGCCAGCCGAACGCTTGGGCTATAAATACTTTGAAGAGTTGTTATCAAGGTCTTTTTTTCAACCGGCACCTAATGGGAAAGCATTATTTGTGATGCATGACCTCTTAACTGACTTGGCCACATCTGTTTCTGGAGATTATTTTCTACGGTATGAAAATCATACAGAGATGAGGAAGGAAGCTTTGGAAAAGTACCGTCATATGTCATTTATTTGTGATAAATATGTAGCATACCATAAGTTTGATGCATTCACAAGCGCTAAAAGTTTGAGAACACTTGTAGCAGTGTCCGTTGAGAAGAAACAAAGTTTTTACATGTCTAGTAAGATTTTGGTTAACTTACTTCCTGAGTTACCATTGTTAAGGGTTCTTTCTTTAAGTTATTCAAAGATAACCGAGGTACCAAAGTTCATTGGTAGTTTGAAACACTTGAGGTATCTTAACTTATCTCATACACAAATCAAAGAGTTACCTGAAAATGTTGGTAATCTGTATAACTTGCAGACACTGATTTTATGTTGGTGTGTTAGAATAATGAAGTTGCCTAACAGCTTCTTCAAGCTTAAAGATTTACGGCATTTTGACGTGAGGGGTACTCCGCTTTTGAAAAGGATGCCCTTTGGGATTGGTGAGTTAAAAAGCCTTCGAAGTCTCACAAAGATCATTATTGGAGGAGATGGTGGTTTTTCAATAACTGAGCTTAAAAAACTAAAGAATCTTGGTGGGAAAACTTCCATTAAAAATTTGGAAAAAGTTCAAAATGCGATGCATGCACGGGAGGCGCTATTATCGCAAAAAATGATTACTGAGTTGAATTTGGAATGGAGTGATGTATTTGATGAATATCAAAACGGATCGCTTGAAAAGGAGGTTCTCAATGAGCTAAAGCCTTGTAGTGATAAGTTGAAAAGGCTTGGGATTGAGTGTTATGGAGGAACAGAGTTTCCATATTGGTTAGGAGATCCCTTGTTTCTTAGATTGGTTCATGTGTCAATAGTTGGATGTGGAAAATGCACCTCTCTTCCGCCACTCGGACAACTACCTTCACTTAAAGAGTTGCTAATTCAACAAATGGATGCTGTGAAAGCTATAGGTGTGGAGTTACTTGGGACTACTGGAGTCGCATTTCCATCACTTGAATATCTAAGTTTTGGATATATGCAGGGGTGGGAGGTTTGGTCAATGAATCACAGGGATATAGATGAAGTGTTTCCATGCCTTAGAAAACTTATTATAATCAATTGTCCGATTTTGGTTGAAGTCTCGTTTGAAGCTCTGCCTTCACTAAGGTTTCTAGAAATCATTAACTGTGGTTATGGTTTGTTGACAAATCTGGCTCAGGCAGCTTCATTAATTTCACATTTACATATAGTATCTATTTCAGGGCTTACTAATGAGTCATGGAGATGTCTTACGGTGCATCTTAGGGCAGTTCAAGAAGTAAGAATCGACAGTTGTGATGAAATAAGATACTTGCTGGAATCAAAAGCAGACGCAAGTAAGGTTCTTGTGAATTTAAAGGTGTTGCAAATACAGAATTGTGAGAGCTTTTTGAGTTTAAGTGAGAAAGAGAATGATTGTGGAAGCAACCTCCCAATATCTCTTAGTAGTTTTTCAATATGTTATTGTGAAAGTATGGAGCATTTTATTTGCCCAAATAGCATTGAAGATTTAAGCATCTATTGTTGTGGTTCACTTACTTGTGTCTCCTTTCCGGTAGGAGGAGGGGGATTTAAGCTCAAGTCACTTTTCATTAGTGAATGCAGCAAACTAATGGAAAAGATCAACAACACAAGCATGCCAATGCTAGAATTTGTAAATATAAGATGTTGGCCAAACTTGAAAGCAATCCCACACTTGAATAACCTCATTCACTTAACTCATGTAAGGATTCAAGATTGTCCAAGTATCGAGTCATTTCCTCAAATTCAACTGCCTAATCTCACTCATATGTTAATAGAGGGTTGTGAAAATATGGATTCATTTCCTGCCCTCCAGTTTCCAAATCTCACCCACTTGACAATAGCAGATTGTCAAAGCATGAAGTCATTTCCTGACATTGAGCTGCCGAATCTCATCTCACTTAAGCATCTTAAAATTAACAATTGTCCAAGTATGGATGCTTCCTTTCCTCGTGGGATTTGGCCTCCAAATTTGTGTACGCTTCAAATAGGGAAGTTGAAGAAGCCCATATCAGAGTGGGGACCTCAGCATTTTCCATCTTCGTTTTACGACTTAGAATTATTTGGCGAACATGCAAGTAATTTTAGCAAATTAACTGACCTTCTCCCTTCATCTCTTACTTCTCTTGGCATAAATAATTTTGAGAAACTTGAATCACTTTCAATGGGACTTCAACACCTCACATCCCTCCAACATCTCTCTTTGTGGAATTGCCCAAAGATGAGGCATCTACCTAAAATGTTGTTGCCTTCACTTTTGAGTCTAAGAATCAATTTTTGCCCAAAGCTAGAAGAACATACTAGGAGAAGTGGCTCCTATTATTGGCCTCTCATTTCTCATATCCCTTGCATCGACATAGATTACCAGCTCTTATGAGTCAATAAATAATAAGGTACATCCCTATGTCTATGTGTGTATCTCTTTAATTACTTTGTATCTTCTATATGCACAAATTTAGTGATTTATTTATTTATGTATTTTTATTGAAACAAATACTACTAACTTTATCTTAATATATGTATGTATGTATGTATGTATGTATGTATGTATGTATGTATGTATGTATGTATGTATGTATGTATGTATGTATGTATGTATGTATGTATGTATGTATGTATGTATGTATGTATGTATGTATGTATGTATGTATGTATGTATGTATGTATGTATGTATGTATGTATGTATATCACCAAATATTTAGTTTGCCACAATGTTATCGTGAACAACACAAGTATTGATTGTTTTGATATCTATATGACTAGAGTAGTCAGGGCTTAGGGCCCTATGTAGTTTTTTTGGGGTTTCTTGTTCACCAAGTCAGGTGAAGTCTATAAATACCATAGTCAAGTTTGAGTTATATTTTCCGGTTATAATAAAAGTTTTTGGATAGTTATTCCAATCAAGGTGTAAACTTGTTTAATATCAATTCGGTTGGGACTTGAACCTCCCTCTAACATCTCATAATTCATGTTTGCCCAAAGCCTAAAAATATATTAGGAAAAGTTGCATTTACTTTTGAGATTGGTAATCTTGGAATGGTCAAATCTTGGAAAAAAAATAGTAGTGAGAGGCTCCTATTAGTGGCTGATCATCATCTCTTCATAATCCTAACACATGACTTGTTTAGTGAATCAGAAGGGTTTTTTTTTTACTACATTGTGTTTGATATGTGTAAATTAAATATTGATTTTCTTTACATTCAAAAGAGATGCAATTTTTCAGTCGGTCTTCAAGAAGTGGTGGCTATTCTATATACTCACAAAGCATCATATCATAAAAACCCTTTACCTTTTCCACTTCCAAACAAACCCGTTTAATTACATCAACAAGTCTCGCTGATTGATCTCTAAATCAATTAGAGATCGGATCGGTGACTAACTACACAATCGTTGACAATTCTTTTCCATTTAGCACAAGCCACTAATAATTTGTTTGCTGATTTAATCAGAAAAACTAGATGATACTTGTAGGTGTTGGTTGATTTGTTAACAAACACTTATGTTTTGATTATGTGTGATGTTATTTTAACATTACGAAAAACCCACTTAATCAAACCACTCTCTTTTTTCTCTGTTGCGCTGCTCATGATTTTTTTATTATGGATCCAAGCTACAAGATTGACATGAACTGTCATGTAACAATTTTCCATGTTTCTTGGTTCAATTGGTACAGTATTTCTAAAAATAACCCCAGGTGTAACACAATATGATTGCAATCAAGGGAATATAAACAAACAAACAAACAAGCAAACCAAATTCTTTTCATTTGAACACATTTCTAAATCAAACATCAAAAATTCAAAATCCTACGCTTTTTGTTGTTACAGATTCTAAGAAGATGTGGCCTGGGTGGTTGCTCTACAACTGGAGGGGATATTCAGTCCATCTTTATTCAAATCAAATTGTGTATTTCTCTTAGTGTCAGCCCAACAACAAGTATGCTTGCAACTTCTGGATACTATAGTTTGGAGCTGGTAATTGGGATGTGGCTGTTTTTTTTATAAGAATATTAATGGTGCTCAGATAGATAGCTTGTGGCTTCTTGGACAGAGTAGGAACAATTCCTAATCCTACGGCTGGAATGGAATGATCCCTTTGTGGTGGGTTTAACTAACCTAAAAGATGATTTTAAGATGGATTGGATGGTTTGGGCCAGTACAAGCTCTCAGCTAATGGACGGTCATATATTAGCTGAGAATTATCATCTTAGTTCGTATATGATATCTGGTATTCATGCATTCTTCATATTTTTTTGTCAGCTTTTGGATTTGGTGTCTTTTGCATCGGTGTATTTTTTGGTTCACTCGTGTGTTCTTGGAATATTGTCTTTTACATGAATAGTGTCCAGCTATTATTATAAAAAAGATATTAGTGGATCATAGTTTAATCAACTTTCTTTTTAGGTGGGATGATGAGGATAGATTTAAGGATCCTATTTTTTGGGTCCAGAAAAAAAATTATAAAAATGGGTAAACAAGACAATTAACTAATAATAAGTAATTCTCGATCAATGCATAATAAAAAATCTGTTTCAACAAACGAAAAGAATCATAATCATAATCATAATCATAATCATATCTAATGTAGATTTAGGGTGTTCTTAAATGAATAACAAGAGAGCAGCTCATGGTTGTTTTACAACTTGAGTGGTGGAATTGTGATATGATAAGTCTGTTGTAGGGAGATGAAGTCCCGGTCTGGAAGTCCATTTCTTGTGATCCCTATATCCTTCATTTGCTCTTAATCGCATCCTCTCTTGAGATGCTTTTTCTGATAAACCAAATCGCTACAAAACACACAAAACTTTCATGTCCACTTGTATAATATAAAATATTCAAAGGAGTATCCTTTTTCAAAGATGGCTTACAAACTATAATCAAGATCATATATTTAATTTATTAAGGCTAAGAGTAGATTTGTTATTTACATCTACAACAATTCTTTATCTAATTAGATAAAAACACATCTACAAGCTTCTTAAATCATTTTTTTTCCAGCCTTAATAGACAAATTCGCAAAAGCATGATGAAAAATAAACAATTGGTACAGATTCCGACTAAAAAACAAACAGAATTTGCATCTTATTCTACCCTCTATTTATAAACGGAATTGAGATACTAAAGCATAAAAGAAAAAACATAACCTATTGCATTACGCTTAGACCTTGACTGCTCAACTTTTTTTGTAATCTGACTTTTGATCTATTTGGAATTAACTTGTCAATCTCTCCTTTATAAGTAGGTGGATAAGCGTTTTGCCTAGGTGAACAGCTCGTCAGGTGAAAACAAAACCGTTGAATTCCTGCATGGGCAACCCATTAGGAGCAAAACAGATAATATGTTGATATGGTTGGCTTGGTCTGTTACATGGTATCAGATACAGGGGGCAGACTGATGTGCCAGCGAGGACGCTGGGCTTTGTAAAAAGGGTGGATTGTAAAATCTCACATCAGTTGGAAGGGAGAACGCAATCCTTTTTATAAGAAGGTGGATCCACCTTCCCTGTCAAGATGTGTTTTGCCTGCACGAGCAACTCGTCAGGTGAAAACAAAACCATTCCTGAATGGGCAACAAACTGAGGGCAAAACGGACAATATCTTGGCACGGTTGGCTTGAGTTGTTACAGATCTGGACTGATGTTTGTTGCAATAGCATTACCAACAGGTTGTTAGTGGGCTACTAAACAGTTCATCCTCTTCAACATCAACAATAAATTAGGCTTGCTGGTTTTTTTCTTCCAGTTTCATGGCTTTGTTTCATCAAAACAAGCATCTCTGCTAACACAATTCTTTTTTTTGTGGACAATAAAGCGGTAGGCTTTACTACCTGGTTTGCTTCTAAGATACACTATGGTTATTCTATTATCATCCAGCTTTGTAATCTTGACAGAGGGCACTTTAACATAAGCTTTGCATCCAAACACCTACAAATGATCTAATTGTGGCTTTCTTCCTATTAGAGCTTCATACAGTGCTTTATTTTCCAAGGCTTTTGTTACGATTTGTTCAAGACATAACCGACATGTCTAACAATTTCACCCCATAACCATTGTGGCATGTTCATAGCTTTCATCATGAACCTTGTAGCTCCCAATGCAGTTAGATTCCTCCTTCTGACTACACCGTTTTGTTATGGTGTATAAGGTGCAATTAAGTATCTTCGTATTCCATCTTCAATGCACAATTGGTCGAATTAAAAAAAAAATAAAACTTCTTCTCCATGATCTATTCTTAAAGTCTTCACTCAGTACCCAAATTCAGATTCTGCAGCACTTTTGAACTTAAAAATGCCTCATAACCTTGATATTTGGATTTGATAATCTACACCCACATAAATCTATTGAAGTAGCCAACAAGAAATAATATATACATGTTTCCCAATGACATGTAGGGTGTAATTAGGTCGCAAAGGTCAGCGTGTATAAATTCCAAAGTTTTTTTTGGGTCTGGTATGTTGATTGAGATAGGAAATGATACCTTAGATGTTTACCAGCCAAAGATGCTTCACAAAGTTCAAATTTGTAATCAATAATGGGTAAACCATATGTCATTCCTTCCTTTGTCAACTTTCTCAACATTTCTAAGTTGGGATGACCAAGACGTGCATGTCATAGCCAAGCCGTGTCATCTATCTTTGATAGGAAACATGCCAGTTGCACAGTTTGCAACTGTATTTTGTAAAACCAGTTTGAAGGCCTATTCATTATCATCAAAGTGGCTCCCGATTTTCATACAACCATATGATACCATATTATTATTACTATTTCACAACCTACTTCATCCAATTGATCCCAACTCAATATATTGTTACATAATTCGGGTACGAAACTAACGTTTGTAGTCATATGGTTGCTTTGGTTTCAACACCCAACCCATCATTTTTCATCGAGTTCACGGAGGTATTCTTGGTTTCTAGTCATATGGTTGCTAGCACCATTGTCTAAATACCACATGCCTTCATTGTTTCCATCATCAGCATAAGCATCTGGAAACACATTCCCTTCATTGAGTTACCAATTCTTGTGAGCATTTAGCCATTAAAAGAGTAGGTTCAACCTCTTTTACAAGATTCGCTTCAACCTTTGCATTCCTTGATGCTTGACATTCAGTAAAAAAAATGCTCGATTTTGTTACAGTTAAAGAACCTCATCAATGTCGCCACCTCTGCTTAGTTGATCATCTTGATCTCCCCTACGGTCGTTATTTGAGGATTGTCTCCCCCCTCAACCACAAATGCTTCTGACCCGACCTTGCTCGTGCATGTTGCTTGAACATGAATCCTTCTATTTTGACTGTTGTTTTCCTCAAACCTGCCATTCAACCTTTGTTAAAAACAATTGACCCATTGAGTCTTTAACTGGTTCAGCCAGTATGGGTCGTTCTTTATATAGCTTGAGATGCCCGACCAACTCTTCAAATGACATCATGCCCATGTCTGAATTCTGCTTAATTGTGGCGACAATTAGCAGAAATTTGTTTGGTGCAAAATTAAGAACCGGGTGAATTCAATAATAGACGCCTGTTGGCATTCCAGCCTTCCTTCGCCTTTCATGGCCACATATCTTTCCGGCTAAGGAATGGGAAATTCTTCACAATTATTGGATACAATGGCACCAATCTTTCCAGCAAATTCACCAATACTATTGCTATCCTTCATAGCCAAAGCCAATAGTTCATATTCATGATTCAAGGCTTGAATCTAAGTTTGTTGGACTCTATCAGCCCTAAGATAGCAAGTCTTTGGAGCATCCCACACACTCTTCACCTCCTTGTTTCCGCAACCCAAAGCCAGGTATCTTCCGATAGGGCAAAAAGCATGTGCTTTCTTCTCTAGCTTAGCATCAGCAACTGTTGTTTTGGGTAATACAATAGCATCCCAAATGTCTTGGGCATTCATGAATAGAGGCGTGCATGGGTTTTCTGGGGTTGTTTTTTTGGCTAAAACCGTATCCAAAACCAAAAGTTCAATTTTTGGGTTTTTGAAACCATTTGGTTTTAGTTTTTTCAATTTTCATAATGGGTTCGACTATGTTTTGTTTTTACTATTTGGTTGACAATTTTAGATTGAAAAGCTAAACTCCGACAATATAAACAAAACTAACACTTATTTAAGCAACGTATAAAATAGTTTTGAAAGTTATTATCAATAATTGACTAAATGTATTTTTATTTTTTTCCAGCCATCAATATATACAAAGAGCAGTAACCATATAATGCTTTTAATACTAGTTTCTGTTATGTTCTTTTAACCCAGTAGGGATAGAGAGGCTACTACAAAGGAATCCCCGGCTCAAAGTTATCGTTTAAAGTTAATCATCCCAACACTTTTAACGTTATTTTCACAAAATAAGTAAAATAACGTTAAAATTAGTTAAATTTTACTTTTGCCCCCGAGGACCCACACATATGTACATTATATGTGTGCACTTCAAATGAGGCATCAAATTAACCCATTTTACATAAATGAATTGTAAAATTAAAATTTAAGGATGAAGAACCTTGGGAAAATTGACCAGTTTTGGTGGAGCTTGAACAACTTCTCCAAATTTGATCTCTTCACGACCAAGAAAGTTCAGATCATCTTCTTTTTTTGCCTTCTTGTGTTTCTTTTTCCTTTCTTCTAGAAGTCTGCACAAATATTCAATTGTTACAGAACAAAAATTTTTAAGAAAAATCTTGAAGCAACAAGGCCCTGATTTTACATCTTTGTAAATACACGGGAAAAAATTAAAAAAAAAAAAAAGCATTCAAGGACTTTATTTTTTTATAACACAGAGATCTTGTTCTGGTCCCTCTAACTTGAGCAATACTAACAAGAAAATGGTATAAAAACTTAAAAACTATACTTTTTCTTTCGTTCCTTCCTTTTAGAACCAACTGCACCTAATTCAGCCACAAACCGAAGGTCCTCTGCCTGCTTCCTTTTCCTTTTCTTCCTTTTCTTTTCAGTAGAAAAATTATCAATTTCATTAGTGTCTTTAATCTTGGACTTGGAAAAAACAGAATCAGGTTTTTCCTTAGTAGCAAGTTTCTGCAAAATATAAATATATATGCATTCAATCACACATTCAAAATCGATTATAATGAAGTTCAAGTTCAATTTGGTACTGAAACATAAGACTAACGGTCTTCAGAGGCGTGTTCAAACTATAATTATATTAGAGTGTTTAGCAGATGCTGTTTTTGATATTCTGAATGTTTACTAGAGATGTATGAAAACTTTGTATTAAAATAAACATAGAATTATCTAATTATCCCAGGCTTTGATCATCTACGTATCTGATTTTGATTCATATATATTTGAAAAAAATTTAGACTTGTGGTTAGTTGAATGATTCTTAGGTTCCCAAGCTGTTGATGTCATGTAATTCAACTATCATAATAATGATGTAATTATGAGAAACAAAAAGTTGGCCTTTTGGTCAACCAACGACTGAATGTTACATAGGTTTTAAATAGAGGTGGCAATTTTTACCCATATCAAAGAAAATGGGTTGGTTTGGGTAAACAATTGTAGTATAATGGGTTGAAATGGGTAACATCATAATATTGAATGAGTTGAGATGGGTAACACTTAAACACAATGCGGGTCAAGATGGGTAACCAAAACACTATGTAAATGCAATAGATTTAAGCATTTAAGAATGATTAATAACATATTTGATGAGAAAATCACTAAAAATTATCTAAATGGACAATTTGTTTACTTATAACACATCATAAGTTAAACCAAATTGATGTTATTTAAGAACAATCCATTTAGACCAGCATTGATTTTGCTTAAAACATGTTCTGACCCGTTACCCAACCCAACCCCCATTTTGCCAGATATAGTTTTAAAGATTAAACAAAGATGTTATCTTAGAGTTGTGATTCCATCAATCTTGATTTCAATGGCTCAACTTTAACATAACTTACATTATCAACAATCCCATCTGAGCTTTTATTCTCTACTTCGTCCAGTGATAACTTTCCAGACCCTAAAATCACCGTTCAAATTAGAATTAGAAATGAAGACAGTGTTTATTTCTCGGAATATATAAACTGATTAGACCTGCGGTGTATGACATGAGTTTGCGAAGCTTAGAGGGAATGACGTCGAGAGATGAACGGACCGGCGGCGGAGGTAACCGGTTCTTGCCGACTCCATGTGCTTCTTTGTAATTCTTCTCTCTTCTTTTCTTCCCTTTGCCTCCCATCTCTCTGATCACTCAATCTTTAACTTTAATTAGGGTTTTGCCTGCAACAGATTTCTTTCTTTGACGCGGTTTCTACTTAAATCATTACACGAAAATAATTTTTTAATAAATAAATAAATGTTTCTATCTTCTTAAAATTGATTTTATTCTCTCTTTTTTTTCATTTAAATGTTAATATTTTTTTTCACATTCTTCTATTAATTATTGAGAAAATATCAAATACCAAGAGATTTTTGTTTTAAAAAAATATGAACCAATAGAAGATTGACATATTATATGCTAAAAAAATAAAGTTCGATCTTGAGCCATAACCATAACAAAATCAATTTTTTTTTTGTATTTTAGTATGAAATAAAAGTAGCTTTAACTTTTAACATAAAATACCAAATGAACCAAATATGGTAATAATTAAGAGGGGTCATTGAAAGAACAGTCGATTCAAAGTGAATTATCCCTATATACATCTACTTGAAAACGGATCTTTTGCTCAAAAACGAAACTTGAGAAGAGATGGGAAACATGCTCAATATCATTGGATCCCCCATTTTTTGGCCCCATGTCACCACGCAAGATTTATTTGTTTTGAATGGTTTTATCTTTTATAATCACTCATTTTCGATTCAACTGTTAAAGACTACCAATATAGGATGAAGTGAAAAAAGAAATAAAACATTTTGGTTACATTTAAAAAAATATATATCATATGTTATAAGAGATAAAATTTTAATTTTAAAAGATTTAATCAAATTATTATTCTGTATTTTATTATTATACAATAGTATATATATATATTTATACATACACACATAAAAAAAATGAGGGATAACTCTACACAAATATAACCAAATTTTCTATGTGTATCAATTAAGCTACTGAAACTTTTTTTTTTTTCTAATTAGGTTATTTAACTTAGTATATGTGTTATAATCCTATATAAAAAAGTTGTATAGTAGGTTATTGTTAATTTTCTACATGTATAACTTATTTAATATGTTAAGTGATAATATAATCAAATTATTATTTGATTATAACACTAATTAACATATTTAATAAGTTAAATATGTAAAAAATTGATAATAACATGTAAAGTTATCCAGAAAAAAAAAAAAAAAAAGAAAGACAAAGGACACATACAATGAATGAAATCTCATAGACGCAAGTATAAGGCTCTTAACCTGATCTCTCTTCAAACTCGCAAACAATGGTCGGCGGTGGAGGCGATGCTCCGACACAACCTCCGATAACCGGCGGCGAGTTCCTTCTCCATCTGCTTAAAAACCCTCCACAGCACCCCCGTGCCAATTCCCAACCACCACCACAACCACTCCCTCACGATCCGGCCGTCGCCGCCGTTGGACCCTCAATACCCTTTCGGCTACCTCCATTCTCATCGCATGGCTCGGAATATCCCTCGCCCTCTCGCCCTCTTCTTTTTCCACCTCGTTACTTCAATCAGGGGTTAGGGTTTCCCCAAAACCCTAACCCCAATCTCAATCCCAATCTTTTGAATCCAAACACTCATTGGACCTCGGGTCATAACCAGATCAACGATCAGGGCGTGCTTGATTATCTGTCAAAGCTTGGACTTATTCACAGCAACCAGCAGAAGCAGCAGCAGCAAGAGCAAGATCGGCACAACACGCTTGTTTTTGGTTCTTTGCATGCTGATTTTCAAGCCTCTAAAGTGTCAAAAAATGATAGTTTGAACTACGATCTGGCTAATATTGAGAAGCATTTGTTTAATGAAAGAGAACTGGGTATGGGGAATAGTCGGCCGAACGGTTCAGAGGTTGATGTACAGAGGAATGTTGAGTTTGTGCAAAATATGCAAGTTAGCTCACTAGCTTTTGGCAATTACGTGTCAGCTGAAGCGGCTTCACAGCAGGAAGTGAGACCACCAAGGCGAATGCCCCCACCTGGGTTTTCAAGCAATGCAAGAACTGTAGGACAGAGGAATTCAGAACAGAGTATGGATAAGGGAAAGGGTAACCACAAAGATGCTGAAAATTCAGGAGAGAGGTTGCATATTGGGGGAATTCATTTAGGTGATAGAAATCAGCTCAACCCATCAAGAGGAACTCATCTTCGTTCGGTTCATGCTAATGCCACTGATGTTGAAGACCTGCATGATATGAATGAAAAAAAAGCTATGAACAATGAGGTTCATTCAGTGGAATTGGATGATTTAGAGGAACGGATTGATAATTTACTACTTGAGGATGGAACAGATGAGACGAATGATGTAAAGAAGGGCCATAAATCCAGAGATAAGGTAAATGCTTTTGGGTACATGTTCTTATTTTGCAGTTGTACATTGTTAGAAAGTAGAAACCCTAATAATGGTGGATTACTGTTGATACTTCAAAGGCGCTTTTTGTTACGCATATACTGTAAGCAAGACTTTGAATCTCATTGGAGTCTTATACTCTTATGAGCCATTGTTTCTAGATTCTTCTCATTTTGAGTGTATGATTTAAGTAATGCTTTTAGATGAATTAACATTTGGAATTATATAAGGTCTGAGACTCATTTACCTTGCCCATATAATACAAGCTGTAAACTTTACAAGACAGTAAAACAGAAATTTCTAATAGAATCGGTATGCTCTTTGTCTTAAAGTTCATAGTTTGTTTGCGTTATTTCTGTGACATTTGCTAGCAGTAGTACGAGCTTTTGTTCTTTTTGTTATCTTCCGTCTTATGTTTACTCTAGTTTTATCATCAAATCACAATTTACATTCAGGATTACAGATCAGATAAAAGGGGACAGTGGCTACTGAACCAGAGAATGAGAAACCATAGAAGTCGTACAGAATGCAGGGGGGATATAAATAGGCTAAATGCTCACTTTCTTGAAATTTATCAGTCTCTGATACCACCAGAAGAAGAAAAGGAGAAACAGAAACAACTAATGGCTTTATTAAACAAACATGTTACAAATGAATGGCCCGGTGCTCGGTTATATCTTTATGGATCATGTGCCAACTCATTCGGGTTTAGTAAAAGTGACATTGATGTTTGTCTAGCAATGGGGGATGCTGATGTGGACAGATCAGAAATCTTATTGAAGCTTGCTGACATTTTGAAATCTGATAACCTCGAAAATGTTCAGGTCTATTATCTTCGTTGGTCTAAAGGGAAATTTTGTTCATTTATGGTTTTAATTCATGCTATTTCTGCAGGCTTTGACTCGTGCCAGGGTTCCCATTGTGAAGCTTATGGATCCCGTCACTGGTATCTCGTGTGATATATGTGTAAACAATTTGCTTGCTGTTATAAATACAAAACTTCTTCGTGATTACTCGAAAATAGATGTTAGATTGCGACAGCTGGCATTTATAGTTAAACACTGGGCGAAATCTCGAGGGGTTAATGAAACTTATCAAGGGACCCTGTCTAGCTACGCGTGGGTTAACCGTTCTTTCCTTTTTTATTTTCTCGTCTACCCCTTTGTTATAATGTTTAATGTTTTGCATATATATTTTCAGGTATGTTTTGATGTGCATTCATTTCTTGCAGCAGCGAACACCTTCCATCCTTCCATGTCTACAGGTTCTCTTTCTTATCCTAAACTTCCCTTTTATAAACTTTTATAAAATATGGGCTTACTTGTTTATTTAATCAGGGAATGGAGATAACCTATAAAGTAAATGTTGATAATGTCGAATGCTCTTACTTTGACCAAGTTGATAAACTTCAAGGTTTTGGGTCCCGCAATGGTGAAAGTATTTCTCAATTGGTTTGGGCATTCTTTAACTACTGGGCTTATTGTCATGATTATGCAAATGATGTCATATCTATACGCATGGGAAACTTATTGAGGTTGGTCCTTTTTTCCTTTACTAAATATTGTATAATAATAAAAAGTTGATTTTTTTTCCTTTTTGTAAATAGCAAACGGGAAAAAGACTGGACTAGAAGGATCGGGAATGACCGCCATCTAATATGCATAGAAGACCCATTTGAGGTATCTCATGATTTGGGCAGGGTTGTAGACAAACGTAGCATTCGGGTCTTGAGAGAAGAATTTGAACGGGCTGCTGAAATTTTGCAGTATGATCCTAATCCTTGCGTAAAGCTTTTTGAGCCCTATGTCCCTAGTTGATCTTTTTGCCCCTAGTCAAGTACAGTGGTGTTAGTTACCAGTAAGTAATTCTAGATCTACAACCTGTAAATCCATTTCCTGATTATCTATGTGTTGGTGGTTTTACATATTTCATAGGCTTTTGTAACAATGAATTGGATATTAGTATTCATATTTATGTATTTAAGTTTATGCTTTAGTGTTTCCATTTAGATATGTAAAATTAAGTAACCTTTTAGACCAATTGTTCATTGTTTTTACATCAGTGGGTGGCAAAAAAGAACCTGTCATGAAATTACGAATATTGAACTTTTCTTTAACCATACACATTTCTTCAATTTTCCATCTATTGTTTTTTCCTTGGCCATTTATATAAACTGATGTAACAGTTTTCCGTAATTGCATGATATTGATTCCATCTATGTATTTGTAGTGTTCTGGGGATGACTCCATACTTGTTCTATGATAATTAAATTGATCTCAATCTTTCATGTTGACTTGATCTTGACCAAGTTAGTGTCTTCAACTGGATAAGGAGGCCTGTATTTGACTAAAATACCCATGTTGTATGCTTTGTGGTCTCAATGTTTGCTTTACTTTGTGCTTTTAGGATATCTTGGCTTGTGTCAAACTTTAGTATGAAGCAATTCTCATCCATGATTAACTTCTCCCCTATGCAAACTGCATTTAGGAATAGGTTGACTGCCATTGATGAAACTTGTATATATTCAAGCCCTGTCATTGATGAAACTTGTATATATTCAAGCAAAATACCAAAATACCTATGCTGCATTAGCATCTACAGGTGCCAAGATTGGTGGGTCATGTGGGTTGGGTAACTGGTTAACATGGGTTTGTGTATAAGCTCATCTTTTTTAGAACAGATTGAAATCATTCGGGTTTATTTTTTTCTGTTTCTTTTTTTTTTTTCCTACAACTTTTTCATATATTAATAATTTGTTAATTATGATTAGAAATACAAATTATGTTAAACTAAATGTTTGAAAATAGCAATTTTGTAAGGTTGGATGAATTACAAAATAGAGTTTATTTGACTTTAAACTTGTTTGATTTGTTTGAACTTTTGGCTTGTTTCTCTTTAGCTAAATCTTTTGATATATAACCTATGTGACATGTTTGAGATAGAACACAATCTGAATTGATCAATTTCCTGGTAAATGGATTAAAATTGCTACCTATTTAAGGGGCTGTTTGTTTGGGTCTGAATAAGTCTGAATCTGAAATCTGAATGGTTCAAATCCAGACCGTTCGTTTCGTGCAAAAAAACGTTTGAATAGGATAGAAGGTCTGAATGGGGTGAAGGGAGAGACTTGCAAATCTGAATGGAGGGAAGTCGACCGATTGGCTGAGGTGGCGGAGGCGTCTGCGATGGTGCAGCGACGACGGGAACCTCCACCACCGTCGCTATTATCTTGATCAGGGTGACTAGAGGAGTCTCCACCACCGTTGCGTGACGGGACTTCTGCGATGGGTCTGTGATGGTGCGGCGACGACTGGAACCTCCGGCTGGTGCGGCGACGGGAGCCTTCGGCTTGGGGCTGCGACCGTGATGAACGACTGGAGCTTAATTTTTTTAGGGTTTTTAATAAAAGGTGTATATTTTTTATTTTTCATTCAAGCTTTAAAACGAACAGTCTTAACCCATTCAGCATTTAATGATTCAGAGCCTATTAATCATTCAGACATCTTAACCATTTAGACTTAATGGTTCAGACCCAACCACGGCTCTAACTTGTTTGACTTCATTTTAGCTAAATCTTTTTATACGAGACTTGTATGACTAGTTTGAGATGGAACACAATCCAAATCGACCCATTCCTTAGTAAATGGGTTGAAATTACATCATGTTTGACCCATTTGGTCAAGTTCCTTTTAGCTAAATCTATTCATATGAACCGTGAGACAAAACGTAATCCTAATTGGTTCATTTCTTAGCAACTGGGTTGAAGAATCCACATAAATGAAACTGCATTAGATAACGCACTGATTACTTGTAACGTACAGCCAGACATTGCTATCAGCGGATGAGTTATATGAAAAGTTGCCTGGAAACAAAAGAGTCCTTTGGAAGACAGAAGTGATGGTGCCATCACTGACTAGAGCTGTTCAAAAAGCTCGAAGCTCGCAGCTTGCTTCGAAAAAAGCTCGTTAAAAACGAACCGAGCCAGAGACAGGGTTGGCTCGGCTCAATTCGTATCTCGACTTGTTGGCTTGGCTCGTGGCTCCGTTTGATTTTAATATATATATATATATATAGGGGATGGTTCCATTGTTAACCCTCCCTTATAGCGTTAACCCGTTAATCCTGGCGTTTTTTGCCCGAATCTTTTTTTTTTGTCATGGTTTTTATTATACATAAATAGGGGGTTTCTTTTTTGTGTTTTTGTTAATTCATTACCGTTTAGAAATTAAATCAAAGTGTAAGTTTCTTACACTTACTTACATTAGATAGTGTAACTTAAACTTACAATTGACTTAATTTCTAAACGGTGATAAATTAGCAAAAACACAAAAAAGAAACCCTCCCTATTTATGTATAATAAAAACCATGAAAAAAAAAAACAAAGATTCGGACAAAAAATGTCAGGGTTAACGCTATAAGGGAGGGTTAACATTTGATCCTCTCCCTATATATATATATATATATATATATATATATATATATATATAATTTATATAAATATGTGTATGTAAAGTAGAGTAGGGTTCTTTTGCCACAGCATGTATGCACCCGCTGAGACCAATCTCTGCCATATGTCTCATCTTCTATCTTGGATTTCACCTTGCACCATGTTAACCTCACCTACAACATGCATGCTGTTCATGGCAGCAAATCCACCTGTTGCTAGCTTGCTGCTACACATTGTTGCATAGGATATGCCAAGGCGGGGGTAACCCATCTGGCAGAAGTTGTCTCTTAGTTGAGCAAAATTAAATTTGTGTCTTTTTTTGTTTCAAAATTGTGCAGAATTTTTAAAAATACAACATTTTAACCTTTTATTGTGAGCTCATACGATAGGCCTATGGGCCTATCCCCTCTACCAATACATTGAATCTGCCATTGGTCAGACTAGTTCCAAACGGTTCATTGTATTTTTTTTTAATCGATTACTAGCTTAAAAAATTAAAAAACATAATGCATTTTTTATTATTTTTATTGTTTCTCATACAAAATAAACTTTTTAAATAATAACACAATGTTTTTATATTGCCATTTTTGAGATTTGTGGCATCTTGGATTCGATCGAATATGTCCAAGTGATCATTTAAACACTTGCTATTTAATTATTTTCTTGTTTTTGTTAAAGTCCAAACACCCAGTCGATCATAGATGGAGTACTTTAAACTTTAACAAAATTTAAGTCTGGTGTTCGATTCTTGGCTTCATCGCCTAGCGTTGTGCAACTCCAATTTACTTCTCATGTATTATTTTTCTTTGTACTTCAACAAACAATTGTAGTTGGATAACCTAAGAAGGTCAATGTTCATTATCTTCAACAAAAAGCAGAAACTCATCTACCGAAATGAACAGTTACTCAACCTCACAAACAATATCCAAACCCAGCAGTTCCGAACTTCAGTTCGAGACCAGCTATTCTGGGGACCTCACCTCTGATCAAAGCTTATCGTACTACATATCATACCCTCAGCGGGCCAGTTTTGTGGTCCTAATTTGGCTTAACTTGTACCATGTCAGGTCACACACACAAACCGACTTTAACTCCCTTGATATTAGCATGACAAAGAAAATAACGTGTCACAGGGTGTTTAAATATAAAAGGTTTTTCCATTTAAAGTTATACAAAATATGTACAGGTACATGTTTTGAACTACTCCAACCCATCCTGGTTATACTCGCAATAATATTCTTCCATAGAAGACAATTGACAATAAACTTACCATCATCATACAAAAAAACTGTAGTCTGTAGAGTTCAAAGGATTTCCTCAAGGATCCAAAGTAGCTCACAAATAATCCTCCAATTTGCTGTTCAGTTCTAAATTTTCTTTAAATTTCAAGTGCAAACATCAATTATTTTGGTTCAAGAGTTGCAGCAATCAAAAGGATCTTACTTTTCATCATCAGAGACAAATTCAATTTTACCATGTCTGGCATCTTGAGTTTCGTACCCTGGGTTGGTGTCACTTTGGTCAAAAGATTCACGGTCCATGAGAAAGCATCCATCTTCTTTAGGCTTGTAGTCGTTACCCCTCCATATAACTATTTGTTCTTTCTCAAACGTAACCAGAATGCATGGAACCAAATCCTATATTTTATCCGCATGCATAATCAAGAGCCGTATTCAAGTAAAAAATCATTAAAAAAAACAAAATTCTAGAAGCAAGAGTTAAAGTACAACAACCGCCACACTTACCCTCAATTTAGAACCCAGCTTCTTGTAATCTTTTTTTTCCAAACCCCGACAGTCTATTCGCAATAGTTCCTCCACCAGAAAGGCATCTCTGATCATAGGAACAAGACCACCGTAATAACCGTTTTTTGCTGCGTTAGAAACCGAAATGATTATTAGCTAGTTCTAACCATTTCAACCCATTTATAAGCAAATGGTTGGGTCAACATGGGCTAAAGATCAAATGGTCATCAAAATATTCATTACAAAGAAACTTGCTCAACATGCGTTATGAATGTAAAAAACCACCTACATCCATTTGGGAAAAAGCAACTGTATTGTACTGCAATACAGTTTTGTTATCATGTATAACATCCTATTTATTTAAAAAATAAAATTGTGACTTGACCAACGCTAAAATTGCAGTTTTTAACCTTTACCTACTCGCCCAAAAAGCCAATTACCCTAGAATTGAACATTGAAAAATTACAGAGTTTTGTGAGGGCAGAAACAGCTAATCCTTTCTTCCTCATTTCTTTTGTTTCCTCAATACTTAGACCTTCAATCGTAGTTTTTATGAGCTTTGGATATATGGGCTCATGGGGCTTCCATAACATTAACGGAATCACAGGCCTCTTCTTAGGGTTGTAATTTCTTCCTCTGTATAATATGAGTGAACCACCATGTCTGTGTATGATCTTACCAAATGCTTTGTCCTGGAAAATACTACATACAGTTCAAAATGGAACTGAAAATTTGAAATTCATAGAAAAAAAACCACACACAAACATCAAGTGTCATTATCAGCAAAAACCAAAACTTTTAAGACATGAGCAGCAAGTTGTGACATTGATGGAACAGATATTAACATAATAACTGATTGAATTGCTAGAAAGCGATGTTACCTCTAACTGCATGCACACATTTTTCATATCAACAGTTGGTACACCCATACATTTAATCCTAACAGCTTCAGCCTGCTTCCAGTTATTATGAATGTCATTCAACATGTTGTGTGTTAATCCATCCCTTCCTACAAAGCCACAACAACAAATGATCAAGGAAGAAACTCTATCAGATTAATGAAAACTGAGAATTGACTTTCAAATAATAATAATAATAATAATAATAATAATAATAATAATAATAATAATAATAATAATAATAATAATAATAATAATAATAATAATAATACACACTTTCCATTCCAGATTAGATTAGATTAGATTAGATTTACCCAAATTGATTTGTCTCTTGGTTTTATGCTTCCCGTATCTGTGGACCAAGGCAAGCCTCTCGGCAGTGGTGAGGTCGTGACCTTGAATCCTGTCCCTCATCTTCTTCCTTTTGGCTTCCAAGTTTTGGGCCTCCTGTTTCCCGGAGATGGGGTCGACGGCAGGAGCGCACACGCCGGTCCAATGACGATGAACCCTGTCGGGGCCGAAGGGAGAATAATTTGGCTCACGGAGACCAATAGGCCTCACCGCAGGGCTGCTCTCAGTGTAACTAAATCGGAAGTCGAAGGGAAGATCGGAATATATAGGTTTTTTTTTGCTATCGGGGGTTGGGGTTTTGAGTGATTGAGGGGGATTGACGGAGGTGCTGCTGATGCGCCGACGGAGCTGGAGGAATACACTCATTTCTCCCGTCTTGTGAAATTAATTTATTTAATTTTAAGAGGGGCCGGGAATGCAATCTATTTCATATATATATATGTGGGGAGGGATATTCTAAGAAGACAAAAAACCATGAGAAGTGTGAGAAGCCACGAGAATGTGACACGTGTATTTTAGGGTAAAGGGTATAAACGTCAACACATAAATGGAGGCTGCACATGCAAGTCACATGTTAATTCCACCAAATTTTTTAAACGTATGTAACTATTTTATACGTTATATTTTTAAAAAAAAATTACACCATAAAATCACAAATTTCTTTACCTTTCTAACGAGTATAATATTGTTATATTTAACAATAGAAAAAGAACAAACCTGATTGTTCTTGAAACTTGTGCGTTTTTATCGTGTTTTCATATTGTTTGTGAAACTAGACGTTTTATGGTGTTTTGAACATAAACAAAACACAACGTTTTTTAATTGCGTCATTTACACATTTTTTTACATTTCTAACGAGTATAATATTGTTATATTTAACAATAGAAAAAGAACAAACCTGATTGTTCTTGAAACTTGTGCGTTTTTATGGTGTTTTCATATTGTTTGTGAAACTAGACGTTTTATGGTGTTTTGAACATAAACAAAACACAACGTTTTTTAATTGCGTCATTTACACATGACGTTTTATGGTGTTTCTGTACTGTGTAATTTTCACAGACATTTTATGGTGTTTTTGAATTGTAATTTTATTTATGGTGTTTTTGAACTTTAATTTTATTTATGGTGTTTTTGAACTGTAATTTTATTCATGGTGTTTTTGGACTGTATAATTTTACACATTGTGTTTTATGGCGTTTTTGAAAACTAAAAAACACCATATATTGACATTTAAGTTTAAAACGTCATGTATAAAATGTTTATGAACTAGGTGTTTTTGTTATGGTGTTTTTCAAATGTTTATGAAATATAGCGATTTATGGTGTTTTTAGTATTCAAAAACACCATAAAAATGTCTGGTCTTAGTTTCATGAATATCCGAACACAAAAACACCATAAAATTTATGGTAACACCATAAACACAATAACATATCTTGAAAAAACGCCATAAACAATAAAATATCTCGAAAAAACATCATAAACTAAGTTAAAAACACCACGTACAAACTTAGGTGTTTATGGTGTTTTTCGTTTTCAAAAACACCAAAAAATGCCCTCTTTTAGTTTTATTAATACGCAAACACCAAAAAATAACATAAAATGTTAACATCATAAACACCATAAAATATCTCTAAAAACACCATAAAACATACATATGTGTAAAAAACACTATAAAAGATCAGTTCCGTATATATTGGAAAAACACCATAAACATATGGTTCGTGAAACTCATTTTAGGTTGTCATTTTAATTTTAAAAAATATACTAATATTATACTCATTAGAAAGATAAAAAATGCTCGATTTTATGGTGTAATTTTTTTAAAAAAATACTAACCTATAAAAAAGTTATGAACGTTTAAAAAAGATGGGGGAAAATGCATGTGACTTGCATGTGCATGTTTTTGGCTAGATCTTCCCATTCCACCCCTACTGATGGTTTTAACTTATAACTATTTACGAAAATACCACTAAATTAATCTCAACCACAAAACCAATTGATCTAATGGTTGAGATCTCTTCTCACACTTCTCATGGTTTTAAAACTTTTTAGCCAAACCTTATACTATATATATATACTTAAGGCTTTTTCTTGTGATGTAATCACAAATGCCGGTTATAACATTTAAACATGTTGATTGTTATAACAAAAGGTTATGTTTGAAATACTAAGATTATGTTAGTCACTTAATTGTCAACTTAGCAAAGCCTGCATTATACATTCAAGGTCTAAGAGTCGCTACATACATATTTACACTTGCATAAACCTAACATAACACCATATACAAACAAACAAATCTCATTGTTTAATAGGGTCTGAAGGAGAATTTGAACGAACACTAATCTTACACTTGTCTCAATGAGATAAAAAGACTGCTTCACAGATTTTTTGCAATTTAATTTGCAAACCATACATATATGTTGATCATCTTACAAATCAATTGTGATTTTAAATCTCGTAAAATCAAAATACAACAAATGATTTTAAATCTCAGATTTACAAGAGAAGAATATACAGCAAATGATTATTAATTCTCAATTTTTAAATTTTTTCTACTTTTATATATTAAAAAGCAAACCTTATAATGGATGATGAGATCATAAGGAAAAAAAGAAAGAGAGAACGTGGTAGAAAGCCACATCTCAAATTACGTTTCTGTCTTTTAAAAGGAACAGGACCTATTTATATGGATAGCATCGATAAAATGTATATTTTACGTAAGAATGTTAAAAAAGATTTCTAGATCCTTCGAAACCGATCCAAAAAAACTCTAATTGAACTTATTTTGATGCATTGGAACTGTCTCAATTTTAGCTTTTAGGTTTTATATTTAACTAGCAGGAGCGGAGGATGATGGGGGCCCGGGGGTGCCCCGGCCCCTCCCGTTTTTCTAGTCAGAAACCCCAATATAGTAGTTTTCGGTCGGAAATTTTTATAGGTATTGAGCTCGACCCCTTCGGTTTTTTCTTCCTAAAATTCCTAGGGTCCCCCTTGGATTTTAAAAAATAATAAAGTTGAAACCTTTAAGGGTTCACAGTGTTAGTTGTTATCTCATTTTTTCCCGACCTTACGTTTAAAATTTAAAGCTTGTTTTAGGTGGTGGGACTGAAAATTAAACATGGGCCCTTAACTATTTTCGGTCTTTAAATGTTCAAAATCAAAACAAAAGGGGAAAACCTCATTTTCAATTCAGTCGAATAGCAGGGAATTAGGCAAATAGGGTTCCATTCCATCTTGTTTTATATCTTGTTTGATACAAACATATTTTTTTTTGAGTGACACAAATATTTGATATTTTAAATTTTAAATTCTTTGACCCGACCCAAATTACCATTTGTTGACCCGAATCTTTAGCCCGAAACATAGCAATAAGAAAAAAAAATTTAACCTATAAGTTCCGGCCCCCTGAACATTTTTCCCAAGCTCCGCCACTGACAACTAGTTTAAAGTTTAAGTTTGAGGGTTCGACAAACCGATTCAAAAATTAGTTCAATCGTATTTTGTTTGAGTCAAATTTTGAGTTTTTAAAAAACATTTTTAGCCAAAATGAACTTTTTAGAATAACACTACCATGTGTGTGTGTGTGTATATCTAGGTTAAAATCTCGTGTGTTACACGAATTGAAAAAATAATACGCTATATATACATATCTATTAACCGAAAAGTTATGTAACTAAAAAGCATACACATTGGATACTTTAAATAAACTTATACTTACAGTCGTCAAAATATGTTTAAAAAATTTTATGTAATAATTATAAACTATGTTTTGTTTTTTTGTGAACTACGTGTTAACATTTTTATGTAATGTAGTTGATAAATGTTAATTTAATTAAAGTATACTTATTTTTATATTATTTTAAGTATTATGTAATTTCATCATTCAAAATATTTAATCACATTAAGAGTTCAAAATTTTTTAAAATCACTCATAAAAAACTATTGGTATCATTATTGTTTATTTTTAAATATATTAAAAAATATAATTTAAATTTGATGATATTTAAAGAATTAAATAGAAGTTGTTAAATAAAAAAATAAGTTCATTTAAACGCTTCGTAATTAATTTTATTTTAAATTTATTTATTTGATAATATATTACAACAACTACAACAACAACAACAAACGTGTCCAGTAAAATCCCACTTAGAGTCGGGTCTAAGAGGGGAAAGATAAAGACACACATTACCCCTAATTACAAGTATAATAGAGAGGCTGCCTCGCTAGAGTCCTCCGACTCAAAGGAGAAATTATTAATAATATATTAATCATCTTCCTACCTAATAATTGATTCCAAGAGAATGACACGTGTCATTCTCTTATTATATTAAAAATAAATGTTTATTTTTAAATATAAAAGCTCACCATTAATGTAATTAATACTATAAATTGTTTACATAAATACCCTAAATTAATATTAATAATTTATAATATGATAATAAATATCATGTCTAATGTTATATATATATATTTGTGTGTGTATTAATAACATTTTTTATAAATTTTTATTTTGAAAGTTTTTTAATATAAAACGGTATAACAAATATTTTAGTGTTAATAATTATGCAAATTTAAAAGAATGAAATACAATTATTTATTATGTAAATATATGAAGACATAGTTATAAAATCACATAATTTTTATGCATAAATCCGTGTAATACACGGGTCTATAACCTGGTTACAAATATTATAATCCATTATCTCTAATCTTTAACAAAATAATAAATATAAATCATTAAATACGAGAGAGAAACGGGAAAATCAAAAGGCTATATAGTCTAAAATCAAAAACATAACACCGATAGCCCCTGGAGTACATGAATAGTCGTTTATTTGAGTGTTAAGTGGTTGTAAAATTACTAAACTACCTTTCATAACTAAAAACAAAAAACAAATAAGAACATCAATGTTGACTCTACCTCTCCAATGATTACACCCCTCCACCACAAGGTCCATAACCACCATCATCTACCATCGACCACACCTGCAATGACCCATCACCAACTCATCGCAATTACCACCACAACATCAAGACCACCACATCAGAACCACCACACCTCGATACGGTGGACTCACCGTTGAGTCGACTCACCTATCAATCACCATCTACCACCACCACATAATCGGTTTTGCGATTCGACTATGGAATAAGCATGAGACCTAACAACTTCAATTTTGAAAAAATGACCGATGTCGGAGTGTCAGTTAAAAATAAGTGTAAAACTCAAGTCCCAGTTACCTTATTAGATAGGGTAAGTCGGGTGTCAAACCACGAGGAGTTTATGTGGATGGTGTACTTGTTAATTGATTCGTGACCTTAACTTAACTAAAACGGAAAATGTAAACTTGAATTGAATGATTTGTTTGTTAAACTTAAAAATCAACTGCAGTTAACTAAAATGGTTTTAAACAATAATGAAAAAAAGTGATTCCCCCGGGATTTGGATTCAAAGTGAGATTTATAGATTAGTTACTAAGTTGAAACAACCATATAGACATGATTAGAAGATTCAAATGTTTGTGATGAACAAGGACTAGTTGCTTCGATTGCAAAACAATGGAAGATTATCACATGAACATCAATTGCATATTATAAAATCCAATCATAATCTAATATATCCTAATTGCTAGAAATTTCAGGAATTGAAAGACAATGAATTAGGTTTGGAATAAAAATCCAATCTTTACAATCTATTGAATAAACAATAAGCAAAAAGCATCGAATGCTTAGATTGCTAGTTCCAAACACAATAGTAAACTAATCTAAATCACCCGCTTATAAGAATCCTTCGCCCGGAGGAACCCACGCAGAAATTAGCCGCTCATCTCTTTGAATCGATCTTCAAATTTGAATTGGATCTTCATTTGGGATGATTTGGTAATGTTTTGGATGGAAGAGAATGGCCAAAAAGCTTCGATTTTGGCTTCCTTGGTCGTCCAAAATCGTCTAGAACCGGCTGGGAGAGAAGAGGATACTCAAAAACCCTAAAAATCACGTTTTTATAGGTGCAGACTTCGTCAGGATCGTAAGCTATGGTATGGCCGTAAGCTACGGTTGGGACTTTCTGTTAAGGTTGACCATAAGCTATGGCCAGCCCGTAAGCTATGGTCTGCAGGTTCTGTTAGAAAGTGCAGTAAGGTATGATCAGCCCGTAGGCTATGCGCTAGCCAGATTCCTTCCTAACTTGTTTTCTTCATATCTTTCTCATTTTAAGTCCATTTTTCGCACCGTAAAAACCCAAATCTTTGTCTCGAGATCCTCTAGCCTATTAAATCATGATCCTTTCACTTTGAAATGGTTAAGTGCTTCCAAAATTGCTCCCAATCTTCGCATTTAACCTACAAACACACAAGCTTGCGTATTTATCTAATTCTAACCAATCAAACACATGAATATGCATAAAATTTGACATTAAACACACATAATACTCATTCCAAACCCCATACATCAAAAAACAAGTATGTAAATTTGTGATTTACATGGTGATGGTTGTGTGACGGTGGCCAGAATCCTCGTAGGAGAAAGAGGGGGTGAACCAGAAACCTTGTCGAAGAAGAAAGGGGTGATGGTGTGGTGGTAATGATGGTGATGGGCCGGTAATTGTTGGTGAAGATGGTGATGGTTGTCTGGTCGTCGAGACGATGTGGAGCCGTGGCGAAGATTGGAGCGGAGCTAGGGTTGGGGTTGTTTCATAAGAGAAGGCAAATGATGGGCCGGGAAGGGGAAAGGGAAAGTGCATAATGATCATTATAAAAAATTTAACATCAAAAACTAGCTATCTTCTGCTCCACGAACCATTGGTGTTAGATTTATGCAACTTGTTTGGACTTTGGACCACTGGTATAGTTTTTGAAAGTTAGAGACCACGAGTGCAAAACCGATATATCACATAGACTAACCATGTAATTAACTCTATAATAGATATAAGTATTAGTTATATGTGTTGTATAATATAATTGATTTGTTAGTATTAATAATTAGTTGGTTTTTATTATATATATATATATATATATATATTATAACAATGGATCCCACCTAATATGATGAAACATTTTATTTCCATGGCCTGACTTGCATTGGAATACAAGAATTGGGATCCTGGTTTACAAGCCACTCAATATTCGTTTATAGACGGAGGACATGAGTGAGTGAGCTTTCACAACTACGTACGTACTGACTCTTTGTTCTTCGATCATTAATTAATTATATAATATATTAATTAAGCTTCTTGTACGTTACGTGGGTGCTCACAAGCAAAAATGACCTACAAATTATATACACAATAATCAATTAGGTCGTTGCTACCCTAATCATATCAAAAGGAGAACGTACAAATGTATCCTCAAATTAACTAATTTATACTATATAATAAATGAATAACAATATGCCACGTGGCATTATATTAGCATATCCACATCACATTTGCCACGTGGCGTGATTATATGTTATCCATGTGGCGTATTTAACAAATTTAAAATTAACTTCATTTATTACAATAAAGTCAAATTTCCAAATTTGAAGAAAAACAATTAATATTCATTTTTAAAAAATTAATGAAAATGTAATCATTTCAAACTTTCCATTTTCAATTAATAATTTTGAAAATTGAAATTTTTGATCATTATTCTTATTTGTATTGTTTATAAAATATATTTTTATTTTCTTATTTTAAAAATATTGAAACTTTTATATTATTTTTATAACTAAGTTTCTATCAATGATTGTTTTGTAATATTTATTTTATACATCTCTGTGTAATACACAGGTCAGTAATCTAGTACTAATTAAATTACAAGTCCTCATCGATCATCAACTTAAGCCGGGCCTAGATAATTAATTATTAATGGCATTTTATGAAGCAATATTGGTTAATTTGGCAGGGAGAAATTAATTGTTAAATTATTGATCAAATTAATTAATAGATAATAAATAATGGTCCCAGCTATTTATTTAAAATTTGCGTAAAAAACAAATTTTAAGGATAAAAAAGGAATAAGCTACATTTTTTTGATTTTTTTGTTTATAATCAAATTTCACCGTTTTAAAAAAAAAAATTGAATAGCTTTTAAACGGTTAACTTTTTTTTAAAAAAAAAAAGAAAATTACACTATTAAATAGAGAATTCTATTGACTTTAATTTAAATATAGTATTGCTATAGTTATTTTATTCGTTTTTTTTTGTGGTATGTGATTATCTAGCTTATCTTTGATTATTTCGATGCATGGTACGTGATCGATTTTTTTCCGTGATTATTGATCCGTAATTATGCAGAATTGGTCTTTAATTATGTGTGTTAAATTATAGTCCATGATTTTATACAAGGTGATCCGTGATTTTTGTATGACGATAATACCCTTACTTAAATAACACATGTCAAGTTCTAGTTTATTCTTATGCTTTTCACAGTTTTTCTCCTTTGTAATATATATATGTGGACGTGAAAACCCAATCTTAAATATAAAACGCTTAAACCCTATGTGGACATTTCATTTGAAATCTTGAAAATAAATATGTGATCTACATTAAACAACATTAAAATTGATTTGTTTATTTAAATCTTAACTTTTTATTCAACTTAAATGTGGATCACATATGTATTTTCAGGATTCCAAATAGATGGTGAGGTCAAATTTGAAGGATTCTAGGTGGTGAGGTCAAATTTGAAGGATTGTAGGTGAAAGGTCAGCTTAGGGTTTATCTCGGGTTCAATCCCAATGGGGGCGAGGGTTTACCTATTCCACGGAGTTCTTGCGCATCTGGGGGCGTATGTCTTACTTTTGTCAGGTGGGCCCGGTTAAGCCAACATATGTGGTACGTAAAAACATCGTCGTACAAAAAAAAAGACAAGGTTTAAGTGTACATTCTTTAAGATTGATTTTTCACGTGATAGAATCTATACACATGTATATATAGATGAGTACTTGGTTGCTTCCTTTCTTTTACAAGACGTACGTACAACAAATATCTTCCTTTAAGCTAGGTTTTCCCAATTGAGACACTTCCTACTCAACTAACAACTTAACTCATTATTTATATATAATCCACATATACAAATTAGTAAATTAATTAAGTGTAAATTAAGTTACCAGCTACCTATATATATATATATATATATATATCTCGATCATCCATGCTACCTATTTTTGATATATATATATATGTAATTGATCACTAAAATATAATTATTAACGTACAATTAATCCGTCCAATTCAGGATATGATGTCGAGAGACTTACTTGTTTTTCTGATTTTTTTCATCACAAGAGGTACTGGCCAGATGTTAGGAGTTAAAGGAGAAACAAAGGTAGGTGATTTTAAATATATATATATGTGTGTGTATGTATATGAATGTATGTATTTATTTTAATTTGCTGCATGCATGTGTCGTATATATAAATAAGGGTGTTGTTATTATTACACCCTAGCTATATGGTTACAGTCTAGCACACCCAATAATACGGCCAATATATCGGGCGTACAAGCATGTGAGATCGCATTATGAGGGAATTTCAGAGAGCAATATATAATTAGGAAATGTAGTTAAGTAGCAAGTAATTATTAATACCAAAATGTATTGTATTGTATTGTTTGTTAACTGGTGGGTGCAGCAGCAGGACTATTACATTGTGTTCCTGCACAGCATGCAATTATCGGTTAACCAGGAATCCAAGGCAACCGCACACCTCACCATCCTATCCACATTGAAAGGAAGGTCAGTGATTTATTAATTAAACTCATATGCATATATTCTCCTTTCTTTCTTTTTTTAGTAATCGTGGGCCAATTAAGTAACATAACTTGTTACAGTGAATACGGCTATTTAAATTTTACCCTTTATTTATTTATTTATTTATTTATTTATTAATAATGAGCTAGCTAGACAGACAATTGGGTTTATATATGTTTTTAATTAATTATCTCTAATATAATTAACACCATCGATTCACCAATCTATTTAATTAATTTGTTCAATTAGTTACAAAATGAATGAGTTGAAACTTACAAAAATTAATTAAGTATACGTACGTATTCAATTAAGCATATGTTTGTGTGTGTGGAGTCACTTTAATTAATTAATTAATTTTTACCTGGTACTAATTAACCCACCGATTAATTAATTAATTCGTAGGTACTTACTAATTAAGTAGCTAACTTAAATATATATGTGTGCTTGTTGGCATATATATACATAATAGTGAGCTAGACGCAAAGAAGTCCCATGTCTATAGTTATACAAATAGCTTTAATGCGTTTGCTGCAAAGCTCTCAAAATCAGAAGCAAAAAAGTTATCAGGTACGTGTATGTGTTTATACTAATAATTAAACTTTATATTACATGAATATGAATTATATATGATATGATATGATTGTTATATTTTTGTGAATTGAAGGGATGGATGGTGTGCAATCTGTTATTTTAAATAAGTACCACAGACTACATACAACAAGATCATGGGATTTTATAGGATTGCCTCAAACAACTGCACGAAGAAAGAAGCATGAAAGTGACATTATTTTGGGTGTTCTGGACACAGGCGGGTTAATTAACTTAACTAACTACTTACTACCTTATATAGCTACCTACATAATATATATTTTTTGAATTGGTTTTTTATATTTGATGACCCTATCTATAAGCCTCGTATAACACCGTATGTATGAGGCGTATAAAGTCTGATGAACATCATTTCATACATACCATACGTAGTGTACAACCCTATACGATACGTATATTGCCTGACATCTACAATCTTAATTTTCCCTTAGATGACCCTAATATTCTGTTATATGTTTCATATAGTGCTATATGCTACATACTAGAATCTTAATTAAGTCGATTCAAATATTCTTTGTCTTACGTTTTATATAGTGTTATACAACACTTAAAGGCTTGTCCTTTATTTTCAAGCATAAATTCCTCTTGTGTAAAATCAATTAAGTGTAGTATAACTCTATACGACACGTATTATTAAAAAGAATAAAAGATAAACTTATTTTTGAATAATGATAATTGTTTTTTCAAATTTTTAATTAACATTAACTATTTTAACATTATTTTGTCAACCAATACAAATTATCATATAATCAGAATAATCACAAATACAAAATAATACAACACATACTAACAAACAAAACAAAAACAAAATATAAATATATAACATGTGTTTATACATAACAAAATAAAAAAGTACAAATGTAATACTAAATAAAATTAAGGTGCGTCATGATATTGTCATGACGATGCCGATAGAGGAGGCTCGATGCGTAACTATCTCGACCTATCAATCACGATAGGGTCGCGAATGAGACTCTCACCTTAGTGCCCAAGAAGGCACCATGGCCAATCTTATGCCACCATATATGTAAGGTGTCATTCTTTAACTCTGTAATCTCCGTCGTACATAACTGGGTGATAGTCTCTGACTCGTAACGCAAGCTAGATGTAACTGCAACCTCCACTAGTGATAGAATTGAACAACATGGTCCTCCTTAAACAACAATATGATTAGTATTTTGTTAATAAAAAACAAATAAGTAAAAAAATGATATGCCTGCTTAATCTGATCATTATAAAAAATAAAGTTAACACCTTAAAACGACATTGTAAATAAATAAGATTGAATGAAAGATTTTAATAAGAGGTATGCAATATGAAATATAAAAAGTGAATAACGAAACTATTGATCATTTGATATGTTTAAATTTTAAAGGAATCTTACATCGTTTTAAATAGTTGTACATTCAACAAATTTTTAAATACTGTACGGGTCGTAATACCATACGCCCCATATAGCTTTATTATGTGTTACGTATATTATTATACGCTACATACTACTTTTATTATACATAGAACATAGGTATATATGCTATGTACTACTTTTTTATTTTGACAAACGCAGATTGCGCCTAAGATGATTGTGCCTTGTACTCGACGTATAGGGTTTATACGAAGTGTACCGCACCAAATCATTAGTCAACATTCTTGTACCGGTGACACATATGTTGCGTTTGGGGCTATATGAAGCGTACAACATTGAATCATTTGTCAACATTCTTGTATTTGTGACACATATGTTGCATATAGTGTTATACGAAGCGCATAACATCTAATCACTATTCAAAATTCTTATACTAGTAACATAAACACTACGTATAGGCAAGCCTGGCAAAATAGATGGGTCGGGTCGGTAACAGGTTAGAAAGAATTTGAGTTAGGATTGATGCGGATTAGAATGAGTTTTAAGCAAAAATAAGTTTGGGTTTAAATACGTCTTTTTTAAAAAAGTTCAATTTTGTTAAAGTTTAAATAAGTTATACATAAACAAATAGTTAATTTATTTGCATAATATTAGTAATTTTATCATTAAATATATTATTGATCATAACTTTTTCCCATTTGAATATATATTCTATTCTCATTGTTTTGAAGTTACTCATTTTAACATGCATTATATTATGGTGTTACACATCTCAACATGTTTGATGTTATAATGTTAATCATTCAATCTATAATATAATAATTGTTTCCCCAAATCAACTCATTTATCTTGTTTTAGGTAAAGATTGTCGGTTTTACATATAGAGATATATGAAGCATTTATCTATACGTGCCATATGGTGTTATACGAGATGTATAAGTGGGTGTGAGAATATAAATATAGGTGTGAGATTACCATGACCCATATTTTGTATATACATAAAATGTAATTAATAATTTGTTTAATACTTTAATTAATTAAGTGATAGTTTTATAAATTAAAAGACTTTGGCTTTTACGTACTGGCCTGCAGGAATAACCCCCCAATCTGAAAGCTTTAATGATGATGGATTTGGTCCTCCGCCTGCAAAATGGAAAGGGTCCTGTCATCATTCTGCCAACTTTTCGGGATGTAACAAGTATATACATCTAACTAAATTAAAGAAAAAAATACACACATACACAAGGGAAGGATAAAAAAAGAGAGGTGTTATCTACACACCCCAAAAATATATTTTAACACCCCGTGTCAAGTATATGCCTCATATTGGTCACTACGGGGCGTATAGCCGCCTCGTAGTGGTCACTACGGGGCGTATAAGGGTCCAATCATTAACACTGACACCCAAATCATTGGTACTGACACCAAATAATTACCCCTCAATACTCTCCGTATTGACCAATACTGGGCGTATTGGGGTGTAAGGTGTGGCAGGTGGGTTGTGTGAATAACACCACCCTAAAAAAATAAACCCAATAAATATGCAATAAATCGAAATAATCATTTAAAATCAAGCCAAATCTTTGAATTTTTTTTAACATCATTGTAAACAAATTTAAAACACTTTCTTATTTTATAAGTCTGCGTAACTTCATCAGCGTTTGAGAGTTAACATTGTTGTAAGTTTTTAACTTATAAAACTGTAAGTGTTTTGACCCAAAACTTACAACGATGTTACTCTCAAATGGTGATAAATTTACGACAACTCATAAAATAAGAAAGTGTTTTAAATGTGTTTACGATAATTTTAAAAAAAATCAAAGATTTGGCTTGATTTTAACATGTTATTTCGGGTTATCGCATATTTAGTGGGTTATATTTTTATCATTTCATAAGAAAACTCATCATTTTGGAGAAAACAAAAAGAACTCATACTTACCAACAAATTTTAAAAAAAAATCGTACTTTTTTATGATAAGGTTAGAAATATTATAATAAAAAATAAAATTTTAACAAAGATATTGAAACCACGAAGTTACATATATGTAACTCAAAACGTTACGTTTGTAACTCATAAAGTTACATATATGCAATCAGTATGTGTAACATACAAGCAACATATATGTAATAAAATGAAATACATATTTTTTTAATTTTTTTTCTTTTTTGAACATTTCTTACCTTATAATAATGGAAAATAAAAAAGAAAGAAAAAAGGAAAAGAAAATTAATTAATAATTATTGTGATTAGTTTTCTTAGTTTTCTAAAAAATGATGGTTTTCAACGAAACCATCCCTTATATATATATATATATATATATATATATATATATATATATAGGGGATTAATAAAATGAAAACCTTGTTTTAGTGAGAAAACCTTGAAAACTCATGTAAAATGAACGTATTTTTTTTGAAATTTTTTTTACAGGTTTGTAACATTATTGGGCACATTTTTATAAAAAAAATCAAAAAAGCGCCGAAGAAATATTTTTAAAAAAAATATTTTATAAAATTTTTTGACATTGTAAACATATGTAACACTGCGTCAGACCTGACGGAATTTTTTTACGTTTTTACGTATGTTTTACAAAAAATTTTTTAGTTTTGTTACGTATGTTTTACATACGGTTTGCTGGGTTTTCACAATAAAAAGTGGTTTTCAAATTACCCATACCCTATATAGGGAGATGATCAAATGTTAACCCATGTTTATTACGTTAATCGAATAACTACATCTTATTACTTTTGGGCTGATACTAAAGTAAATCTAAAGGCGTATGTTTTTCTTTTTTTCTTTTTAATTAATGTAGGGTCCACTTACATTAATAAAAAAATAAGAAAAAACCTACATCTTTAGATTTAATTTAATATGGGCCCTAAAGTAATAAGATGTAGTTATTCGGTTATCACAATAAGAAAGGGTTAGCATTCGAACCATCCTCTGTGTGTGTGTATAGAGAGAGAGAGAGAGAGAGGTATTATTAAACATGAATATAGTTCTGTCTAAAAACATAAAAACACTTATTTTTTGTATACGATTCTATTTGTACTGGATTTTTGATTATTTTATACTAGATTTTGATTTTTAACTGAATTTTTATTTTCATATTTTTAGACAAAATTGCGTTTTTAGTGTACTGTCTCGTGCAAATGTATTGGTGGATGTTTGGATTTTGTGTTACCCAACACAACAACACTTACATAGAGCTATCATATATCATATCTTTCTGTAAACAATTAATCACGTTTTGCCATAACATTTAAATTTAATTGCTCATTTGCTCAAACAAAGATATGTATGTTTAATATCTGATTCTGATCAAAACACAATAGCTAGCTACAATTAGTGTCCAAACTCCAAACACCCCCATAAAATATAACATATATAGATAGATGGATCATTTGATCCCCTAAATATGGAGGTCGTTTAATTGTTCACATGCATGATTATGTACATGTGTGTTTTCAAAGCAAACTTATAGGTGCCAAGTACTTCAAGCTAGACGGAAATCCTGACCCTAACGATATTCTATCACCAGTGGACACCGATGGGCATGGGACCCACACCTCATCGACCGCAGCCGGAAGCCAAGTCCATAATGCACAACTATTTGGTTTAGCCAAAGGCACAGCACGTGGGGGTGTGCCATCGGCTAGAGTTGCAATGTACAAAGTTTGTTGGTCTAGCTCAGGTTGCTCAGACATGGACCTGTTAGCCGGGTTTGATGCAGCCATACATGACGGCGTTGATATTATATCAATCTCAATAGGTGGTGTAACTGGCTCCTACACCAGTGATACTATATCCGTGGGTTCATTTCACGCCATGAATAGGGGCATTCTAACTGTGGCTTCCGCTGGGAATGATGGGCCTAGTTTAGGCAGTGTTGTGAACCACGCACCATGGCTTTTGACCGTGGCAGCCAGTGGCATTGACCGAGGGTTCCAGAGCAGACTTGTGTTGGGTAACGGGAAGACTATAAACGTAAGTTGACATAATTAATTAATATCATATATATTGAAAGCTAATTAATTACGTACTGACTGTTTGTTTTGCATTTATATATATATGGCCGATCGAAACAATTAAACAAGATTCTTTCTGTTTTTTGTTTTTGTTTAAAAAATATATATGTATGTATGTATGTATGCAGGGAATTGGGATAAATGGTTTCCAGCTAAAGCAAAAGCTCTACCCAATCACCAATGGAGATGATGTGGCCAAAAACCCCAGAAGCAAGGAGAGTGCAGGGTAATGTAAAGGACAGGAATATGTATACTATTAATTATTATTAATTAACTAGGTAGGTAGGTAGGTAGGTACGATTGACGATGGAAATGGAATTAATTAATTTAATGCATGTGGATGATCAGGTTTTGCCTGGAAAACACTTTGGACCCGAATAAAGTGAAGGGGAAGCTTGTTAAGTGTAAGCTGGAGACTTGGGGTTCAGATTCCGTTGTCAAAGGACTTGGAGGAATCGGGACCATAATTGAAAGTGACATGTTTCTAGATACTGCCCAGATTTTTATGGCACCTGCAACCTTGGTTAATTCTAGTGTTGGCCAAACCATCACTAAATACATAAATTCCACCAGGTACCAACCTAACTAATTAATTAATTACCTATCTATACATACTTACTTTGTATTTCTCAAACGAATTGGAATACAGATCACCATCTGCAGTGATATATAAGTCTCAACAGGTGAAGCTTTCAGCTCCTTTTATTGCTACATTTTCATCACGGGGTCCAAATCCAGGAACAAAACATGTACTAAAGGTTTGCATCCAAAAACTCAACTAACTTAATTAATTATGCACTTAATTATTGGTTTAAGTAAGTGATCATCATCAAACAAGCAGCCAGATATTGCTGCACCAGGAATTGACATCTTGGCATCCTACACCCCTCTGCAAACACTCACTGGCCTAAAAGGTGATACACAGTACTCAAACTTTACCATAATGTCTGGCACATCTATGGCTTGCCCACATGTTGCAGGGGCAGCTGCCTATGTTAAATCTTTCCATCCAAATTGGTCCCCTGCAGCCATAAAATCAGCCATTATGACTTCAGGTGCTAAACTTCTTCAATTTCTAGTATATATCCAGCTTAAAATAAACATAAACATTAACATAAATATTGACTTTTGACATGATTAAAGCGCGACCTATGAGCTCAAGGGTTGACCAATATGCTGAGTTGGCCTATGGTGTTGGTCAACTGAATCCTAGAGGAGCCGTGAGTCCAGGTTTAATCTATGATATGGACAGCATGTCCTATGTACAGTTTCTATGTCATGAGGGGTATGACGGATCATCAATCGCATCTTTGGTTGGTTCGAAATCAAAGATTGATTGCGCTTCATTGCTTCCACCACTAGTGAGTGAAGATTCAATTAACTACCCTACCATGCAACTTACGTTGAAGAACAAGAAAGAGATAACTAGAGGAACTTTCAGAAGAAGTGTGACTAATGTAGGGCAGGCTATCTCTACCTACAATGCCACAATTAGAGCACCAAAGGGAGTGAACATAACAGTGGAACCAATGACCATTTCTTTCTTGGATACCTCACAAAGGAGTAGCTTCAAAGTTACAGTCAGTGCGAAAAATAATGACATCACAAAACTACTTGTTTCGGGATCCTTGATATGGAGAAGTTTCCATCATGTTGTTAGGAGTCCAATTGTTATTCTTAATCCACAGTATGCATGATCAGAGGTGTGTGTATATATATATATATGGTAAATGCTACATTATAAACCCGACACATGCGTGAGGTTCTCATGTAAAAGTCAAGTCATGATATGATGTTGTAATTAAATACCAATTAAATTGGCAGCTTTACAAGGCCATCATGATATATATATGTGTGTGTGTGGGTGGGCGCGCTCGTGCGTATACACACTCACGTAAGGATGTCTAGCGTCTTTATAAGCACGAAAACAGGACGAGTAATTAATCACAATGAACATAGAAATCAAATTGTATGCATTTCAACATAAGTTTACCATCATTCTTGGGAGAAAGTTATATTTATGTCAGACGTGTCTTTCCTTTTTTCGTCTCATAACTTAAATAAATATCTACTTCATTGTAATTATCTACATCCATTCCAACCTCTTCCTCTAAAAACTTAAGATAACCTTCTTCTAAGTCAAGAAAAACATCATCGTCAACCATAGTACTTTGGATATTGCAGCTAAAAAAAATTGTAACAATCTATTACCTTGCAATTAACATATAAATATTAGTCGGAATTATATTCAATTTGAAACATAACTACACATCGTTTGAAGTTAACTGAAATTATAAACCAAGAAAATAGAATTGCAAAACAAAACTCAAAAGAATACCTTTCAAATTCGTTGATCAATCTTTTTTCTCTCAACACAATCTTTAAAACCTTTAAATTTGGTGGATCTTAAATATTTCACTGCATTTAGTATCTTACCTATGGAAGCAAAGTGTTCTTCTAAACCATCCTTGACCACAAGATTTACAATCTGCACCTTACATCTTATATGCAAAAACTTGCAATCCAACACAAAAATGAGGACCAAAACTTGGTTGCTACATCGTCAGATGAAGCATTATCTACGGTTACTACATTCTTCTAAGCAACGATATACCGATCTTCCTATTGTTTTAGCCTTATGATTCGATATTTAACATAAATTTAGAATTTTCTTTCTAAGAACCCAGATATCATCAATCAAATGTGTTGTAATTAAAGTTTTGAAGAGTTGTCCATGTGTTTGTTGTAAGAGAAACCATTTGATTTTTTTAAAAGAAGTTTTTAATTTCTCTCTTCTTGATATATCTTCACACTATCCATAACAATTGTCTATCTAGATGTAAACTTAAACATGGGTTTAACTCAAAAAAAGAAATCCCTAAGTCCCTCATCATCAGCCACACTAAACGGATGATTATCCTTTATGCACATCTGGGTAAGAAGGTTTCTACATTTGTTTTGGCTAAATTTGAGTGTCAACTACAAGTGTACCTTTCTTCAAACCCTTAGGCTTGAAGCTTAATGTAAATTGTTTGTTTTAATCTATCTTTTTACAATAAAGCTTCAAATGATTATTCAAATATATTAATCAATAATAATAATCAGATCAATCATTCATATACACGGATAATGGATTAAATATATTTAATCAATAAACACGTAACAAACTCTCAATGTCAAGTAAGCTATCTTTAAATTTTCATAATTAACAAAGTGATGCGTTGAATCCCTTCGATGCAAAACACTTTTAGCCGAAAGAAGAAGGCGTCTCTTAAAGCCAGGAGTATGGAAAGGCACAGGCGACCATGGGTGAGAATGTCAACCAGTGATCTATAAATGTAAGTTTGGTTATGGCGTAAAATTTTTTTAGGGTTAGAATAAAGTTAAAGTTGGAGAGTAGACTTTTTTTACAAGATCAACAACCCAAATATTAAAAATGAATTGGGCTTGTCTATGAAACATTAACAAGAAGTTGCCCATTTCAATTCGGTTAATCAGTTAATTCGGTTCGTTCGTTCCTCATAATAGACAATTGTCCCCCATGAATGATCAGTTTATTTTGATCTATTGTTTGAAAAACATCAATGACTGTACCCATTACATCAAAATAGATGTTGATACAAGATTAAGCCAGTCAAAACTCTTGGTTATCGTAACATTTTAATTGTTAACAGGGTTTTTCCCTTTTCTTGCCCTTTCTAGTTCAGATTCAGCTTCTTTAAGTTGTTCTTGGAGCCTTGAAACTCTTGCTTCTAGCTCTTGTATTGTACCTTGAGCAAGTAATGGCTGATACGGTTTCAAGAAATGCTTTGAAAATGCTTTTAATGCTTCAACTCCACAAACCTGTCAAAAGAAACCCATTTGTCACTCAACCTTTTTTTAACAAGAACCTTTTTTGAAAATGTTTTGAGAAGGTTTTCTAGAAATGCCCGGCAAGTATGCACCCACTTTGGATTTCATTTTATGTGTTGGGTGGTACTCTCTGTTGTCCAGAGATATCCTTTACATCGTGTTTTCCCGGACCATTAAAAAAAAAAGAAAGAGAGAGAGAATCCACTTCAAAGACTAGAGGTGGCAATTTTCACCCAAATTCAAAAGAAATAGGTTGGTTTGTGTAAATAGTTGTTATATAATGGGTTAAAATGGGTAACATACTAACATTATAACATAGAATGGGTTGAGATGTGTAACACTTTAACACAATACGGGTCAAGATGGGCAACCTAAAAACTATGTGAATTCAATGGATTTAAACGTTTAAGAATGATTAATAACATATATGATGAGAAAATCACTAAAAATTATCCTAATGGACTATTTGTTTTATTCTAACACATTTTAACTTAAACCAAATTGATGTTTTTTCAAAAACAATCCATTTGGACCCAAACTTTGCTTAAAACTCATTCCGACCCGCATCCATCCTGACCCAAACCCGTTACCCAACCCGCCCATTTTGCCAAGCATTTCAAAGACCTTCTAAAAATAAAGAAACAACTACCTAACTAATTATACAACAAATGATAGTAGAAGAATGCCACTAATTTTCAAGGGTTGATTCAGTCAATTTCCTTTAAAAAGTTCCCGCCTTTGGTAAATACTATACACAATCTTTTTTTATCATGTTTAAACTCCCTCATCATACACATTTGAATGTCAAACATCTTACTTATGAAAATTTAAAATTGACATAGAATTGTATCCTAATAGTTTCAAGATCTTGGCATTATGATTTATGACTCGTTAACAAAAAAGAACTCGAACCCATAAGTAGTAACGACCCCTTTACCTCTTGAGGCAGCAATGGCAACTTTGTAATATGAAAATCATCATACAACATGTAGAATTGATCCAGATACTTTTGCTGCATTTTCATCCGAGCTTTGAGCAACTTTGATTCAACACCTGGAGTAAAATTCAAAGTAGCTTAGTTTATGAACTTATTTCATTTCGTGAATCTTATTTATGGGACCGACAGACTTGGGTAAAGATACAAACAAACAAGCATACCCAGTCAAGTCTCACTAATCAATAGAGTTGGAGAGGGGGGGTTGAGACGAAGGCAAACCTTACCCCTATCCCAATGGGCTAAAGAGACTGCTTCTAAAAGAGACCCCCGACTCAAAAGTGCCGCAAAAGCCTTTTTTTTCCTCACAAACGTTGGGCAAGAGCAAAGCATAAACATACAGGCAAGTTATATATACGTAACTTCATCATCAAAAGCACTTGATTGATGATGATACATGAGCTAAATAATAACAAATTTCCCAACATTAGAACCATGAAAAATTGTACCTTCTTCATCATAAAGCACTTGATTGATGATGATATTATGAGTATCAATCTCAAATTTAGTGAGTTCTTGCACCAGTCTCTCGGTCTCATATAACGAGAGGAATTCCGGAATGCACACACATACAAAAGTTGTCAAATCCTGCATTAGAGAGTATTATTTCACTTTTGATGGCTTTAAAATGTTAGGCAAATTTTAGTTATTTGAATAGCAGATATGATAAGAAATTAAGAATCTATTTATAGCTTATATTGCAGCTAGACATTATATACTTATTTATGCAACGTTTAATCATATTCAAAAGGCACATCAAACAGCCACTAACTCATTTGTCATTTATTGATTATTATAGCATTCTTGTTATGACATAACACGATCCTGCAACTTCTCCATTAATTTTTTTTTTATGCTAAACGTTCTTAATTTTTCACCCATGTTCTCAGTTCTCCTAGGTTTTGTTGCTAAAAGGTATTTAAGACATTTCCCAATAGACGCATCATGCATACCGGATCTTTGAACTGTCGATTTACTTGTTCAATAACGTCTTTCATGCCCTCCAGCCTCCCAAGAATTGCATCCTCACCAAACTCTTCTCCAACCCCAAACATACGAGTCATCTGTAATTAAATTTCACCAATTTGTCAAAACAAAAAACTACGAATGTAAAGGTGGGTTGACCCCAAAACTAGACCTATTTCGTGGGTCCCATTTACTTGATCTGAGGACAGATGAAGATAAGACAGAGAAAATAAAGGAATTGAAGGTTATATTCATTTGCATACTTCTCATTCATCCTATATTTTTATGCATGGCAAAATGGGCGGGACCGGCGGGTTGGGTTGTTGAGACAGAACGTGCGTGGGTCAAGTTGGGTGCAGGTCAGGAGGGGTTTTAAGCAAAATCAGTTTGAGTCTAAATGAGTTGTTTTAAAAAACATCAATTTAGTACAAGTTAAAATGAGTTATAACTTATAACTAAACATGTAGTTTATTTGAATAATTTTTAATGATTTTCTCATAAAATATATATTGATCATTCTTACCCGTTTGAATCCATTATATAGTTTTTAAGTTACTCATCTTGACCCGCATTGTATTAAGGTGTTACCCATCTCAACCCGTTCTATGTCATAATATTGCCCATTTCAACCCAAAATACATTAATTGTTTACCAAAATCTATCCATTTATATTGCTATGAGTCACGATTGCCATGTCTGTATATTTTGCAGGCCTCGTATCTAGCACCTAGACGAGGACCACATCCATGTCTTCATTTCTTCTCACATAAGATAAAACGAAACCCACAATCAGATCTTAGTCCTTTATTTAAGTATAATCTTATAATTTGGTATATCTTAGTTTAAATGTGACGCTTTTTTTATATGTATCCTATATGCTATGTGTGTCACATTGATTGTTTGTTTACATTGTTTGGTTGTATGTTTATGTTTTTGCTTGTGCGTCTCTGTAAAAAGAAAAAAAAGTGAGTGTGTGTATTAAATCACAATAATAAATAAATAAAAGTTTTGTGGCACATTTGAGCCGGCGGTCTCTTTAAAAGAAGCCTCTTTATTCCATTAGGATACGGGTACGGTTTACCTTCATTTCAACCCCAAGAACCTACTAATTAGTGAGACTTATTAGGTATGTTTGTTTGTTTGAACTCTAAATCACACCTTATTTTCTTATCATGCCATAGAAATGGGATCCAGAGAAATTGTAAAATTGTGAAAACAAAAATGCAATAAATTAAGTTTAAAAAAGAAAGCTACCTGACCAATTAAGCCACCAAATTTACTCTTTAAGCTCATCATTTTGGCAAGACCTTTTTCTAATGTTGAAGGAAATTGTAGCAACCGAAGTGTATGGCCGGTAGGAGCGGTATCAAAAACTATCACCGAGTAATCCATGGTTTGCACCAACCTAAAGCCAAGTATTATGAAATAAATAAAGTGATCTCTAAAAGATATTTAAATCCAATAATAATTCAATGTTATATGTTACTCACTGAACTTCAAGATCATTTAACCTAAATACCTAATTACCCTCATAATATTAAGAAATTAACGAGGCAAGTAATTTTCTCAATAATCAAGATGTTTGTAATGGGAGGATTCTAGACATATTGATAATAGATGAATAAAAAAGAACCCACTTTAGCATCTCAGCAAAGCTCATAGCCTCGTCAATTCCAGGGATTGAATTTGCTAAATCTGACAGGAAACCATCCATTCCATCTGAGCTACCTATATCTTCATTCTCCACTGTGGGGTCCACCTCCTGCCAAACAGAAATTGACAATTCATAAGGCCCAATTGCACAAGGATTCAAATTATTGTAAAAGAGGTTTGAACTTTACAAAGTGAATTGAAAAGAGCCCCAAACAACAAAATCAATCAAGAAACACTAAATCAATTAGCAAGGATCCATAAATAACCAAAGATGAAACCTTTGGTGAATAATAATATTCAAAAGTTCATGGTTTACATCAATTCCAGATCGGTGACTAACACAATTAACAAGCTACAATTGTCTCGAGGGGGCCTTTGGTGAATAAGCTGTCATGGGAAATAGACTCGATGGACTTAAAAGGGGTGTTTGAAGGTGCTTTTAAGCTAATTATTGACTAGATTGCTTAGCAAGGAGTGACTATGATCCTGAATTTCCAAATAATAATCAGACATGAGAGAGGAACAAGTTTTTTTAAGAAGGTTGATTGTCGAAATAAATGTGAAAAATTACCTAGCTATCCCTATTCCCGAATTTAACATTCACATATGATTCATTCAAGCCAACAATGTTCACTCTGGAAATGCACATCTAAGCAGCTCCTAAAACCAATGAAACTCACATCAATACTAGATCCCACATGATAGACATAAGCCTCAAGTAGTAAAATCAATCACATGGTAGCATACAAAGTTGGCAAGAACTGTTAAATAGTGTGGAATTATTTAATGAAAGACACAACAAGTAGAATTATTAAGCATTTGATGGAAATTACCCAAACAAGTTTGCATGAATTTACATCCAACCAGGTTCACCTAAACACTTTATAGGTCAAGTTCAAATGAACCGTACACCTATCAACTAAATGTCGATGAATATACAATACAAGTGTACTATTATAAATACCGTAAACAACCATATTCACATGAATCAATTTATAGAACAGTTCATAAGAGCAACAACATATACGCCATAAAAGTAGAAAAAAGAAATAAAATTTGTTTATTTGGTAGTTGACCAGGTAAGATCACATAAACCCTAAATCCATAAATCGATCAAGAAACATAAAAAATAAGTATGGATTAAATCAGAAAAATATGCGTAGTTAAAGTTAATAAATAGTATTGTATTGAATTGAATTGTGTGTTTAAGGACTAACCATGGCATACAGATTGTTGAAACCATTAACGAGGGTAGGAGATTTGGTGAACCTTTGTTGAAAAGCATCACTTAGATTGTGAGCTGGATCTGTTGAGATGATAAGAACAGAGGATCTAACAGAGGCCAAAAGGATTGAGAGAATGGAACTGCAGGTAGTTTTGCCAACACCGCCTTTGCCGCCGACAAACACCCACTTCAAACTCTCTTGTTCCAGAACGTTCTCAACCGTTCCTTCTGCTATCTCTTCTTCTCCGCCCATAATTCTTCTGCTTCAAACCCCTAAACTTCAAGATGTTTCGCGATTCGGTTTTTGATGTTAGATCTACTTTGACTTTTCTTCTTTTTTTTTAAATCCCAAAAATAGCCTGATGAATGGAAATTGAGACCGAACCGAAGTTTCATTCAAAAATTTTTAGTATTGTTCACGACTAATGCTAGTATCACAAGACAATCAACAACTTAACAAGGTGAGCAAGTGGTTTTTTATACCTAATCAAGTTAATGTCACTCGCCATAACACGTGCAATAAAAACATCACATCTCGTGACTTAGTTTCCTTCAAATTGTTTTTGCGCCCATCATATCGTAACGTGCAAGTCAAATTTCTTGTTTGTCTTATAATGTACTTGTATTGGAGAGGCGTCCATGTGATGAGACAATTAATATAGCACAGTAGCACATAAACTAATAGTTAATCAATGAAATATTATATAGAATTTAATTTATCGTGTTTTCTACTAGATTTGTGTAATATTTTATTCTATGAAAGTATAATTATCTTAATATGATAATGAAATTTTAGTTAAACATGAAATTGATTGTTATATAATTATATTTTTAACGAAATTTAGCTACGAACGATAATAACTACGATACGATATTTTGTTTTGTTTTTACTATGTGTGTGTGAAAGAAAAAGAATAACAGATTGTTAACCTATTTAAGTTAATAAAATCAAGAAACAATACATATTTTTATAAATTTTTAATAAAATAAGAAAAAAAAACACATATTAGATCATTTAAAAAATTGTTAAAAGTTAGGAAAAAAATCACAATTTTTAAGCATATGAAGCGTGTCACATATATAACAAGGCTTTGTAAAATGTCAAATACATATATTACATTGGGTGTTTACATACGTAACATAACGTTAGAAACATATGTATTATGCATGTTTAATGAATTAAATATTAAAATATAAGGAATGAAATAAAAAAAAGAGTTGATTAAACAAAAAGAATATTAGATATTACATTGGAAAAAATATAACATGAAAAGATGAAGATAAAATTAAGAAGAAGATTCAAAATAAATTGATTAAAATGTAACTCTCTTGTGATTAAATCGCTCTTGCATTATAAATTGACACACATTAAGTTATGGAGTTTTTATTGGCTTTTAGAATCAACAAGTGTCCAAAAGGGGGAGAAATGGTAATAAACAGAACATGGTAAAGAATGGTTACTAACCCAATGGAACAGTGCAACAATCACATATCATTTATAAAGCATCAAATAATTCATTTATACGTTGAGTCATGAAGATTTCAAAAGCTCAATTTCTAAGTATATCAACAAAAAAAAAAAAAAAACACAAGTCTTAGGTACTCTCGCAATTGTAAGTGAATCTTGCATATGTTGATCGATAACAATTTCTAAATCTTTGTGGTTAATCGATTAATTAAACTAAACTCACAACAAAGATTAATTATCACTATCTTACACAAGAATCAATCATTAAAACAAATATATGTGCTATAGTTACTTGTTTGTTTTTTTCTTATTTTGAAATATTTTATATATATTTTTTTTAAATTCAGTAATCATCATTAAATATGTATTATGAAGTGCCTTCAAATTCAAAATGAGTTTGCCCTTGAGTTGCTTCATCATGACTTTGGCATTCTAAGTAAAATTCCAAATCATAACGAAGCTTTTATGGAGATAAACATCAGTTGGCATTGTTGTCATCAAGCGTCATCCAAAAAACCACATATCTTTGAGTGTGGCTAGTGTTTACAAATTTGCAAGAAACTTCCCATGTTACAATTACAATAGTCTTTTGAAAGCCAAAAGTTGCAAATACTTTATAATAGTTTGGAAAGATGAGTGTTCAATCCGAACATGTACAAATGCAAGTACAGACAAAATAAACCCATCCCCCAAATACAACTATATTAAACACACCACATGAAACGAAGTATCATGGTGTGTTTAACAGAGTTAGAAAACCCGTTTTCTATGCGTGAGCTGTAAATTGAATATAGGATAAGATAATGCCAAATTGATAATACAAATACCCTGGCAACCTTCCTCTGACTCTAACGACACCAAGAACACGCACTGAGGTGCTTTGAAGCTGTGGATTGAACTTGAGAATCACTTACGGCTGGTCGTCTCTCAAACCCAACCAATTTGATATAATCCAAGTAAATATCTATATGCATTAGGATCATCTTTAGGATATAAACAAAAGCCCTAACCCATTAAGGGCTCATTATCAGTGAATTGATCGAATTAAATTGAATTGGAAAAGCTAGGGTTCTTATTTGAGAGATATATATAATAAAGATCAAGTATTATTGAAAGCCGGAGACACCAACGATCCACTTTGCCATGGGGCCGAAGAGGCCCGTATTAGAAACCCGACCAAACCGCCTTGAACCTGTTTTTAGTTTTGAACCAGTTTACCTGCCATATCGTTTTTAAAATTTTTCTAAAAATCCTAAAAAATAATTTTTATTAATATATTATATTTATTAAAACCCATAAAAACATATTTAACTATTTTTTATCAAAAATTAATAACAAAACTATTTTACAAAATAGTTAAAACTTAAAACTATCCAAATATTTAGAAAACTATATTCTTTTGTTTAAAAAATAAAAAATAATAATAATAGTAATAAGAAATAAATAATTAATAAAGCAAATTATGAAAACAAGCAAATTTTATTAAACCTTTTTATAAATTATTTTAGAAATGTGTAAAATATTAGAAAATAATATTTTATTAATATCTAAAAATATTATAAACATATTTATGCATATTTTTGAAACTTTAGAAACTATATTCATTTATCAGATCATTAATTATCAAAAACAATACATAAATAATTCCATGAATACTAGAAATCATTATTCTTTTATCATTTAAAAAAAGTGTTTAATGATAAAAAATATATTTTATCAGTCACATTTTTATAAAATTAAAAATAAAAAAGCTCAAAGTGGATGTTTTTAAAAAAAATATTTTTTAAACCCACGTAAAACATATGTAACATCAGGACACAACATTACATATGTTTTACATGGTTTAAAAAAAATAAATATCTACCCTGTGCTTTTTTTATTTTTTTTAAATGTACCATTATATAATGTTACAAACATGTAAAAGAAAAAAAAACGTCTTTTTTACATGGTTTTATTGTTTTTACACTAGAGGGTTTTCAAATTATCTATACCCATCAAACCTAAAAACTATTAAAACTCACCAATAATCATCTAATATCTAGGCAATATCACAATTTACCCAAGAATTATGTTTGAAATAGTCACACTATCCAAAACATGAAAACAATAAAAAAAAAAAAAAAACATGCTCAAGAAATTAATAAAACGGAAGCAAATAAGAATCTAGCATAAACTAACCAAAAACACCCAACTTAAAGAGCGTGTTTTAATATTTTATATATATATATATTATTTAGTTCTATGTTTTTTGCCACCGTTTTGAAGCCGGATCGGAAACCGGTAGGGTGGCCGGTCCAAATATAGCATGTGAAATGCCCTCTCAGGAATCGACCAGTTCAGCAGGTTCACTGGTTGGATTGGAAACCGGTTCATTGGTATGACCGGATTTCGTTTTTTTATATAACTAAAATTCAAAGAATAAAACATTAAAATAAATCATTTTATTTTTTTTAATGTTACTATTTGTTTAAACATTAATTATGTTTGTTTGATTGTGTTTATAATTATATGATTTTTTATATATTTATTATGTCATCCGATTATTAAATCTGGTACAATCGGTCCGACCTATAACCAATAAAACATTCGATTCGACGTCCGATCTAGTTTTAAAAAAAAATTTCTTTTACACAAATTGTATGCACTCACATATATTCACGACACACGCATGCATACAAATATGACGGTATTAGGGCCGTCCAAAATGCCAGTCGTTCGCTCGGAAAAAGCTCGAAAAAAACTCGTTTGAATTTCGCTCGGTTTAAACGGGCTGAGCACGCTCGGTTCGGTTTCAAAACGAGCCGAGCACGGGCCAAGGTAAGCTCGCTCGGATAGTTGCTCGTTTGGCTCGTTTAAGTATAACTAAGTTATACATATATATAAATTTTTATTAACACTAACATGTTTCAGGTTTTTAAAAGATTAATGATGTTGGTGTATTCAAACGAGCCGAGCACGCTCGTATTGGAAAAAAACCGACCGTAAAACTAAACTGATGACGGGTTCGCATTAACTTTTATTTTGAAACCTAGCCAAACCGAACCAAGCCGAGCCGCTCGGTTTTAAAACGAGCCGAGCAACGAGCACAACATTTGGCTCGATTTTGCAAATCCGAACCAAACCGAGCCACTCGGTTTGTAAACGAGCCTAGCACGAGCACACCCTCGTTTGGTTCGGTTCGGTTCGGCTCGTGAACAGCCCTGGACGGTATCATGGTGTTTAAAGATAAAGCAAGACCAAAACCTTGCCCGACCCGACGAGTCCCGTCAATCCGTCATGTTGGTTTGATCAACCCAGAAAAAAAACATAGCGGCCATTATTAAAATTAAAATAATAGATTTCTTTTATCGATCTGCTGCAATTCTCTCGCTTATCTGCTTGAAAATTGATGAAGTCGAATCACAAGCATCCATTATTTGGGTGTGTTATAATTAATTAGCTTCAAGGAAATGGGCGTTGGAGGGAATTTTTGGGATATGCTTAAACCCTGTGCGCGAACAGAAGGGTTCGATTTTCTAAGAAACAAAAGGGTCGCCATTGATCTTTCTTATTGGATCGTTCAACATGAAAGGGCAATTAAAGTTCACACTCGAAACCCTCATCTCAGACTCACTTTCTTCCGTACCATCAATTTGTTCTCCAAGGTAATGCAAATACTCTATTATTCGACTTCCGATTCAATCAGGGATGGCGTGAGTTATGATTAGAGCGTTTGGAATAACTGGCAACGTTATGCAGTTTGGTGCTTTTCCGGTGTTCGTGGTAGATGGAACCCCATCACCATTGAAGTCTCAAGCACGAATTATGCGGTTTTTACAATCATCTGGCGTTGATCCTGCGAACTTTTCAGTGTCAGATGGCACCTCTGTTGAGAGAAATAAGAGGTTTTTAAAATGCGTTCAAGAATGTGTGGTTAGCATTTAGCAACCCTTTTTTTTTCTGATTTTTTATGCTGCCCATAGAAAAATAATCTTTTTGTGTTGCTTATTAGCAAAGAAACTGTGTTACGAGCTTTGGTCTTTCTTCATCTTATTGTTAGCTTATCTAAAGATTAAACAGATGAAAGTTTTGGCTTATGGGTTTTTGGATGTGTGCTGCAAATGTGACTAATATGGACACACACACACACACACACACACACACTGTTTTGTTTTGAATTTTGACTGTAAACCTTTGCCTCAATATCTAACAGGAATTACTAGAACTTTTTGGAATGCCTGTTATGAAAGCAAGTGGGGAGGCTGAAGGACTTTGTGCACAATTAAATAAAGAAGGACGTGTTGATGCTTGCATTACCTCTGATAGTGATGCGTTTCTCTTTGGTGCAAAATGCATCATTAAGCGCCTCGAACCCAACTCTCAGGTAATGTCTTTTTAGTCAAATTGGTTGATCAGCATCGTTCTTAAATTCACAAGCCACTGATTTTATAATAGTGCTAGTTTTTTTGGTTTTTAATCCAGCAATTTTTATAACGTCCATGAAAATCCCTCCATTTTGTTAGGAAATGCTGGAGGGGCTAAAATGGTGACTTGGTTAACTTATCACGGTGGGTCACCTTGGTGGAATATAGTAAATTTTTCATGTAAGTAAATTGTGTTAGATGTAACTGTGATGCTTATTTTACAACAACAACTACTACCATGCCCAGTAAATTTCACTCGTAATTTTAATATATTAAATTACACTTTGAGCAACCTTCTACCAGTTGACATTTTTTTTTTAAATAAATATATTAATTCACCTGTTTGACCCATTAGAGATGAGATATAATGAATCCAATCATTCATATGAAGATTTCAGTTAAACCGACTAAAATTTGCATGTGTATACACAGGAACCATTTGAGTGCTATCAAATGTCAGATATTGAAGCTTGTTTAGGGCTAAAAAGAAACCACTTGATAGCCATTGCTCTTTTGGTTGGAAACGATTATGATCTTAAAGGTGTCCATGGGATTGGTCTCGAGACGGCACTCTCTTTTGTGAAATCTTTTGATGGAGATGAGGTTTTAGACAGGTAAGTTAATTTGTTGCCAAAAATTTCACAATCTGACACAGTGTCGTGTTTGGTGCATTTTATGGACTATCTTGCCAATAATTTAATGCGTTGTAGGTTATGTCAAGTAGGAGGTGGAAACACACTCACTGGTGATTCAGCTGAGACTATACTAAAAACAAGGTGTCCTCATTGTTCGTTATGTGGTCATCCAGGAAGCAAGAGATCTCATATAAAGGATTCTTGTGAACAATGTAGTTCAAGTACGCATGAAGGTTGTATGCAAAAACCAATTGGTTATAAATGTGACTGTTCATCATGTGATCAGGTATGTGTAGCGTGTTTCATTCATAGATTTTTTTTTTTTATTATTTGAAAGCCACATAAGAGCATTTTTGTATATGCTTTTGAAATTTGGAACTTTTAAAGTAATTGTTGTGACCGTCTGAGCCAAAATTAGATTTAGGCATATCAGATAATTAGATAATCAGTTGATTAGGTTAGAGATTATTGTGTGATTGTACATTTTATCTCAATAAGTAGCTGTCTTAAGACTCTCACATGCTTCCGCAAACATGATTGTTATGACCCTAAATAGTAAATATTGATAAAAGAATGTCAGAATAATATTGACAGTCAACTTTGCAATGGTATTTTTTGTAATCGCGTTTGTTATGAGGGCTTTTTTTTCTATCTACTTAGATTTAGTGCAGTTATTACTCATCTACTCGTGTGTATGCTTGTCATAACCTTTGAGTAACAGGATAAGAAAGCAAAAGAACAAAAAAAGAACAAAGCTTGGAAAATGAGAGTTTGCCAAAAAATTGCCACAGAACCAAACTTCCCAAATAATGAAATCATTCAGATATATTTGAACAACCACCATATCAATTGCACAGGTAAGTTTGAAATGAAAGCATTTATATCTACTTCATGTGTATGCTTGTGCATACCATTTTGTTGTCTATAATATATTTACTCTTATCAATTTATTACAATAAAAGCATATGTGAATGGCACTCATTTTCAACTCAACACTATTGGATGGCCATATTTTTAGAGTCAGCATTAAGTGATCATATCTTCTTGTCTTTCAAATAGTGAATTCCTTGTAGTATAACTGTATAAATAAAACGATTCAATAGTTTGGACGCAGGAAGAATATAGGGCAGCTTTCAACCCATTTAAGCAGCTTTTTTTGTCCCGTTTGAGATAATCACAATCCGTTTCATTCACTGGTAATTGGTAAATGGGTTGAAATCGCTACTTGTTGTTCAATATTCACAATCTCAGCAAATTGTTACATTGTTTTACCACTAAATAGTATTTAGGCGTTTGGTTACGTGCCAGATGTTTCAATTAAACCGTGTGTCCAGTCAAATGTCGCAATTTCTGAAAAGCAGAGTCTTTGTTTATATATTTATTCGTAACACCTGTTTATTGCTAAATTTTAGATGTCGAATCGATTATATCATGGAAAAATCCAGACACGTCAATGCTGATTGACTATGTATCCTTTAAGCTAAACTGGGAACCTTCCTTTATTCGGCAAAAACTGTTTCCATTTTTGTCAACGATTTTGTTGAGGAACATGGCCAAAAATAAAGAAAGTGATTTGTTGTATGGACAATATGAGTTTGACTGCATTCTGAGAACTAAGATAAGGTTTGGTCATCCATTCTATTTGGTTGGTTGGAGAAAGTCGGCACAAACAGTCAACAATTACATCTACACGACGCCTTCTAAAGAGGCTGAAGTTGAAGAAGACTGCGATGAATCGTTTGATGTAACCAATATTTGTGTTGATGATGGGTGTCTGATGACTGATGAAAATATGGATCTTGTTATAGCTGCTTACCCGGAAAAAGTTGACCTGTTTATGCAACAAATGGTGAGAAGACTTTTGACCGGTGGTGGCATTTGATATGTTTAGTTAAAAATAAATGTATTATTTCAGTTGCACGTAAATGAATCCCAAAGTAATTTGAAAACTTGCAGGAGTTGAAATCAAAGAAAAATGATGGTAAAGTAAAATCTGCAGCAACCCCTGAGGCTGAGGCTGAGGATGAGGATTCTTCTGCTTCTGCTTCAAGAAGTGTGCAGCTTAAGATAACACAATTTTACCCTTCATCGAAACAAGGGGAAAAGACAGAAAAAAGAAACAGAAAGTTTTCAAAGTCTGCCAGGCGTCGGCTGCTACTGGATTATTAGAATCTAATTATTTATTTTGTTGGTTAGTTTGGAATTATGATTGTAAATATTTACGCTGTCTTTGTGTTTGCTATAATTTTGTTGGTTAGTTTTGTTTGTGTTTAGAATTAATTTAATAATTTTCGCCTTTGTACGTTTTAAATACGAATTCTTATTATTATATCTTTCGGCCTATTTTTGAACAATAGTAACGTTCTCAAATATTACTATATACAGAAATGAGAAATTGTATGAACATCTATCTATTTATATCTATATCTATACTCTATAATAAAACAATAACAATTTTGCCACTTGTCACCCTCTTACATCACTAATGCCACATGTCACATTTTTACATTACTATTTCCACATGTCAACTCCTTATCATTCCACTTAATTCTCTCTTCTATTGAATAATTATATTCTCTCTCTTATTAAATAAATTATTTCTCTTATTAAATAATTATAATATTAATAACTAATATATTATTTATCTTTTTATAATAAAACACAATTAAATTCAAAAATCAAAATTTTTAAGGTAAGAAATATTATATTTTCAAAAAACAAATTTTGTGTAAAAAACAATTCTCTCTTCTATTTCCACATGTCAACTCCTTATCATTCCACTTAATTCTCTCATCTATTAAATAATTATATTCTATCTCTTATTAAATAAATTATTTCTCTTATTAAATAATTATAATATTAATAACTAATATATTATTTATCTTTTTTATAATAAAACACAATTAAATTCAAAAATCAAAATTTTTAAAGTAAGAAATATTATATTTTCAAAAAACAAATTTTGTGTAAAAAACAAGTTATCTTAAAAAATGTTTTTTTAAATAAAATATATTATAAAAGGAGTTATTAAACAATGAGATTATTGTCATCTAATGACGTTTTTTAATTTATTTAAAATCTGAAGTAATAAAAATAAGAGAAAATGTTACATTTTTGGTCCGTTATGTTTAACGATAATTTAAATTGGGTCGTTGAACTTTAATAATTACAAAAATTATATTTTATATTATTGATTTATAAAAGTTAGTTTTTAATATAATAGAAAATGAAGTTTTTAACGTTAGTTATTTCAAATATATCAATTATTACACATTAAAAGGTCATATATCATTTGTATAATGATTAAATTTTTTTATTATTTTTTTATTACTTAAAATATTTATTAATATGTAAATGAATCATTTTATATAAAAATATCGTTTTTTGCTAAATTTTCATTACTAACTATTTAATATTTTATATTAAATCCGTGTAATACACGGGTTAATAACCTAGTTACTATATAAAAGAATAGCAAAATTTTAACTCTTTTCATTCATATATTCATCTTTTCTTTAATTTTATTTTAGTAACTCTCTCTCATATTTAATATTAATAATTTTAAATAATTAAATTGTATACTTCAATACAAAAATATAAATTTTTTTATTCTAATAATATATTATAACTTAATTATCATAAAGCTATGTGTTATGGTACGTGGCCCAGACGTGATGCCCCTGGGTCACGCCCCACCCCCATAACACAGGGGCGTGAGGGTGGCGTGATGGGCAAGGGGGTGACCCTCCTCACGGGGTGATGACCGTTTGGGGGGAAAAAAATTAAAAAAAAATCTTAAACGGTAACATTACCGTTGAAAAGCAAAAAAAAAAATAATAATAATAATAATAATTTAACCCTATATAAATTCATTCAACCCATTCAAAAATCTTCAAAAATTTTCCAAAAATCTTTCCAAAAATCTTAAAAAATCTTTCAAATCTTCAAAAACTTCTACACTACCATGGATCCAAACAACTCATACTTTAACCCGTTTATGAATTGTTACCGACCTCAACTCGATCCAAACAATCCAAACCCGAACCAATTTATAACATTCTCAAATTGGTACCCACAACCACCTTTTTTCAACCAAAACTAGCCCGCCGGTGACAACGTTTATGAGAATCAACCGGATCCCGATGTTGACGTGGTTCCGGAAAGACAACCTGACGCCCAACCGGCTTCATCTCGTCGTAGGCACCGACGCAAGGAAGTGCCTGAAAAAACAACCAAACCGACCATTACTCGATGGTCGGAATCTGAGGCGGCACTAGCTCGTGCCTACATTGATGTTTCCGAAGACCCGTTAGTTGGTAACAATCAAACGAGCTCGGATTTTTGGAGACGCGTGAGACACCAGTTTTTTTCGTCAATGGGTCGTGGTTCCTACCGGACGAACGACATGCTTTCCGGCAAATGGCGCGACTTACAACGTAAAGTCGCGAAATTTAACGGCATATGGGTTCAACACCACAACAACCGTAAAAGTTGTGAGAACGACGAATCGGTCATTAATGAGGCGTTGATGACCTATGCACGAGAAAACGGGCCATTTCCTCGTATCGCGTCGTGGCAAGTTATGCGGAAATCAACCAAATGGCATCCTGTCTCGAAGTTACAAACTTCGAAATGGACATGCCCCCACCAACCTCTCCTCAACGTCCGCCCGGTCGAAACAACAAGGGTAAACGACCACAAGCCTCGTCTTCAACCGATTACAAAGACACGTTGGAGACCATCTCCGACTCGTTTCAAAATTTTGTCAACTTACATGAGCAAAAACAATACAACAATGATATGAAATTGTTGTGGACTCCAATCGATCACTTAACCGGTCGCGCTCGTGAAATAGCCGAGAAGACGAAGGAGCGGATTATGAAAAAATATAATATGGATTAATTTTTTAATTATGAAATTTTTTTATTATGTAATTTTTTTTATTATGTAATTAATTTAGTTTTATTTTGTAATTTTAAAATTTTTTAATTATATTATGTCTTTTTTAAATTTCATTTTTAATTAAAAAATAAAATTCAAATATAAAATATTGAAAAGGTGGTGATGACGTGGAGTGATGAGAAAGTGATGGATAACATAGGAAAAGATGATGTGGAGTGATAAAGGGGTGATGGTGTTGGTTGATTATGTGGTGCCTACGTGACGCCTACGTGGAGTGATGTGGGCTTTTGCATAACACATAGCCTAAGTAGACTAAAAATTATATCGCATTTTTTAAAAAAAAAAAATAAATTGTTATAATATATAATTTTTAAATCTTAATTATTTTCTTACCCACTAGCAATTGATATAATATTCAACATACAAATTTTATAAAACTATTGGTCTATAACATGTTAAATTTATTCAATTCATATTAGACATATTTTATGTGTTTGTTGGTCGTTTAAAAAGACTTTAAGAATTACAAAAATGTATCATACTTATCAAATAACAATTCTGTTGTTTTACTATTTAGGTTATTTATTAATGCATGTGTAACTTAATTATCTATCAAAATATTGTTTTATGATTTCTAAATTATCAGTTATAAATATTTAATATTTTATTTTTGTTTCGTGTAACACGCAAGTTGATAACCTAGTAATGACACAAATATGTATATTTATTAACTCTATAAAACGGAACTTTTTTTTAAAAAATTAATAGGCTCCATAAAGTGAATGTTAGAGACATCACAGCTCAGCTAACAGTGTCATGAAATATATTTCATGCGAGTGATTTGAAAAATAATAATAACTTATTTTGAATGCTCTCATTCTGTTTTGTCGGCATTCTGTTAAAGCTCCATCAACTTCATCACTACTGGTAAATCATTTCTTAAAAAATAAAATAATTCGCTTTTATCATCTGAGTTATCATTCGCAAGATTCTCAATGACGTCGGTTTGGTCTTTTGCATCATCTTATTAATAATGCACTCATGTGTCACTCAATAATGAAAGGACAAAGTCGAGCAATTTTATGGTTCAAGATCGTGTTTCTTGATCTATAGTCGGTGGGTCTTTCTCGAAATTCTTTCAATTTGGTTCTTGAGTCGTTATATATGGAGATTAACTATTTTGAGGACGACATTTTGGTGGGCTTGTGCCACATCGGTATCAAACTAGTTGTTTTAAATTTGTTTTGTTGTGATTTGGATTTGAAGAAACAGAGGTTTCAAACTTCATTTTTATTGGGTATTTCTACTATGTCTTATTGCTTATTACTTGTTTCTGTTTTTTTAGACTGGGAACAAAGGGTAAGAAGATCGAAAACTTAAGTCTTTCTGTAGATAAGTATGTGTGTGATTCTTGATTGTTTTTTAGATATAGATACCATATTCTGAAGCTAAATTTCGGTGGGTATGACCGTATATCTTACATTTCTCTGCATTTGATAGTATGTGCTTTTTGAATCGAGAATTCAGGTACAAAAATCGAATCTTTGGTGGATTGAGTCAAATGTCCAAGAAATCAGTTATTTAATTGATGATACTCTCATGTATAATGAAGTTTGAGTTATTTTGATCTTTGGTGAACAATCCTCAGATTTTTCTTTAGACTTAATAGCTTAATCGTAGTTTTTGCTTTTTAAATATAAAATCAGATTTGGTCAAAGATCAAATTTTTATTTCCAGGAGTAAATCAGTACATTGATGATTTTCTTTCCGGAGGACTAAAAAAAGGTTTGTGTCTGTGTGTGTGGTGGGGGGAGGGGGGGTTGAGCATTCAAATGTTTTGCAAGTGTTTGAGGTATGCTTTAATTTGTATTTATTGCCAAGTTTTTGTTTTTTTATCATCAAAATAAAAAGAAGAAATTTGATGGTTTGGTCCCATTTCAAAATTTAAATACATCGTGTATACCAATGGAGTTAGATGGTGACCTTTCTTTTCTTGTCTTGTCTTTAAAGCGAAATTTAACATCTCTTTAAGAATGGCAGTACTTGCCATACCAACAAAATGGTACACAGACTTTTAATAAATCTCCTTGATTCCTCATTCAAAAATGCGACTGCCAGACCTTTTTGTTTCTAGGACAAATCAGGATAGCAAATACTTAAAGAAACTTACACTAACAAAATATGTAAAGTATGTATCTTTACGAGTTTACTTTTATGGAAAGTATTTCCTTTAACTTTTATAATCTTTACACCACAACTTTGCAAGACATAATACGGTCCAAAGCCATCTTAAGTCACAAAAATAGTCCCTTTGAATGATCTGTGCTGCCCTTTTAAATAGGTGTGTATCTCTTAATGAACAGGCTTTATGATCATGCAAGATTCTCAAAAGTTTTCATCTTTAATCCTTTTCTCTTCTAAATTAGAAGATCCAAGACAGCTAATTAACTACTATACTATACTAGTGTATTATTCATGAAAAAAGTCATTATCTTGATTTTCTTTTTTCTCTCGTTTTGGGTCCCTTTTAAACGTCAGTTTCTTCCAGCTTGAAGGATCATGTTCATGACCTGGATCCAACTTTTATGAGGTTTTGAATCACCTGTGGCTTTCTATATGATCGGTTATCGAGTCTTGAAAACTTAAAACAGTTATTTGTTCTTCAGGTCTAAATTCATTCTAGATCATCTTCGTATAACTTCAAATGCTCTGCATTTTTTTTCTTTTTTATCAATAATTTGGCTCTCTCATGATTTTGGACCTTCAAATTTCGCATGTTTGACTGACAGAATCTTAAAATTTGATTTTGAGCAGGTTGATGATACCTTCCAAGATCATGGTAGAACATTATCATGAGAAAGTGATGGTTGAGGTTAAGTCAACCGAAGAGTGGTTGGCATACGCCAAACATCTTGTGCCTGTGGCTATAGAGAAGGCCAGTGAAGTTAAAGGGTTTCAGGGGAGGTGGAAAATAATCAGATCAAAACTAGAGCAAATCCCAACTCGGTTATCAGATCTATCCAGCCATCCATGCTTCACAAAGAACACGCTATGCAAAGAACAACTTGAAGCCATCTCAGAAACTTTAAACGAATCACTTGAAATGGCAGAAAAATGTTGTAATAAAGAGAAACAGGAAGGAAAGCTTCAAATGCAGAGTGATCTGGATGCTTTATCTGGTAAAATCGATTTATATCTTAGCGATTGCGGGGTTTTGATAAAAACAGGGATTTTGGGTGAGTTTGCGTTAACCACAAGTCAAGGCATTACCGAGCTTTTAGCTCGGCTGCAGATCGGCCATTTGGATGCTAAGAACAAAGCTCTTGATAATCTTGCTGAGTTGATGAGAGAAGATGAAAAGACTGTTTTGCCCTTGTTGGGACGAAGCAGTTTGTCGGCATTGGTGCAACTTCTTACCGCTACATCTCCTCCTATGGTACGTGAGAAAGCCGTTACCCTGATCTGCACCTTAGCGGAATCTGGTACCTGTAACGGTTTACTTGTTTCAGAAGGCGTTTTACCCCCACTCATAAAGCTGCTAGAGTCAGGTAGCTCGGTTGGTCGAGAAAAGTCTGCTATCGCCCTTCAACGGTTATCCATGTCAGGAGATATAGCCCCTTCCATAGTTGGGCATGGTGGGGTGCACCCACTGATAGAGGTATGTTGCACGGGCGATGCCGTTTCTCAAGCCTCGGCTACTTGTACTTTGAAAAACTTATCCGTCATACCAGATTTACTGGCGGAAGAAGTGGGGGTCGTCAGTATCATGATCGATTTACTCGATTCGGGGGTATCTAAACAATACGCAGCCGAATGCTTGCAGAATCTCACTTTGAGTAATGAAGATATGAAACAGTCTGTTGTGAGTCAAGGCGGGATTCTCAGTCTATTGGCTTACCTAGATGACGTGGGTCTGCCTCATGAACCCGCAATCAGGACGGTGGGGAACCTCGTGGGTACCGTTTCACCAGAAAGCCTGATTTCACTTGGGTTGCTACCGAGGCTGGTGCGTGTGCTTAAAACGGGATCAGGCGGCGCACAAAGGGCAGCGATTGGGACCATATGTCGAATTTGTGAGTCGTTAGAAGTTAAGAAAATTGTGGGGGAATCAGGGTGCATCCCCCTGCTGATTAAATTGCTTGAAGGGAAAGCGAGTGAGGTGGCAGCTCAGGCGCTGGCGAGCCTGATGACAGTTGGTTGGAATGCTCGAGAAGTGAAACGGGATGGAAGAAGCGTGCCGAGTTTGGTTCAGTTGCTTGACCCGAGCCCCCAAAACACGGCTAAAAAGTATGCTGTTTGGTGCCTTGGGGTTCTGTCAAGAAGCAAGAAATGCCGTAAGGTGATGATATCATATGGTGCAATTGGGTATTTGAAAAAGCTTACGGAAATGGATATAATTGGATCTAAAAAACTCTTGGAAAGCCTGCAAAGACGGAAGAAGCTTAGCATTTTTACTTTACTTTAGTTTTTCATTTGAGAAGAAGAAAAAAGATGATGATGATGATGATGATCGCTTTCTTGTATCATATGGTTGTAAAAATAATAACCATAACCATTTAGTTACTACCAATTACACTCATGATTTCGTTGCCATCTATTGATTAAAAATAGGAAAAATTCCCAATATAACCTTTTTTTTTACCATGGTTTTTCCAAAAATGTCCAAATAGCCACCCTCGTCATGGGCGCCGACGCCCATAGTTCTCCACGACGCCCATAATGGTGGCGCCGCCCACTGTTCTCGACCAATTACGTTTCGCCACGTGGCCTACATAGGCGACCACGCCCATAGAAATATTACAATGCCCGTAAAAAAAACACCCGGTCACGGGCGCCGGGCCCACTCTGACACGCGTGTCGTGGGCGTCCCGCCCATAATCAATTTTTTTTTGTAGGCGTCGTGGAGTAATAGAACCGAACCACCATTATGGGCGCCCGAACCTAGCTATGGGCGTCCCGAACCTAACTACGGGCGTCCTGCCCTTTTTTTTGAAATTTTAAACGGGAACACACTATGGACGTCCCGCCCATGATGGGGGTTTCTCTACGGGCGTCGCGCCTATGAACTCGAATTTTTTTAAAAAAAAAACCCCTATACCCGTTATGGGCGTCACGCCCATGATGAGATTAGGGATACAGGCGCCGCGCCCATATACCTAAAAAAACTAAATTTTTTGCCTATTACCTAGCCATGGGCGCCTATGATTGAATAAAAAAAATTAAAATTTTGCGTTAGTAGGCATCCCGCCCATAATGGGGGAGGGATATGGGAGTCCGACTCTCTTTAAAAACTATAAAAATAACCATTATTGTTAAACTTTTTCACACTCATCAAATAGTACTACTTAAAAATTTCGTTTTTTTTACCAGTTTAATAGATGGAGTTTACCGTTGTAGTTTGTATGGGTGGTAACTGGGAATATAAAGATGGTCTATACGATTATGTTCCAGTTGATTGTATTCGTCGTGCTCTATATTTTTCTTCTAAAATCAGTTATGGTGAGCTCATTGATTTGATTTCAGTTCGTTTTGGTATTCAAGATATAAGACGCTTATCTTATAAGTTTTCAACATATGTGTATCCCGTTGACATATACGATGACAACGATATGTCTGTATTTTTAAAAATTATAGAGAAAAATCATACGGACATATGTTATATTTATGTTGTTGACTCTTTTACCGTTCGTCTATCTCGTCAAAAAAAAGACTCATCACATGGGTCTAATTCTAAAAACAAAAATGTTGTTCCAAATTTAAACATTCCATTTAACAATATGAATGCTTTTAGCCATGAGCCTAATAATTTTGACATAAACCACCAATATATTGATAACAACGAAACCTTTCAAAATTACGAAACAAACATTTCTAATGTTTTATCATCATCATCATCTACACATCCAATTGTTAACAAAGTTTTTAAAAATAAAGAAGAATTGAAGTTAGAAGTATCAATGATGGCTTTAAATGAGTGTTTTGAATTCAAAGTGCAAAAGTCATCAAGAGAAAGGTGTGACACCTTGCAATTTCCAGGTCAGCATTTATAATATTTTAATAATAATGTGTATTATCATTTCATACGTGGCACTAGAATAGTTATATTTAGTGTGACACGTGGCACAACAGACCAAACACACTGATAATTCGAGGAATTATCGCACAAAACTCGCACGCGTCTTGAATGACGAACGTTGGTGAACAGATCAAACCACAGTACACTTTCACTGCACATTAGGTTCCGGGGAACCTAAGTTAAGTAGAACAATGCTTATGTGTCGAGAAACGAGGACCGTAATCGAGAAATTCGCGAAAACCGCTTCAAACTATGAAATTGGGCTCATTGGGCTCAACCGAGACCCATCGCAGTACGCTATGGGCACCCAATTGGGCCTTCGTGGTACGCGAAGCCTAGGCGGGAGAATTTGAATTTCACCGAAAAGAGTCGCAGTACGCGACGACCGATCATCTTACACCATCGCGGTACGCGACGTGTTTCGGGAACCAGATGATTATTTTAATCATCGTGTGTCGCGGAGCTGCTTTTTGGACAGATGTCGCGGTACGCGACGACCCCAACACGCCAAATCTTTATTTAACCAAGATCAAATCATTTCAGCCGACCTCCTCACCCATTTCTCGTGTTCCAGGCGACTAGACCTCCTCCTCCTCACCTGTAAACCTCATTCAACCTGCTAGGAAGCCATTGTTGAGGCTCCTTTGAAGATTGGAAGCTTGGAAGTGGAGATTGGGGCTAGACCACGACACCACCATCATCTTGCACGAATTGTAGCTACTGTTGAGGCATTCTCAGGTCTTCTTGAACCTATCTAGAGTTGTCCCAGTAGCATTCAAGCTTCAAAGAAGCTTTAGAGGTAGTTTCCTTGCACTATTTCGGGTTTTTAGCACTTGTGCACACACATGCAAGTAGAAATACTCACATGCAAGTCATCTTCAAGCACATGCACGAATTTTAGATGATTTAGATCTGAGATTAATGTATTCATTCGTTGATTTGAGCATTTGGATTGATTATTTATGATTATTGATGTAGAAATGCGATGCTTGGGAATTTTTGGCTTAGATGATGATTTCTATTAACATGCATGATCGATCCATGAAATTTCTTGATGGTTTTGTGTATGGATATATGAATCTTGATGATATGTGAAGTCACGAGAATGATCTATGATGATATTTGTGGTCAAAAATATTGATTTAGGGCTTATTACTAATATTAGAAACTTTAACCTTGCAAGATTGGTGATTCTTGATGAAATGGTCAAATGCATGTGATTAGATAAATGATCTATGCTTAAATTAGTGTTTAGAAACTAATAGGATGGTTATTGATGTATTAAAATTGTTAGAAGCCATGATATTGAGGATATTACTATAAATGGAAACTTTATTTGTGCAAGTATGTGAATAGATGAGTTTCTAACCACATGAATTTGATTAAATCTTTGATTTATGCTTGGAAACATGTTAGATGATATTATTGATGCATTTGAAGGGATAGAATGGTTAGAATTAGGATATTCATGATCATTGCTAAAAATAGAAACTTTTTATTATAAGTTTGCTAGAAATGATGAATTTGGAAGATGTTGTATGTTTAGTATGCTTAGTTAAACTTGCTATGATGTTAATAAATGATTTTATGTCCTAAAATGGTTGAAAAATGTGTTTATTCACAAGTTACTATAAATAGTAACTTTATTCTACAAATTTGTGAATAGAAGCATGCTAGTCATAATGGTTATGGTTATATGTTTACTTAGGATTAAGATAATGATATTTTTATGATATTGGTTGTTAAACTTGATGAAGTATGGTATTTTTAGTAACTTTCCATATTTAGAAACTTTTACGCGCAAAACATGTTAAACCGGCTATGTGTCCCTTTTCTTCCACTTCCAGTTCCTATGTTAATAGGGTTGGGACTTCTTCTTTTTCCGACGGCAACAGTGCATGTTAGAATAAACGGAATATAATTTCTTACATGACTTGCCTAATTTGGAAACTTTCCTGAAATAGAAACTTACTATAAATAGTAAGTTTCCTCACGAAAGTGATTATTGGTATCCGCACACTTCACACGACACTAAACCGCACGTTACACGATCACTTGATCCAAACCGTCACCAACGGGTCGTTAGGTTAACACGGTCAAACACGGTCAACACGACCCACATAACAACCTGAAGTTGTTAAACACTAACACGGTCCTACGAGACCCACATGTATGCAAACACGAACTCATAGTACCTATGTGATATAGGTAACTACTAGCCGGCGAGCTACGCTATTTCCGTTAAGAACGCATTACTCAACTCAGGTAAGTTTACAGCCCCACTTTTACTTCTTAACTGTTTTGTTAAACTATTGGGGTGAGAATTACTATGCACGTGTTTTAGATGTATGACTGGTATTTTGTAAAACTATTTTCGAGTGTAACTTCTATCGCATAAAGTCCTCACATATCCTTACCGTTAGTTGTGTATCAAACGAGTCGTAATTACGTAGTACTACTGGGTTTGACTAACCCCACTCGGCACCAATGTTGACTGGAGGTCATAACGAGTGTAATTTCGATTTGAAGGCGGGTTCTGCGATGACCCGTGGAGGCAAACAGAAACAGTCTAGTTTCGGTAAGATGAACTGACACACTCCACGGATCGTAGTATCCAACAACTAAACTTAACATACCCAGTATATGTCTGTTTACTTTTCTGTCTGTCTAAACCTGTGAACTCACCAACTTTTTAGTTGACACTTTTCGCATGTATTCTCAGGTAACTAATGGAGCACACGCTAGGACGCGCACAAGGAAGCACTAAGGAGTCTGACTGGCATATAGACTCATGTCCTAGGCTTTGTGTGCATTGATTTTATTTGAAACAATCAGACTATGTAGTGTTTAAAACTATTTTCTTTCCGCTGTGTAACAACTTACATTTCCGCTGCTTTTGATTTGAACTATTCCGCTGCTTTATTTGAAATCATGTTTGTTTTACAAATCTGTGTGATTGTGTAACTCATATAGAGTCGTTCTATATGACCTTGTGCTGTGATCCTGGCCACGTCCCACCCACGTGGACTGACACCACGAGTGGGAATTTGAGGGTGTGACAAAAGGTTTGTTGTGAAATGTTGTGGTGATAACTGTGAGTGGGTATTAAGAGCTTCTACTTATAAGGATACTAATGCTTTTCATGTGACTTCTTTTAAAAACGAGCACACATGTTCAAGAACGAAGACGTATCCTAATATTAGAAATGCAAATAAAAAAGTTATCGGGCATATCATAAAAGATCAACTTACCGATTGTGGACGTGTTTATCAGGGAAAAGAAATCGTGAAGGACATCAATCAAAGGTTTAAGGTAAATATATCTTACAAACAGGCATGGCTAGGAAAACATTATGCTGAACAGCTTTTGTCCGGATCAGCCGATGAGGCTTTTGTCAAACTCCCTGCATACTGTCACAATCTTGAGTTAGCTAGCCCTGGAACAATTACTCACATTTTGAGGGACGAGTTTAACCGTTTTGAAAAGGTTTTTATTGCTATTAGTGCAGCTGTAAGTTATTTATTTTGAAGATATAATCGGTCCACTAACGGAAAAGTTAGATATTTTATTTTTAAATTATTTGCAGGTCAGAAGTTTTGTTAATTGTATGCGGCCTATCATAGTAATAGACGGGGCACATCTGAAAGATACTTTTAAAGGCACCATGTTTCTTGCAGTTGGTATGGACAGAAATAACCAAATTTTACCAATTGCATTCGGTGTCGGGAAAACTGAAAGCGGTGATGCCTGGACTTGGTTTTTGTCTAAACTGAAAGATGGTATAGCGGATCATCCGGAACTTGCTATTATTTCTGACAGAGCGTCTTCTATTGATTTGGCAATCAGAACAGTGTACCCGCTCGCATATCATGGTCTTTGTTGCCGACATTTAATGGTTAATTTACGTTTAAAGGGTAAGAAAGCTTATGGTGGGCAACCTGTAAAGCGTACACAATCAGTGACTTTGAAACTAACTATAATGCGTTATGTGCTATGCGGCCGGCAATCAGAGAGACACTAACAAGAGTTGGGTTTCATAAATGGGCACGGTCGCACTGCCCTGTTCAACGGTTCAATATAATGACTTCGAACAGTGCCGAGTCTATTAACGCATTGTCTCGAAACGCGAGAAAATTACCGATCACAAAACTAATTGATTTTTTTGTTTCCTTGCTACAGAAATGGTATTTTGAGCAACGACAACTTGGTGGTAAGTATTATATCAGGACTGGTTAATTATAATTTATTTTAATTTTTATGTTTTTAGGAATGTCTATGACTACAAGACACCAATGTTGATTATCCACATTTACCGGTACATAAACCTGTATGGTAATTAAACATTAGTTATTATAATGTATAAACAGTAACCACAACTTATAAGGTTTGAGACTTACAATATCAACATGTTCGATAGCCAGAAATGGCCACATTTGACCACTTGCGAGATCATGAAACCACGTTCTAAACATCTTAACAGAAGACAAGAAAAATGATGGTAAAATTGTCCAGTCAGCCTCTGGATCTCTTTTCAACAATAACTTGTTAATCTAGCAGGACAAATGCTACAAAAAAATAAATTATATTAATTATTAAATTAAAAATTAATTAGTATTTAAAAATTAAATGTATAATAACACTTACTGGCATATCAAACCAACCAGTGGTTGCTTTTTTCCAAAAATCACAATTCTGTGTAAACCCAATAATTTTTTCGACCTATCAAGTTATTAAGTAACTGTTCAGAAAACTTTTCCTCCTTATCACGAGGTGTACTATCAAATCCTTGATATGGTGTCTTTAACATCATTGATTTTTTCTTGATTCTTCTTCCTCGTCCCTTTATTGAGGTGAACTGCAAATTTATAAAGTGTAATAAGATGGAGAGAAATTAAATATAAGAAATTTACAAAATTGACCTTGTCTTTGCACGAGCTAAGCATATGTGATGACGGGGTTTTAAATTTAGACATATCCATATCATTTGCAACATCATCGTCATCATCTTCTACCACTACTTTTTCTTTACTTTCACTCCCAGAGGCAAATATCTACATTTAACAAAAAAATAAAAAAAATACATACATTTTAATTATTAAATAAATTTGCAATAATTTTCTCCGTAATAAAAAATTACATCCATCCTTGAAATGAATGGATTGATGTTGTCATTCAGATATCCCTGTGTAAAATAATAAACATATTAAAATTTATTTAATTAACTTTACAATATAAAAAAAATATTACGTAAGAAGTTAAATTATATTTGATACCTGATAATACTGATGATGCGTATTATGAGACTTAATAACTAAATCAAGTTTTTCCAAAACTTGATTTAAATTACCGGTGCCAGTACTTGATTCTTGATTGTTTCTTCCAAACGAATAATTTATTTCATTATTTGCATCCAAGTATATGTCTCCAAAAAAATCATCTTCAACCGGCCTATACCCGTCCACAAAAGGCATTTGAGGTGGAGGCATGTACATTTGAGGTGGAGGCATGCTCATTTGAGATGGATTCTCAAAACCCATGCTCATTTGAGGTAGATTCTCAAAAGGCATGCTAATTTGGGGTGGATTTTCAATAGGCATGCGAGGTGGATTCTCAAAAGGCATGCTCATTTGGGGTGGATTTTCAAAAGGCATGCTCATTTGAGGTGGATTCTCAAAAGGCATGTTTGGTTGAGGTGTATCAAATCTTAATTTCAACTGAAACATCTGACCAATGTAATCGAAACTATCATTAAGCCACTGCATTTTAAACTCTTCAGATGTGGGTAGAACGGTTATTGGTAAAAACTCTGGCTGTATAATTAAAATAAGTATAAGTTAAAAAAGTATCGGTTATAAGTATTAGTCATAAATGGAGATAATTAGTAATAATCAAACCTCAGTTGGTAACTTAAGAATTTTGTCAAATGTGGACAATTTATTTTTTTGCAGCTTTTGACATCCAATAGCACGTGGTATGACCTCAGAATACGTACATACTTTCTTCATATAAGGAAAGGATTCGTATATCCAAATCTGTTAAAAAAATAACAATTACAACAAAATATTTTTAAAATTTAACACATGTGAAAACAATAAATGTACCTTAAAAGCCCAAATGAAACCGATCATGGAATATTTCAATTTTTTTCCCGGTTCTGTCTTTTTTTCGTTAGAACGTCTAGTATACTCGGGTATGTCCGACCCCACAGATATGAACCCCAATTAAATTCGTTCCATGCTTTAAAGTCGTCAACAAGCATTAGGTGTTCTTTCTCTACTCTTTTGTCCGTTTCAACTCCCATAAAGAGAGAGTATAACAGCAACAACAATGAAAGACGCACTATGTCGTCGTCATCAAAATTATTTTCGTTTTCTTGCAAAAACGACTTTAAACCGTCTACCGAAAACGAAATAATAATATTGTCGGACAGGACGCGGTTAGTAAAGGCACAACTTCCTTTATTTTTATTTGTGTTATCACCAAATGAAAATCCGGTAATAACACAAAATTCGCGTGGTCCGAAACGTAACGATGGGGAATTGTTGTTGAAAATATAATATATCCCGTCATACTCAGGCTCAATATTAAAGTTTTGTTGAAGTCTTAAAATGGAGTGAATTAATTGACCATCTGGTTGTGTACTTTTTACATCTAACCAAGGTCCGAAGCATTGTTGTCTCCATAAATTTGCTCTATTCTCGTTTCTTGAAATAATTGTTTTAACTAACTCCACGTTTCTCCATGAAACTCTCATTTTGCATTCAGCCGCCTGTTAAATATGTAATTAAGTTAGTAAAAATTAAATATTATTTGTGCAAATTAAAAAAGCCAATTTCCGTCCACTTTGTGGGCGTCAACGCCTATAATAACACATGTGGGGCGCCCATAGTTAACTTTAAAAAAATACACTAACCTCTGTCATTTTTTCTGATATAAACAAGTATGTCACTTGCAAACCCGACAAGTATTTGACCCGGTGCTCCAAACCCGACAAGTAGAAGCTCCAAAACCGACAACTATGTCACGTGATATGTGTTTGTGGTCCCATATTTTGCTTAATAAAGATGTTTCTTGGAGGGAAAACTTTTTTTTTTGTTTTGGCAGGAATGGATATGGGCGGCACGCCCATGTAGAATCTCGGATATGGGCCGGGCGCCCATGATGGTGTCAACAAAAAAATAAAATTAAACTATTGCTTATGTAACTACAATGGACGGCGCGCCCACGATGGGTGTCGGATATGGGCCTGGCGCCCATGATGGCTTATTGGCTTCAACTAAAAAAAAAATTTCGAAAAAAATGGATATGGGCGGCACGCCTATGTAGCGTATCGGATATGGGCCGGGCGCCCATGATGGTGTTAACAAAAAAAAATTAAACTATTGCTTATGTACCAACAATGGGCGGCGCACTCACGATGGGTGTCGGATATGGGCCGGGCGCCCATGATAGCTTATTGGCTTCAACTAAAAAAAATTCGAAAAATATCGTTATGGGCGGCGCGCCTATGTAGTGTATCGGATATGGGCCGGGCGCCCATGATGGTGTCAAAAAAAAAGTTTAACTATTGCTTATGTACCAACAATGGGCGGCGCGCCCACGATGGGGCTCGGATATGGGCCGGGCGCCCATGATGGCTTATTGGCTTCAACTAAAAAAAATTTTAATAATTGGCAAAAATTGATATGGGCGGCGCCTATATACTATTTTTAAATTTTTTATTTTTGCTAATTAATATTCAAGTGGCATATAAATAATATTCAAGTTGCTAGTTTAGTTTCACGTTTTAACTCATAAAAATGTCTGACTCGTTGAACCTCAATGACACAACGAACAAAGAAGCAGAAGATACCAAGTTAGTTGAACAACCGAAAGATGAAAACAAATAAGAAAATACAAACAACGAGCAACAAGAAGAGAACCGTGTAGATGAAGAAGAACGTTTCTGGAACTTGGCGTTTGATACGTTTTTGCCAACAAATTCTTCCGACGAAAACGAAGGCTTGGAAGATTTTTACGATCCAGATGAAGACTATGTCCTTCCTGCTCAAGATTATCTTCATTTGCAATATGAAAACCGCCCTAAGGACGAATACGTGCCTCTAGATCCATGGCAGGACGAGTATGAGATTTCGTATTCTTGTCATAACCCATGGGAAGATGAAAACGATAGTTATTTGGATTAGAGAAAATAATTATGATGTATTATATTTTTTTTATTTAATTGATGTTTTAAGTATTTATGTTAACTTTAAATTTGGGTGTGTTTGTAATTATTTAAATTAATTAATACACAACAAACTATTAATAAAAATATTATATTATAATTTGTTACACATTACAAGGTCGGGGCAAACAGCGCCAAAAATAAATTTGGTCAGCCATGAATAGTCGATAATTCGTACAACATTGTTTAAACCCATCACTTAAGTCTAATGGCTTTCAAGTAACTAAATGTTCCATTAACATACAAACGTATAAAGCCTCATTGCCATATATTTCATTTTCAGGTCTTATGTAATCGTCATTAGCTCCGTATGTGATATTACTTTCTTGGCGTCGTTTAACTTTCCAGTAACGAATGTTCACCAACAACGTTGTAAAATAAACCGCTATCTTCTTTAAACTTGGATGAACACGCTCTCTGTATCTATCACCAGATATACGCTTGTTGTTATACATAACAAGATCCAATGAATTCAAATCAATCATGATTAATGACCAATCTTGAGAACCAAAACATAACGGAAAATAAACGTAATCAATGTCAAAAAAAGAAGGAAAAGGAGAAAATTTTCCATTAGCAAATTTAATTGCGTTTTTGTTGCATGAGTCTAAAAGACTGTTAACAAAAGATGGTGGTAAAATTGTCCAACGCAAATTTAACGTTCGACCCTGTTGAACTTCTCTGCATCTCCAATTGATTAATCTTCCAGCCCATCCTTCAATGTGCTACAAAAAAAAATTAATATATAAATTATTAAATAAATTAAATAAATTAAATAAATTCAAAATGTGTATCCTTACATTTGGTGTTAGATATCCATTACTACAATAGCCTAATAACGTTCCCCAAAAATGTTTATCAAGCTTTTCAGATTTAAAAAAAACAGCTGAATAACAAAATGGAGAATCTCCTGTGTTAAAAAATTCAATAGCATCTTTTGATCATTTCTCTGACTCATCATCTGGAATAGCCCATTTACGTTTTTTAATCTGTTGTGGCTGCTTCGCCTCGTTAGAGCGACTTCCTTCGCCTTGCATTTCATTACACTTATCTGGTGAAGTCTCGTTTCGAAAATTGGGACGCCTCCATTTTGAAAGAATCCATTTCGAAGGTTTGTCAACGGGTTGAGAAGAATATTGGTTATCCATTTTACGAAATTTTTAATGGTGTCTGTTTCATGAATGTGAAAAAGTTTAACAAAAATGGTTTTTTTATAGGCAAAAAATTTAGTTTTTTTTTTAGGTATATGGGCGCGGCGCCTGTATCCCTAATCTCATCATGGGTGTGACGCCCATAACAGGTATAGGGCAAGAATTAAGTTTTTTTTAAAAAAAAATTCGAGTTCATAGGCGCGACGCCCATAGAGAAACCCCCATCATGGGCGGGACGCCCATAGTGTGTTCCCGCTTAAAATTTCAAAAAAAAAGGGCGGGACACCCGTAGTTAGGTTCGGGCGCCCATAATGGTGGTTCGGTTCTACTACTCCACGACGCCTACAAAAAAAAAATGACTATGGGCGGGAAGCCCACGACACGCGTGTCAGAGTGGGCCCGGCGCCCGTGACCGGGTGTTTTTTTCTACGGGCGTTGTAATATTTCTATGGGCGTGGGCGCCTATGTAGGCCACGTGGCGAAATGTAATTGGTCGAGAACAGTGGGCGGCGCCCGTAGAACTATGGGCGTCGGCGCCCATGACGGGGGTGGCTATTTGGACATTTTTGGAAAAACCTTGGTCAAAAAGGTTATATTGGGAATTTTCCCTTAAAAATATTCTTGAATAACTAATCTAAAGGCTCATTTTTGTCACTCTTAAAAACTTTTTGAAAAAGATACAACTCTAAAAGACTAAATGGTTTTTCTTCTCAATTAATTAACTTTATCTCCTCTCTTCGTGTTTTTTAAATTATAATTTTTTTTATGAATGTTATATAAACTTTTGTACCAAGTTTTTAAATACAAGTAATTAAATTTGGAAACTCAAGTTACTAAAAGCGAGGAATTTCAAATCTAAAAAGTTAGGAAAATGTACACTTTTGCAAACTTTTTTTTTTAACGACGAAGGTATCAATCGTGTGAACCCACTGTTTCTAGGCCATGTCACCAACGTCTAGTTACGTAGACCTCTCATTAGCCATCACAACCACCTTAGGAGGAAACCCCACTGGGAAAACCCCTAACCCCTCGGACCCCTTTTTCGCTGCAGGAGTGATTTGAACCCAAGACCTTCCATTTGAAAGAATCTCAGGGTACCATTGAGGCAATTCCTCTTTGGTTTTGCAAACTTGTTGACTTACTTGGTTTTAAGCAAGGAAAAATTACGAAAATAGCCGTTTTGACCAAAAATTTACACAATATGACAATTTAACTTTTTGATCACAGAAATAGGGGTGTTCAGTTTTCGAATATGACTCAAAAAAATCGAAATTCGATTCGATTTCAATTCGAAAAACACTAAGTCGAAATTCGATTCGAATTTTCATATTCGAATTCGATTCGATTCTTAGTATAATTTCGAATTTCATATTTTTAATTCGATTCGATTCGAAATTCGAATTTAAATTATTTATATATTTTTATTTTATATGCACAAGTAATTACTATCTTAAAAATTAGACTTTTTAATTAGGTGGTTTAGTTTATTAAAGCAAAAATACTATTAGACAAATGTCAATTTAATTATAAAATATCCATAATTTTAACACTTTAAAATATGCGAAACCTAAACATTCACAATAAAAGCGTAAATCATGAAGCTTGAAAATTGATCATTTTAGTTGTTAATTTATAATATTTTGATTACTTGTCACTTTATGTTTTTTCGTATGTTATCACTGGCATATATATTGAATTTTTATTATTGTACTTGTTTAAATGATATCTTTAATATTACAACTTAAATGTTGGTTATTTTGATATTTCGAATACACAAATATAGGAAGTATAAACAATTTTTTAATTAAATTCAAATCAAATCAATTCGAATTCAGAAATGACCATGGCTTTATGGGCGCCGCTGCCCATTAATTATCGGGCAGCCGCCTTATTGAGGCCCAATAAAATTTCGCCACGTGGCGTTTACGGGCGCCCACGCCCTTTAAATCTGACGAACGCCCCTCATAAAATTAAGTTGTCACGGGCGTCCGTCCCTAAAAAAATAAAAAATAATAATAATCGGTCATCTCACAGGCGTCCGGACCACCTACACAGGCGCCCAAACCGACCACACAGGCGCCCGACCTACTAAACGGGCGTCCAAGCCTTTTTCCTCGGAACATGTGTAACAGGCACTCGCCTGTTTAAAACAAGCGTCCGCCTGTTAGTTTTTTTTTTTTTAAAAACGACTTTTAAAAAAAGGCGTCCGACCATAAAGATAGGTATATATATTTAGCGTAAGTGTACAAATTTTCTTGAATTTGTTTAGTACTAAAAAAAATTCCATTGTTTAAACAAATTTAAGAAAATTTGTAAACTTACGCTAAAATATATATACCCGTCTTTATACTCGGATGCCTCTATTTAAAAGTCGTTTAAAAAAAAAACCTTACAGGCGGACGCCTGTAAGGTTTTTTTATACTATTATATTTAAATGAATTTTAAAAAGAGGCGTCCGACCATAAAGACGGGCATATATATATATATATATATATATATATATATATAGCGTAAGTTTACAAATTTTCATAGATTTGTTTAAACAATGGAAAAAGGCTTGGACGCCCATTTGGTCGGTTCGGGCGCCTGTCTGGTCGGTTCGGGCGCATGTGTAGGTGGTCTGGGCGCCTGTGAGATGACCAATTATCTTATTTTTTATTTTTTTTAGGGGCGGACGCCCGTGACAACTTAATTTTACAAGGGGCGATCATCAGATTTAATGGGCGTGGGCGCCTGTATACGCCACTTGGGTAAATTTTATTGGCTCTCAATCAGGCGGCCGCCTGCAAATTAATAGGCGCCGGCGCCCATAAACCATGGTCATTTCTGTAATAAAAAAGTCAAATGGTCGTATTGTGTAAATTTTTGGTCAAAATGACTATTTTTGTAATTTTCTCTTTTAAGCAATGCATAGATACTTGTTTGAAATACGATATCTATGTATATAGGGGATGATTCGAATGTTAACCATTCCTTATTGTGTTAACCGAATAACTACATCTTATTACATTGGGGTCCACATTAAAGTAAATTTAAAGGTTTAGATTTCTTCTTCTTTTTTTATTAATGTAAGTGAGCCCTATATTAATTAAAAAAGAAAAAAAAATACACATTTAAATTTACTTTAACGTGAACCTCAAAGTAATAAGATGTAATTATTCGGTTAACACAATAAACATGTGTTAACATTTGATCCTCTCCCTATGTGCGCGCGCATGTGTGCATATATATATATATGGGGGTTCAAATGAAAACTCATATTTTTTAAGAAAATCAATATCTACCAATCACATAATTCTATTTTGTTTATTTATTTTAATTGTTAAAAGGGTATTAGAGTAATCTTACACCCATTAATTTAGCTAATTAATATTTTTTCTTTGAAATCCCTTAAATCTCTCATTTGTTTCCTCTTAAAATAGATTGTATCAAAAGCCATAGAACTTAGAAGAAAGATGAAGATCCATGATGGCGATTGAAGGAGGAGAAAGATCGGAGATGGACATCGTCCACCACAAACCGTCACCGGGTAACCACCCCTACTCCACCCCTTTCTTTCTTCCTCGTTCCTTCTCTTGCCCTTTTTTCTTACCAGATCCGGTGGCACCCAACGCACCGGTAACATCTCTTGACGCAGATCATTTCGAGAATATCAACTCGTGAAATCTATTCTTTCTAACAGTGATTTACACTGCAATACCTTTTTCCTGTTTCTAATTGGTGTAATTTGTTTTCTATTTGTTTATGCATTTCTAGGGTTTGGTTTTGGTGATTTTCAATATATTGTTTGATTTAGGTGATTTCCTAATATTGTTTGAATTTCTTTGAACTGATGCAATGCAGGTTACAGAGATTTTGATTGGTGTTATGCTTTTACACTTAACCACCAAAGGTATTGGACATCTGGTACGAATGATTATTGGCATTTGATCATCCGTAATTAATTTTTCTCATTTTGTCCATCAAAAGTATTTGTATCATCAGCTCTTCAGTTTGTGTCTTAGATTTTGAATTTAGAGATTTGTGAATTTGGCATATATATCTCTGCAGCTTGTTTAGTATTTGTGTGGACAAGTCCTCTGTACATGAAATGCACTTTTTTATGATTGATTACATATACGTAATCATGTAACCTATATAGTGACATGTGTTTATAAGATTGTATTTTGGTGGAAGATCTTCTGTTAGGTATTAATTTTTCTGAGTTTGTTCATCAAAAGTATTTATATCTACAGTTCATGAGTTTATGTATTAGAGTTTGAACTTATTTGAATTTAGAGATTTGTGAATCTAGCATATATAGCTCCAACAGTTTGATTTGTATTCATGTTTACTTTTATTTGATTGATTACATATATGTAATCAGATATGTATGCAACCATATAGATGATTACATATATGTAATCATGTATATATGAAACCATGTATATGAGTACATATACGTAATCATAATATTAGGTATAATTACATAGATGATTACATATATGTAATCAAGTATATGAATGTAACCACGTATATGATTACATATATGTAATCATAAATTTAGATTTGACAGAAAAAATCAAAATATTGAATTAAAAGTACTAATTAAAGTTTCATGTGTCAATGTTGAGTGTCTATAGATTGGTATCTTCCTCCGGATTGATTTTGTTGTTACATATAAGTAACTAATAGTGTTACATATATGTAATCAATTACAAATCAAGAAATTCTTGCTTAAATTAAATAGGTGATAATCAGGTTTGATTTTTTATTTATATATGTATGTTTTGTTGTTACATATATTAGTTACACATATTTAATCAAATGTTTGTTTGTTTTGATGTTTATTAACTCTGTGTATCACATATATTAGTTACATATATGTAATCAAGTAGTATGATTTGTTTTTTTCATCTTTTAATTTTGAAATATATATATGTAATTCAATAATTGATGGCTTATTATTACATATATGTAATCGGTTATATAAAATGTGACCATACAATTGGTAAACATGTAACTTTGTATATGATTGCATATATGTAATCATGTATGTAACACTTAGTATATGATTACACATATGCAACTTGTTTTATAATTATATATGTAATCACGTATGTATGTAACACCTAGATATATATATGTTACCATGTATAATCATGTTTGTAACACCTAGTATATGATTACATATATGTAATCATATAATTTGTTTGAAAAATTTAGATTTTTTGAATCATGTATGTAACACCTAAATATATATGTGACCAGGTATATGATTACATATATGTAATCATGTATATAACACCTAGCTAGTATTTGATTACATATATGTAATCATATATTTTGGTTGAAAATTTCAGATTTTTGAATCAAAATATCCATTTTGTTTGAATTCAATTTTTTGAGTGAAAAAAATATTTTTTTAAAATTAATTTTTGTGTATAATTGATGAGAGAGGAGAGATGAGAGATTTTAGAAATTTTATTTAATATAGGAGAGATAATATATTTATTTGGACTAATATACCCTTATAGTCATATAATTAAATCCGTTGATTGTTATTTAATTACAATCTTGCCACTATTGATCTCAACCATTGATTAGATTAATCAATGGTGGATTAAAGGTTTTCTTAGTTTTCTTAAAAATGAGGGTTTTCAATGGAACATTCCCCTATATATATATATACTAGGTTAGTAACCCGTGTAACACACGGGTTGACTTAAAGTTAAGATACAAATCAAAAAAAGACTTTAATAAAACTATATAATTATAATCGATATAAGGCATTATGAATTCAATCATCAAACATACATAAAAAAATGTGAAAGTATGATTTCAAACTCTGTAAATCATATGTATTGAAACAAAAAATTAAACAATTTAACCATTTATAACTAACTTAAATATATCAAGTTATACGTCACATAAAACATAATAAATTAGATAAAAAGTCACAAGAACTTGTTCATAAGTTTTCAAATATTTCCTTGTACTCATCATTTGTGTTGTATTTGAAACTTTTTCTTCTTTATCTAAAATTATAAGTTTAGTCTATCTCTACTTTTCATCATGTATAATGCAACATACAATTGATTATGTGCAAAAACTTGATCATTAGCAATCATTCATAAATAATAATGATAATAATTATCATTATTTTTTTCTTTTTTAGTTAGTATTTAATATTTTTAAATTATGTATTTTGATAATTAAATTTAGTTAAATTGGTATTCATTAATTATTGATCAAGTTAAAGTTTAATTAAATTATATTACATCTCTTTTGTATGTTTGTAATGATATATACTTGTTATTAAATGATTGAATGATTGCTGGTTGAATGAAATACTAATATTGATGTTCTAAATATTTAAACTTTAAAGCAACACAATGAACTTTTGAACAATTACGCATCATGTCCCGACATATTTCGCCGTTGGTTGATGTGTGACATTATAAGTATAAGTTGTGTTATTTCATCATTATGTTTTTCAGAAATCATCAGTTTAGAAACATATTTTTCAAGTTACTGTGTTATATAAATATATCTTAATTTCTAAAGACAACATTTTGATTATTGTGTGATACGAATTCATCATTATATTTTACGTTCATATCATTTTATAATAAATATTTATCGATGCGTTTTATGTCCATGTCATTGTTTATCATGTATTGTATCATTGTATTTTACATATTAGATTATTTCGTGTTTTTTTATCATTGTTTATTACATATTAAATAAGATTGTTAATTAATTTTTATGTTTTACATATCAGAAGTACATAACTTTTTGAGTTAATTACACGGATAGTCCATGTGGTTTATCCAGATTGCACGGATGGTCCTTAACTATCATAAATTACAACGGTGACCTGAAAGTTTGCAAAAACGTAACACGGATGGTCCATGGGTTGGATGGATGTTATCTTTTTTTGTTAAAATTTTAAAAATGAACAAAATACCCCTCCCCACCCACTTTAACCCAAGCCTCTTTTCCCTTCCACCCTACAGCCATTGTTTCCGGTGAGTCCAACACCACCACCATCATCGCAACCATCTCCCACCACTTCGGACCACCCCTTCTTCCATGAAAACACCCCTAATTCGACCGTCATCCCTTCTGTACACCGAAGACGTGAAGTGGCTCATCCGTGCGATGCGGCGGTGGAACAAACGGAGGCTGTTTCCGGTGCTGTTTTAGTTTCACCCTAACCCTAACCCTAGGCCTCACATCTCTCTTCATGTGGCTCAGCTTACACACTTCAACAAATCTACCTCTATCTAAAACTCGACAATGGGAAAAAAGACAAGGGTAGAGTTCCCCTTTTCAAACCATTGATTAAATCGCCAAAATCATATTCCAATTTCGAATTACACGCTCCGGAGGTTTTATCAAGGGTATAACAAGAAAGCTTGCCGGAAAAACTGGATGGAGACGTATGGAGTGTCGTGGGATGCGGCGGTGAAACAAACGACAATAGGTGGGGATTTCGACGCCTTAATTACCGGAATCGCAAACGACATCGACGACGACGTTCACTCGACTGACCCCGCCTTTGCCGATGTTCACTCAACGACCCCCGCCTCCGCCCAAGACCGTAGATGGTCGGAAAATGCAGCCACCGTAGATGTGTATATCTATGTGTATATCACACATTATTTTTTTTGTTTTTTTAATTAAAAGGGGCATTTTAGTCATTTCAATCACACTTAACAGCAAAAACTAACGTCCATCCAATCCAGGGACCATCTGTGTTACGTTTTTGCAAACTTTCAGGCCAGCGTTGTAATTTCTGATAGTTAGGGACCATCCGTGCAATCTGGGTAAACCACAGGGACCATCCGCGTAATTAACTCTAACTTTTTTGTTTTATTAGCCTATTGATCTCTTAGTGGACAAGGTAATGCAACTCAACCCTCTTGGATGTAGTTTTTGTGTATATGAAGTATGTGAATATTTTTTATTCTCATAGAATAATCCGAAACAGAGGAACTCTGGTAGCAAAATGGATTAAGTGGGCTACCGGTTTATTGATTCTAGTGAACTTATTTAGATTGGATGTTTAAGGTTATGATGCTACATGTTGATCATTGTGTTTTATGTTGTAGATCATTTGGTATTATTTTGTCATTATTTTATATTTTTATTTAAATATTAGTTATTTTTAGTGATAGTCAGAGTCAATAAAATTGGATCAATTGCCCGAAAACAACATCACCAAATCAAATAATTTACTCCAAACAATCTGAGATACAGAACTCACCACTCAAATGATTCAGAGGGCAACCCAATTAAGACTCTTGCTACAGCCGCACCACAAGAACTAAAATGGGTATCCAAGATCACCTCCTAATCTTGCCAAAATTAGGTTAGCAAGGATCAACTCTCACGAGCATAAAATTGGAGAACTCAAAAACTGCTTCTCTTTCATTCATAATTGACATTACATAGCAAAGGAAAGTGGCAGGAAACACTAACCACCCACGTACACATTACTCTAACTGCTACCATCTAATTTTCAGTAATATAAATAAACATAAAATAATAATAAACTCTTAATAAAATAACTAGAAAATAAAAGACAACTACGTGGGTAATTCCTCATGCGCAGCAGCTCAAACTGATGGATCTGACCAAACACAGCTCACCCATGAAGAACCCACAAACGGTTCAGCTAGTTCCACATACTGAGCTGGATCAACAAGCTGTTCGGGTGACTCCGGTGGATCAATGGGTGCTTGCCTATCATCCTCCCCTTCTTCAGAAAAGTTTGACCTCAAACTTGGTAACGGATCAAAAGGATCAAAATAATGCTCCAAATCAGCAATATTAAATGTGGCGAAAGCTTGGCGAGTGCCTGGTAAACTAACCTTGTAAGCATTGTCATTTACCTTGGTCAGAATCTTAAAAGGACCATCCGAACGTGGACTAAGTTTGGATCTTCGTTTGGCGGGAAATCTGTCCTTGCGGAAATGAACCCACACTAAATCACCAGGTTTAAACAAAATGTGTTTGCGGCCCTTGTCACGACGATACTTTAGAAGCTCGTTAGAACGAACAATCTTATCATGCACACGTTGATGAAGAGTTTTAATATCAGAAGCACGATCACTTGCTTCTTGACTGAATTTAGAAGAAGTATCAAGAACAGCCAGATCAAGTGGCGTGTGAGGATTTAACCCATAGACAACCTGAAAAGGACTAACCCCCGTAGTCTTGTTTGGAGCGCGGTTGTAAGCAAACTCAGCCTGAGGAAGGAGGTCTTCCCACTGCTTCAGATTGTTAGGAATAAGTGCACGCAGCAAAGACCCAAGAGTACGATTAGTAACCTCAGTTTGGCCATCCGTTTGGGGGTGATTAGCAGTACTAAACTTGAGTTTAGTGCCCAGTTTGCGCCATAAAGTAATCCAAAAGTGGCTGAGAAACTTGACATCTCGGTCACTAACAATGGATTTGGGAACCCCATGGAGACGAACGATTTCCCGAAAGAACAGAGTGGCCACTTGTAACACCCCGACCGACGGCGGAATCATCGGGATGCCACGAGGGATGTGTAGATTGTTCAAAAGCTCGTGTGCGTCTAAATCAAATCATCATATATCATTTAATCAACCAAAATAATTACACAAAAATCATGTTCATCATGAATCAAGTACATCAGTTACACAAAAGAATTAGTTAAACTAACTAAACTCTAATCGTCAGAAATTTAGTTAATTAACTAAGTCCAAGATCCTATATGATGATGATGATGTCCAAAATAGAAGAGATCCTCTCTTCATTCCTACTTGTCTCCATCACCTGAAACATGTAAGAAAACAAGTGTCAACTACAAAAGTAGTTGGTGAGTAATCATAAGTTTTTATATTGGAAAATGTTTTAGTAAAATGAGTTTGAAGGTTTATGATTTAAAATGGTTTTATAAAATGCTTTGCTTAAAACGGTTATAAAACTTATGATCTTCATGAGAAAATCCATATGAATACCTGTATGAAATAATCCAACACACAACCACCAATTCATCAATCATACACATATACCATCACATAATCACATAACAAATCATTCATAATCAATCACAATTAATCATAGTCATACATAGAAAATCAATCCACAACAGATCAACCAAATTCAATCAATCATATTCTCAACCAATGTTCGTGACTATACATGATTCTTTATGTAATTAACATAAGTTAATTACATGAATCATGGAGTGGTCGCTAACCACGTGACAATACATGAAGTCAAAGCAATCAACCGAAGTCAAGAGCAATACTTCACAGATGTGGAAACCCTCCACGTGACAATACATGAAGTCAAAGCGATTAACCGAAGTCAAATGCAATGATTCACGGAGTATGTGACAATACATGTAACCTTTGTTATCGACCGAAGTCAATAACAATGTTTACACGGATGTTTAATAATTAATCAGTGATAATTCATAATATGAATATCATAACGATAAACAGGTATTATCCTTGTGTTATCAAAATAATATTTAAACCGGTATACATGTTTCACCTCCGAGTTTTAAAACTAAAACAGTTTAAAGAAAGGGAGGTTATGAGAACTCACCTGAAGTCCTTAGATTTTGTTCTCGTATTATGCGCGCTCGCGTAAGTAACTCAATCAACTCAATGATCTGTAATTAGAGTGTGTTTTCGTGTTCATAAGTATATGAGTAGTATTTCAAATTAATTAATCGTAAGTGTTTACTTTGAATCACAATGTCTTTTTAACTTAGTTAAGCCCATTTAAGTTAATATGTTACACTTACGATCTTATTAATTTATCATCTTTCTAGGATACTTCACATTTATCAATGTTGACTATCCGATATATGATGATCCTTAATAATATATTCAAGTGATCTAGGTTGAAATGATGTTATCCCTATAACTTATGTATATGTTGTACATAATTTCATACATGCATGATTAAATCAAGTGCCCGCCTTTATTTAAGCTAGAAAAGTCTAGTTTAAGTTTAAGTAATTTATACTCAAGATTTTTACATAAAACGTTTAAACTATGTAAAATTTCATAATTCAAGATTTATATACGTTTACTTCTTAAAACCCCAAGTTGCAAAAGAAAGGTGGTGGTTTAGATCTCTCATGCATGCATGGATACATCCTTACGTGCTTCCATACGTATATATATACAAATATGAATGCCTATACACCGTGGTTTCATCCCTAACCCCTTAGTTGTCAAGAGATTCCGATTAACAACCCTAAGGACCAGCGAACCTTTAGTCAATTATACCCTAGGTTCGGCTCAAGAAAGGAAAAAGGTTCGGCCAGATTGTTGTTAGGGTTCGTTGAGTCAAAGGAGTAGGGTTCGTGACAATGTGCAACCAGCTCGTAGGTTCGTGGAGGCTCGGCTGCTAGCAGCTAGGGTTCGGCTATCATCAATGGTTCGCCCATTGATAAGGTTCGCTGCCATTCAATCCAGTCCCCACGAACCCATAACTCCTTGGGTTCGCCACCTTAAAGGTTTGGCCTCTAGGGTTTTGTGGTTGTAAAGAGGTTCGCAGGTGACGGCTGAAAGCTTCGCTGAACCAAAATGGTTCGGCCAAACATGCAGAAGCTAGGTTCGTTCCAGGTTAGGTGAGGGCCGAGGGTTCGTTCACCTGCAAGGGTTCGTCGGCCTGTTCCTACTTCTCATCACCGAACCTGCGCATCATCATCATCAACCGCAACAATCTATAGATTACAAGGTCGTCAAAGCTTTCCTAGTTTACTACTTGGCTCGTCTAAGTGTTTAACTAATGTTCTAGGTCGATCTCAACAACAAAAGATTAAGGGTTTCGTGATTTTTACAAAACCGAAAACAAAGCTTTAGATCTACCTCGATACGTCGGTTGAAACCAGAATTTCTTGGTATCTCCTTGTAGCTCTCGTTCCCACGGTCGTGTAGGCGCCGAGGTCTCGTGAATCCACCAAGAAACGAACTCGTAATCGTAGAGAGAAGATTATGTGTGTGTTTTTAGGTGAAAATAGAGAGAGAGAGTGTGTGTAGGGATAATGAGAGAAAAAGGAAGAGAAATCTTCCTTTTATCGCGTGTAGTACCCCACTGTCCGATCTCGTTTTTATCGCGATAATATAATTAAATGCTCGGTTTTAATCGTAACATATATTTAAACCTTAAAACATTTAAGATAATAAATTTTCATCTCTATTAAAATGATTTTTATTTAAATATTATTGTTTCTTAAAACGATTTTTCGTTTAATCATCGTTAAGTCACTTATTTAATAATTTAAATTATTCTATTTTAATTTAAGTTGTGATTCCTAATAAACGTTTTCAGTTTTCCTTTATTAATTTAATATCGTTTGATAATATTTAATTATCTCGTCGAAACGCGTTACTCGCGTTCGTATTCGTAAAGATCGTCACCTTTAGGAATCCGACGCTCGTATCGTATTTCGATTTGATTTACAGTTGGTGGAATATTGTTTCAGAATATTATTCTTAATAATTATATTCGTATGAATCGTCACCCACGCGAATACATTATTAAGTTAATGTTTCTGAATCAATACTCGTGTTTAACTAATGTTCGTAACCTCACACCGCGTAATTAATTCTCATTATTTAATATCTTTAATATTATCATTTCCCCAAACCAAAACCCACTAAACCCTAGTCACTGACACATCCATGATAGACCGAAATATGCATATATATAGGGCATATGTAAGGGTCAGTCGCAACTGCCCTAGCCACCGTCCCACCGCTATTTCGATAAACCATGACCATGGGTCCTTGACTACGTTTAGTAACCAGACTCCAACAAACTCCCAGTTCCATCACAAATCAATTCTCAACCAATAATCCTTCATCATCAGTAATACGTAACTGCAATAACACTACGGGTCTGTGTAGTTGAATTACAACTAAACTTCCCGTGGTTTATGCGTATAATAAATTATAATCATGTATACCAGCAACAGTGATAATATCAGTAATGTCAATCAATAATTTCATAATCATTAATAATTATAAATATCCAGTCGTAACAGTACATTCGTACGGATGTACGGACGTACGGACAACCGAAAGTACAGTGATGTTACACCACTTGAACAGCATCATAAGTGGTGTGACAAGCCACAAAATGAGCCATTTTGGAAAAACGATCCACAACTACCATAATAGAATCCTTTTGTCGTTGCGTACGCGGTAAACCAACAACAAAATCAAGGCTGATATCTTCCCAAGGAGATGTAGGAACAGGTAATGGAAGAAACTTTCCATGTGGTAACGAATGACCTTTAGCTCGGTGACAAGGAAGACATCGTCTGATAAAATGAGTCACATCACGAGCCATTTTAGGCCAAAAAAATTGCGCCTGCAACATATGGATTGTTTTATCAATTCCCAAATGACCAGCTAACCCACCATCATGTGTTTCTTTGATCAACAATACACGAATGCTGTGGCGGGGAATACATAAACGATGCTGTTTGAAAAGATATCCTTGGGACAGGTGATACACATCAGTGGGATGATTTTGACATCGCAAGAAAATGTCTCCAAAATCAAGGTCAGTGGAATATTCCTGTTTTAAGAGTTCTAAACCAAGAATCTGAAGTTGTAGAGCTGTAATCAAAGCATACTTTCTGGACAATGCGTCAGCACCTTTATTTAACCTTCCAGATTTATGCTTAATAGTAAAGGTGAAGGCTTGTAGAAATTCAACCCACTTAGCATGACGAGGTTGCAATTTGTGTTGTCCTTGAATATATTTGAGTGCTTCATGATCTGAATGCAAAATAAACTCCTTGGAGATTAAATAATGTTGCCAATGATCCAATGCTCGTACAATAGCATAGAATTCTTTGTCATAGGTAGAGTATCTCCTTTTAGCTTCATTGAATTTCTCACTAAAATAAGCGATGGGTCGATTCTGCTGCAACAAAACAGCCCCAATACCTACGCCACATGCATCACATTCAACTTCGAATACTTCGTTAAAACAAGGGAGAGCTAAAACCGGAGCCGAGGTCAGGCGTAGCTTAAGCTCTTCAAAGGCACGTTGGGCTTGAGGATTCCATTTAAATTGTTTCAGTTTTGTAAGTTCAGTCAATGGCGCCATAACAGTGCTGAAATCCTTAACAAACCGACGATAGAAAGATGCCAAACCATGGAAACTTCTGACTTGTTGAATGGATTGAGGAATGGGCCAGTCGCGAATTGCTTGAATCTTTCTGTCATCAACCTGAATGCCTTGATTTGAGACCACATAGCCAAGAAAGGTTACCTGACTTGTAAAGAAGTCACACTTTTCCAAATTCCCATACAGTTTTTCTTGAGCCAACACGTGAAACAGCTGTTGAATATGGGACTGGTGGTCAGAAACACTCTTACTGAAAACCAATATATCGTCGAAGTATACTACAATAAATCAACCCAGAAAAGGTTTAAGTACATGGTTCATTAAACGCATGAACGTGCTGGGCGCATTTGATAAACCGAAGGGCATAACTAGCCATTCATATAACCCTTCTTTGGTATTAAAAGCTGTCCTCCACTCATCGCCTTCGAATATTCGAATTTGATGATACCCACTTCTTAAATCGATCTTAGAAAAGACTGTTGAACCATATAATTCATCCAGCAAGTCGTTTAACCTGGGAATAGGAAACCGATATTTGATTGTGATCCGGTTAATCGAGCGGCTATCCATACACATTCGCCATTCACCATTCTTTTTGGGTACCAGGATAGTCGGGACTGCACATGGGCTGAGTGATTCACGAATGAGCCTCTTTTGCAAGAAGTCGTCTACTTGTTTTCGCATCTCTTCAGTTTCTTGGGGGTTGGATCTGTAAGCAGGCTTGTTGGGTAGAACAGAACCGGGGATGAGATCAATTTTGTGTTGGATAGTTCGCAAGGGCGGGAGGCCAGAAGGTATTTCAGTTGGGAAAACATGGGTAAAGGATTGTAAAATGGGCTGAATAAGGGGGTGGGGCTCGGGTTTGGAACAAGTATCTTGTTCATCAGGGCTGGTCAGTAGGAGGTCGGGGATGGAGGAATATTCATGGAGTTCAGCTTTGAGTAAAGTACTCAAGGATGGAGGGGGTTTGGTGTCAAGGTGGTTGGGAGATAAAGGAGTGAGAACAATTCTACGCTCCTTGTATGTAAAGGAGTAGGTGTTGTGAAACCCATCATGCATCACACATCGATCAAATAACCAAGGCCGACCCAATAACACATGACAAGCATCCATGGGTATAACATCACACCAAATCTCATCGTTGTACGACCTGCCAATACTCAATGATAATAGAACACGGTGAGAGACATGTATGCCTTTACCTTGATTGAGCCATTGTCTCACATAAGGAGAAGGGTAAGGTTGAGTGGGTAAATTCAGTTTTGACACAAGTATCTGGGACGCTACATTGGTACAACTACCCCATCAATGATCACAGTGCAGATCTTTTGAAGTATCGTACATCAGGTTCTGAAAATGGCCTCTCGCTGTAAGTTGTCACCCTGCTCGGAGGTGTTATTAAGGACTCGCCTAACAACAAGACATGTTCCTTCATCAGGTCCTACCAATTCTTCAACAACAGGTTCAATAGTGGACATCGGTTCTAAGGTGGGATCAATAGCAAAGGATGTATCCCCTTCCTCGAATTCAGCAATGGTAATTATCTTTTTGTTTGGGCAATCAGAAGCAATGTGACCGAGGCCTTGACAACGGAAACATCGCCGAGGTGCACAATTAGGGTTCGAAGAGGATTCTGGTGGGGCAGAATTTTTACTGGTGGGGTTAGGTTTTGGAGGTAAAGTGTTTTTACTGAAAGTCCGGGACATATCAAGCTTATTCTTAGTTCGCTGCTGGGTGTCAACCTTGTGAGCCAAGAGAGTCAGCTCGTCAAGGGTTGCGTAGGGGTACATCTCAACAACATTGGCCACACGTGTGTCTAATCCTCCCAGATAACGAACCAGAGTTTGCGGGTCATCTTCTGGTAGATCGCACTTCATCAATAAATGCTCGAATTCGCGTGAATACTCCTCAGCGGGTCTTTGATTTTGCTTTAGGTGATGCAATTGAGAGAAACTGGCTTGGAGGTAATACGATGGAAGGAATTTCTGCTTCATCAACCGTTTCATTTTAAGCCAATCCTTAACTTTTGGCTTACCCAGGCGTTCACGCTTCGTACACGTATTGGACCACCAAGTTGAAGCATATTTCCTCAATTTCATAGCAACGATCTTGACATTGTTCTCTTCAGAAGTTTCTTTGTAATCAAAGGCGCATTCAACAGTGCGCAACCATTCAACAAATTCATCCGGATCAATCTTACCATCATATTCGGGTATCTCCACCTTGATATCGTTGGTTTGCCAAGGACCGGTCCAGCGTCGGTTAACACCAGATCCGCCAGTTTCATTTTCATCTTCCGCATCACGATTGATTGATAAATTCCGAACCTGGTACTTCGGGTACTTCGATAGTTTTCTTTAAATCACTGGTACTTCGGGTATCCATAGCTCTGATACCAAATGATAGTCAGAGTCAATAAAATTGGATCAATTACCCGAAAACAACATCACCAAATCAAATAATTTACTCCAAACAATCTGAGATACAGAACTCACCACTCAAATGATTCAGGGGGCAACCCAATTAAGACTCTTGCTACAGCCGCACCACAAGAACTAAAATGGGTATCCAAGATCACCTCCTAATCTTGCCAAAATTAGGTTAGCAAGGATCAACTCTCACGAGCATAAAATTGGAGAACTCAAATACTGCTTCTCTTTCATTCATAATTGACATTACATAGCAAAGGAAAGTGGCAGGAAACACTAACCACCCACGTACACATTACTCTAATTGCTTCCATCTAATTTTCAGTAATATAAATAAACATAAAATAATAATAAACTCTTAATAAAATAACTAGAAAATAAAAGACAACTACGTGGGTAATTCTTCATGCGCAGCAGCTCAAACTGATGGATCTGACCAAACACAGCTCACCCATGAAGAACCCACAAACGGTTCAGCTAGTTCCACATACTGAGCTGGATCAACAAGTTGTTCGGGTGACTCCGGTGGATCAATGGGTGCTTGCCTATCATTTAGGTGTTGTTTGTTTTTGAAGAGGTAAAACATCTGCAGTCTGCGGACCACATCTGCAAACCTCTTTTGCAGAAGAGGTGGACCAAACCTCTGCAAGAAAAGGTTTTGAGGGTGTTTGTTTTTCAAAAACCTCTTCAAACAAAAACCTCTTCAGTCTTCTTCCCCAACCCCAACCCCACCGTCGACCAGCCACCACCGTCAACCACTGTCTTCATCTCCAATCGTCCTCCTCCACCTACCGTTGAGCCACCATCGTCCACCACTGCTCCGATCGAAGGAACACAGTGAATGGGGGCGCGACACAGTGATTTGCGGGCGAACCCTAGATGCGACGGTGGAGGTGGGCGTCGTTCGTGAAGGCGACGACGGTAGCCACAAGCGGCGGTGGAGGAGTAACTTCCGGTGGTTGCTTGAGGCGGTGGAGGATTCACGATCGGTTGCTTGAGGCGGTAGATTCACGATCGAGAAGGTGGCTGTAGACGATGGTGGCTGTTGACGATGGTGATGGTGGCTGTAGACGATCGGTGGTGGAGATGGTGGCTGTAGACGATCGGTGGTGGAGATGGTGGCTGTAGACGATCGGTGGAGATGGGGGCAGACGATCGGCGGTGGAGATGGAGACGATCGACAATGGAGCTGGGGGTGAGAAGAGAAGGGGGCGACGTTTTTCCAAGAAGAGGTTTGAAGAGGTCTAGCAGACAATGGTCCACCTCTTTTCCAAGAAGAGGTCTCGCAGACGTTTTTTAATGAAATGTCTGCGAGAAAACAAACACCCTACATCTTTCCTTGGTCTGCAGGGTGCAGACAAAAGAGGTCTCGCAGACCTTCGCAGACGTTTTTTAGAAAAACAAACAGCCCCTTAGTATTTTATAACTGTGTTTTACATATCAAAGGAACACTCGTGTGTTTCTTTTTTACTATTTTACTTTTGAAAACTATCATTTTACGCAATTTCTTTTATCTAATGTGACTAATTTTTAGCCAATTTGATGAAATTTGGGTGATTTTAAAGTTGAATCGTAACGGTGAAGTGGTGATTAATCTTGAATTATGAATGCACACAAAAGCAAAACAAAAGATAAAAGGAATAATCATAGATTAAAGAAAAGAAACAAAGATAAGACCAGAGGGATTTGATTTACCAGAACCAAAGTGTTTCTCCTTCCATTCCATTCCATTCCTGCTGGTGATTTACAGAAAACAATGGAAACGGAAACGAAGAGGAGATTATTGATAATCGGCGGGAGTGGTTATTTGGGTCAGCATTTGTTACAATCTTTTTTAGAATTCCAGAATCAGGATGCATCAATGCCAATGGCGTTGGCCTTCACACACCATTCTCCCTCTCACCTATTGCACTTGCTTCCTAACGTCTTCCCTTTTCAACTTGACTTGCAAACGGGTCTAGGCTTTGACTCCATCTACCACGAATTTGGCCAGGTCTCAAATTCCAAATTTATTACACACACACACACACACCAGATCTGATCTACTTGTTGAATTGGGAATCAATCTCATCCTTGGGTTGGTTTGAAATTGGATGATTATTCCTAATTACTTCTCGGGTAGGTAGGAATACGTTACAAGTTGCGATTTTAATTCTCTGTATGCAAACCTAATTTTACAAACTCATAACTAAACTGATGCTTGGTTTATGAGATGCGGTGAGCTTCTAAAATGTTTAACATGGCAGGCAGCCACACTATGCTTAATTCTTAATACTCAATCTAACCAAAACAAGACATAATATGAATATATTCCTTCAAGAAAACTTGTTTTTGGTTGAACATATTCTACAGTTGTAAGATAAAAGGAAAAGCCTCTGTCGTATGATGGTACTTGACCAAAGGCTTCTATATATTACCAAGTCCAAAAAACAATACATTCGACCAAACCATAAAAAAAAAAAAGATAAATTAAAACACAATGGTATAAGAAAGCTGCTTATCAGAATTTCCAAATCGGTTTTACAAGATTAAAGTAAACACTGGTATGTCTTCTATCAAACCTTGAACAACTGGCACGGCTATAGCACCCCAGCTTCGGCCACTCAAAACAAAGGGCATGGTAGCATTCCCATCATCTCTCATAATACTAACCTTTGTGATGGATGCTTAGTTGGTAAACAGTCAAATGAATCCTATCCTGATCAAGCCAACTTTCGGCCACTGCACCACACACCAGTGGGAAACACATATCTACTCCTCCTGGTGGATGATTACTCACCATTCATGTGAGGATATTGACTCAAGACAATGCTCACATTGGTTCAGCATAATGGTAGAAGGATGAGGGGAAAGTGGCTACAAAGTTGGAACTCCTCAAACTGACCGAGGAGGTGAGTTTACATCTAATACATTCACAAATTTTCTATGAAAAAGAAGATATTACACTGCCCCATATTCACTCCAAGAAACTGGGTTGTGGAGCGGCATAATAGAACTGCCATTAGCACCATTTGAAGCATGTTGAAAATAAGAAACTCCCACTGCAATTTATATTCTAAATGGTGTACCTACCAAAGCCTTGATGGGAAATACTTCATGCAAGGTTCTTGACCACCTTCATGTATGCGGTTGTATCAGTCATGTGAAGATAACTACTTTCAATCAAAAAGAAAAAAAGAAAAATATTAATGATTGGAGTTGAAAAAGGTGTACCTTGGAGAGGAACTTGAATCAAAGCATACTAAATGTATGATCCAACACAAAATAAAATTTGAGTAGATAGAGACATAAAATTTGAGTGAAAAAGCTGGGACGGGAACCGTGTACACAAGATCTGACCTTGAAAATTTGTGGTCTGGACTGATGGATTTGAATAATTCAACAACAATTTGAATCCCAGGATGATGTCGCAACCCAGCTTGAACAAAACATACAAACTTAGGAAGCGGTCCAGTTTGACCAGAACCTCGTTTTGACCTTTCCATCCTGCCAGTTGCAATCTGACGCATGGAAAGAAAGCACCAGTGTTACAAAAACACTGTTAAGGAGATCTACCAGGCCTCAAACAGTTACAAGGAAGTTTAAAGATTTTGTAATAAAAAACAGATTCACATGAAGATCAAAACCATGAAGATGATAGCTTACTATTAATTGAAAATGGTGAACCTGTGACATTCGCTCAAGGACACAAGAAGTGGGAGGGGGCCATGAATGATGAGAGTTACACACTACAAGGTCATAAACCCAAAGGTTAAAATGGGTATATATTAAAAAAGATCCTTTTGGGAAGGTGGTGAAACATAAAGCAAACTAAGTGTTACGTATAAAAGTATAGGATGGATTTTCGTGCTTGTAGCTCAACTTGCAACAATGTGTTTCTTGCTAGCATTAGCTGCTTGGGAAGGGTGGCAAATCCACTACTTAGACGTCAAATCCACGTTTTTACATGGAGAATTGAAGGAAACTGAGTTTACAAAGTGTACAAGATTGCAAAATCATTGTATGGTCTTTGACAAGCCCCTCGGGCGTGGAAGACAAAGACTTGAACTTCCATATGTGCATTCAAGAACAAGCACTGTATAGGAAGTTTAGCAATAATGACATCTTGATTGTTGGAGTTTACATGATGACCTAATCGTGACACGATCAAGCCAAGCTGGATTGACGCCTTCAAGCTACAAATAGAAGGTAACGTTGAGAATAGAAATCTCTTAAAATTAACCTTCTACCTTGGTATAGAAGTTAAGCAGGATAAAAGTGGAATTTTGATCAAACAGGAGGCACTTTAGAACTTGGCATGAAGTTGTTAAAAGATGAACATGAAACACTTGTGAAAATGACTGGTATAGAAGCTTGATCAGATGCCTAAGATATTTACTACATATGCGACTTGTTCTATGATTTGCAGGGGGAGTGGCAAGCTGTTATATGCAGGAGTGTAAGAAGCCTCATATGCAAGCCATTAGGCATATTCTAAGTTATGCGAAGGGGACCTCCAATTACGGAATCAAGTACACAAAAGAAGGGAACGAAGCCATTGTTGAATTTGATGACAATAGTCAGGAAATGGTAAGGATGATGTAAAAGGAACCACTTGTTTAGTCTTCTACTTTGGTGATGCAATCATCGCATGGGCTACTTGGAAACAAGGGATGATGGCATTGACTTCTTGTGAGTCTTAGTTTATGCCTACAATGTAGTGACAAGCTCGTTGGCTTTAGGGACTACTTGGTGACTTAAAAGTGTTAGACCAGGGAATTCGCAGAATGGCATTTCTTTTTCACAAACACCTCTCATTTGTATGAATAATGATCAATATAAAAGAGCAAAAACAATACAATTCAAGTTTACATGTAACATAGACTAACTGACATGTATTTAATCTGTTTTAAGCCCTAAGACATATTTATATTACTTGCTTAGTTGGTGATCTTGTGGTTAACTGTTATTGAACATTTCTTTACTATCATGGCAATTAACCAACCATCTGAAAACCAATAATGACCATTATGCCCTTTAGACATTTAAGGACATATTACACAATAGTTAGGCATGCTCTAATTACATACACTACACATATAAAAACATATGGAAGGGAAGATTGAGATGGTTTAGCCATGTATGGAATCTACTGTTGGCCAATTACAAAGATGCAACATCGAAAGCAAAAGACAAGAGAGATGAGGATGCTGAGATGTAGGGATGTTCATTTTCGGATATCCGAACTTCGGATATCCGAAATCAGAAAAAAAAAAAAAAAAATTTAAAAAATATAAATTTCGGATATCCAAATATCTGAAAATTATCCGGATATCCAAAAATTATCCGAAATATCCGAAAAATATTCGGATATCCGAAAAATTGTCCGAAAAAAATATCCGAATATCCGAAATAAAAAACTATTTCGGATATCGGATATCCGAACTATCCGAAAATTTTCAAAACAGGTATCCGAATCCGAAATTTCGGATATCCGAACTTCCGGATATCCGATTTTTTCGGATTCGGATTTTCGGATATTTCGGATACGGATTTTTTTGAACACCCCTACTGAGATGGATGTGTGGTCACACGAAACTCGACATGATAAGGAATGCAATTTTCAGGGAAAGATTAGTGGTGGCATGCGTTTCACATAAAGTGAGGAAGGGAAGATTGAGATGGTTTGGCCATGTATGGAGAAGACAAATTACAACACAGTACGAAGAGTGGAGACTCTCACGATTGAGGGGACAAGAACCAGAGGAAGATTGATGTTGACATGGGAAGACTGATTTGAATCTCTATAATATTGCACACTTTTGAGTCAGGGGTCTCTTTAGAAGCGGTCTCTTTATTACATTGAGATAGGGGTAAGGTTTGCCTTCATCCCACCTCTCAGACCCTATTGATTCGTAGGACGTGACTGGGTATGTTTCTTTGTTAATCACCCCCCTAATACGCAATATGATCAAGCCTTCAATTTTTGATCTTTACTTGAGGTCTTTTTCCATGACGATGACTACATCATCACCATCTTCACTTGAATCTTCACCCACAATAGCTTGTGCAGTCTTCTGGTCTGCACCATCTGCATTGACAGCAGTTTCACTTGCAATTGTCATGCCAAATTCCTCTTATTCTTCTTCATAACTTTCATCTTCATCAAGGCTGCTTCATTTGTACCTGCTATAACATTGCTTGGACCACACAAATATGGCCAATCATGGTCTGCACTCACATCTCTTGTTATCCATCAAATTGAAATACCTTATGTAGCATGCTTTTAAATTAGTCTCAAATCACCTAGGGGAAGCCTAGTTTTTTAACTTCAAACTACCTATCCTCAGTTTTGACTTTCTAAAACCTCCCATGTATTTTATCATCAAATAAAAGTGCAACAAGGGTATTTCATAAACTTCTTTTAGTGGTGGCATCTCTCTTCCATTTTCAAATTTAAAGTGCTCATTATAGAACCATGCCAATATGTTGTCAAACTCAACTTTAAACACATCTTTACGTTTAATCACCAAATTTTCATCTTAAAGATAATTGTTAGTACCCTGATAGCATCAGCCTCAGATGTTGAACCGAAGACTGAAGCAGTTGCTGATTTGAAGTGAAGACCTCAGTGATTTTGTATTGTAATAATTTGTTTTGTATTTTGCTTTGTTTAGGTTTGTAAAAATTGACTAAGTGTTAGTATCATCGATACTAATAGCATCAATAGTAGCAGACCATCGATACTAACAATATGGATGGTAGTGTCTATATATAGGTTAGTTTTGATGTTCTTAGTATCGATCTTATTCAGAATTCTATATTTTCATATTGTATTTTCTCTCTACTTGTACGAACTCAATTCAAGTATTAATACAAGAAGATTGAATTTCTATTGATTTGTTCTTTACATCTTTACTCAAACACTTATGTTATGGATTCCGCACTTACATTTGTGTGATACCGAATCACTTTGATCCTCAACACGGACCTACAATAATCAAGAAATTCAGTCATAGTGAATGCAGGCAAATTCATTTTCTTTTCCTTTATCTTGAACATGAATCAACCCTTGTTCATTTAGATTAAATTTAGTTTCTACAAATTTTCTGACTTCTAGTTCATTGTAATTCAACATCCCATTAACCATGTGATCATAATACCACTCTAAGTAAGATTCCAACCTATTTTTCTCTAACTGAATAACCTATTCTTGATCTAAACTCCTATAGAGTTGATTTAATTGTGCATCATCAAGTGTGTTATGATCAATTTTTGTTTTTTAAATCACTTCATCAAACATGCCAGTTATGTTAGACTTATCACTCAAAATTGCCCTTCAAAACCTTGGCATTAGAGATGTTCTAAACGAAAAATATTCTTTCCAAAACTCGGTGCATAAGAAAGACAACTAATCATAGTTTTCTTCTCATTGATCTTTACTTCACCAATTCCATTAATTATAAAATCATTATGGTTTACTCTTGTTTCAATTCCATAACATGGTTTGAATCTTACAAAAACATCTTTGATTCCAAAAAGGTGTTTGCTATTGCTTTTACTAACAGACCATATATCATCCCATTCCATTGATTCAGTGCCAATAAACTCGAATTCAGTGTTATTATTTTCAATTGGATCAATTGAATGAGGTGAGAAAGACAGGTTCGGAAATGGCCGGATTAGCAGGAGGAAGGGCGGCCCAATTTGCCTAGAGGATGCACCTTGTATGATATTTGAACTTTTTGCATTCGTAACATCTTGCCCTCTTGATCTTTCTAGCCAATGTGATATTTCTGTTTTGAACATTAAAAGGTTTACTTACTGTTCTGTTTCTAGCATTTATCTTGGCCCTGTTCACGATCCTTCTTGCATGAATTTGTCTGTCCTATGTTGAACCACTGGTGCTTTCTTATTTGGCTTCTCATTCCTTTTTAGTTTCATGCTTGCAAACCCTTGAATAATTCCTCTCCAGTCCTTCACTAGCTTTGGATTACCCAACCTGGTTGTCCCCTGCACTTTCATGACATCCCTTTATTTATTACTTTGATTTTGGAGAGTAGTATCATACCTTTGATAATGAACAACCCATGATGTTCCTGCCCTTGCTATCTTCTTTCGTTGTGGCTCTGGTACCACTGTTGCCCATTGAATTCATAGAACAATGTTTCAGTCACACACACCTCTCATTTGTATGAACAATGATCAAGAAATAAGAACAAGAACAATAAAATTCAAGCTTGCATTTAACATATACAAACCGACATGCATTCAATCTGTTCCACGCCCTAGGACATATTTATCCTACTTGGTTAGACAGTGATATTGTGGTTAACTGTCATTGGCACTTTCTTAATTATCAAGGCAGCTAATCATCTACCCGAAAACCAATAATGACCATCATGCCCTTTAGGCACTTGGGACATATACACAATAATTAAGCATGCTCTAATTACATACACTACACATATAAAAAAGTAAAAAAAAAAACATAACAATTGTTCTTGACCCGAATGACCCAATTAAGGAATCTACTTGATCATGATTGTAGTGTTAAGGCCAAAAAGAGGATGGTACTCAAAGTTGATAAAAGATCTGACACAGCACTTATGAAAAACCCTATGTTTCATAGACGAAGCAAACACATTACACATCAACATGAGGTATACTTTATGTGTGCATGTGCTGCGAAAGATCAAGTAATGATTGAACATATAAATGGAGAAGAACAAAGCATGGATATATTGAAGTCATTACCAAGAAAAAGTTCAAAAAAATGCATGTCTTGCTTGGAGGGGGTGACCTTGGAAGACCAATTCAAACTTAGAGTGGTGATTGTAGGACGTGAACTCGAATTGGGAAACAATCCAAATCTGACATTGGTTTGAAATAAAGCTTCTTGATTTTGGATTATCTTTAAGTTTGAGATTGGCACTCTGAATTTTATGTTATCCCCCCCCCCCCTCCCCGATTAAAGAAATTTTGAGCGTTTTTAAGTTTCTTGGAAGAAAGGTAGAAGAGATTATAAATTGAGAGTCATTCTCTGTACCTAATTTTCATCAATTAATATGAAAGAGTCTAGGTTGTTCTCTCAACAATGGGTGTTCACGTGTAAATATTACCATAGACTAGATTGCAGTTCTTTCAACATATGTACATTGTGCATGTATGTATCAAAATATTATATTTTTGATTAGGAACTACATACTCAAGCAAGCCATTTTAACTTGTAATGCAGCCTGATGTAGTGGTAAATTGTGCTGCACTTTCTGCGCCTCGTGCTTGTGAGACAAACCCAACAGTTGCCATGTCAGTTAATGTTCCTTCTACACTTGTAAAATGGTTATCTAGTTTTACTCGAACCAATACTCTTCTTATTCATCTATCAACCGATCAAGGTACCCCATCATTTCCTTTCTTTCTCCATTCAACAAAAAAAAAATTGAAAAAGAAAAAAAAGAAACAGATGTTTTATTCTTGTAATAAATATCCTTTTGACCAGTTTATGAAGGAACAAAATCCTTCTATAAAGAAGACGATGAAACACTTCCTGTAAACATATACGGGAAGTCAAAAGTAGCAGCTGAAGAATACATTTCCAAAAATTGGTCAAATTTTGTGATTTTAAGAAGCAGCATTATTTTCGGGCCACAAACTATCTCACCTGTCTCAAAATCACTTCCTATTCAGGTATGAACTATTTCTACAACATTAGCTTACCTGTTCTAATTTACAAGTAATTAAGTGAACTGAAACTCATTGTAATGGAAAATGCAGTGGATGGATGATGTTCTTGCTAAAGGACAAGAGGCCAAGTTTTTTCATGATGAATTTCGCTGCCCGGTTTATGTCAAGGATGTTGTAAATATCATACGAATATTATCCCAAAGATGGATTTCAGGTTACATATTTCCTCATATTTAATTTTTTTAGAATGAAATCTCAAATGTCTCTTATTAACTGATTTTTGACTTATAAGATCAAACTCACTAACTGATTCTGAGATTGTATGTTTGGCCTTTAAAGTTGAGCCTTACCCTTTTTAATTCTGGTTAATGTTAAGATGGCAAGAAAAGTCAACTGCTTCTAAATGTGGGTGGGCCAAGTAGGGTATCTCGTGCTCAAATGGCTGAGACAGTGGCTAGAGTAAGAGGTTACAACACATCATTGATCAAACCAGTGTCTGCATCATCGGTTAGTCTTAATTTGATCAACCACTCTCTAGTTTTCCTTGTGCCTATTAACATGTTTGAACTTTGAACTTGTGCGTTTAGATCGATCGTGGAGTGAAGTCACCGGCTGACATATCCATGGATATAAGTAAGTTGATTCAAACGCTCGAGTTTACACCTACTTCATTTGAAGATGGTGTGAAGTTGACTATTAACACCATTAGATGATTATGAAGTCACAGTTGTTCTGAGTAAGGGTCGTAGTTTGGACCATGCATGTAATGTATCTTCATTTTCACAGAAACTGTAGGAATTTAAAAAAAAAAAAACAAAAATTCAAATAAGATGATGGCTTGTTTTGTTTCTTTAATATTCATGTATGTGTGGTTATGCATAGATAATGCGGCTTGCACAAGAAAATACGGTTACTAATCTATGTTTTTAGTCCTTTCCCTTACCCTTGAAACCTGATGCCAAAGTCTGTTGCTTTAAAACCATAAAATGCATCTTGGTTGCTACCCCATGCTTGTGTTCAATTAAACCACTTTTTTCTATATATAAAAACATATTTGAACAGACTTTCTTTTGTAATCAAACTTCAATGATTTATGATTCTCTTGTTCATTGATTTCACTATAAAAACTAGTTTTTTGATCTCTCATTCTGCACATCTTATAGTTTTTTTTATGATCCATATAAACCAACAATTTACAGGGTACTCAATTGAAAATATGACCTGTGTAACAAAAAACTTGGGGTGTTCATTTACAACCATCATAATAATTTGTTACAATGGTATATGTTATATTTGTTTCATCTACAGTGGAGGTCTCACCTTCCATAGTAGAGGTCAGGGGTTTAAATACATCTTAGGGCAAGTTTAAAGAATACTAGGTGAAAAGTAGTCAGCTTGGGGTTTATCTCGGGTTCGATCCCAATGGGGGACGAGTGTTTACCTATTACACGAGGTTCCTGCGCATTTGAGGGGCGTATGTCTTACATCTGCCCGGTGGGCCTGGTTAAGATAATACACGTGATACGTAAGAACATCGTCGTTCAAAAAATATATATCTAAAAAAATTGACCATCCCAATATATTAAGTTTGTTGAATATCAGGCACAAGTTGATCAAGTTCTTATCAAACCTAAAATTGAAGAATAAGGAAGAACTGAAACACAAAACTACTTGATTTAATTGATTCCAATTTAAAACTGACACAAAATAAGGTTTTTTATATATTAAAAATTAGGTTAAATATTGTGTGTTATAGGGATTGAATAGATTAAATGTTATATCCTTTGTAATAGAAAAGTTATATCTATGCGTTGCGTTGGTTGAATAAATTAATATATTGTATTTTTGTCATTCAAATATAATGTATATAAGTATTGTCTCTTAAGGAACAAAAGTAAAATCGCCCAAATTTTAACGTTATTTTACTTATTTTATGCAAATAATCGTTAAAAGCGTTGAGATGATTAACCTCAAACGATGACTTTGAGCCGGAGACTCCTTCGAAACAGCCTCTCTATCTCAACTGGGATAGTGCTTAAGGGACAAAAGTAAAATCGCCCAAATTTTAACTTTATTTTACTTATTTTATGCAAATAATCGTTAAAAGCGTTGAGATGATTAACCTCAAACGATGACTTTGAGCCGGGGATTCCTTCGAAGCAGCCTCTCTATCTCAACTGTGATAGTGGTAAGGTTTGTCACTGTCATTTTCCCTCAGTCCTTACTCTAAGTGGGATTTTTAGTATATATGATTGTTGTTGCTTGTTTATTTTTGTCATTCAAATCACTTGGCTACATTAAATATTTGATTTTATTTTAAATCACTCATTAGAAAACAATTAGCATCGTTATTGTGTATTTTTTAAAATATTTTAATAAACATAATTTGAATTTGGTGATATTAAAAAAACATTTTCATTAAAAAAGTTTATATTTAGAAACTTCATATTAGATTCATTTGTTTTATAATATATTAATTATCATTTACATCTATCTATTATAATAAATAAAGGTTTATAAGGACACATGTCATATTATTAGATCACCTTACCTTTGGTTACCCTCCTCTCTCTCTCTCTCTCCTATTAAATACATTTCATTATAAATATTATTTTTTTTGCATTTTTAAATCAAAAAAGTTTTTTATAATACATTTAAAATATATTTATATTGAAAAACATAGTTTTAAAAAAAATAAATTATTATAAAATATAAATTTTCTAATTTTTTTTAATTGAAATGTTAAAGAAACAAATTTAAAAAACTTAGTGTTTGAAGAAATAATATAATTATTACTTAAAGTATAAATTGTACCAAAATTTTAATGATATTTCATATTAGAATTTAGATTTTCATTTATTACTATTTATTATTTTTTTTATTCAACATGTGTATTCAAGGGGTATTAACCTAGTTCATAATACATATAATACATAACCAAACGATAAGTATCAATAACTATACATGATAGAAAAGCAGAAAATAAAAAAGGTTGATACAAAAAAATGTATCTAAATTATTTTTAATTGGTTTTTAAGAGAAAATATAAGAGTTACACACTTACATAAATCATTGAATTATTAGGAAAACCACAAAAAATATAATCAAATGGTGATTTCAAAAATTAAAGTTCATTTTATAAAATATAGATATTTTTTTTAAATAAAAGAACTATATTTTAGTCTCTAAAAATTTTAATATTTTGAACTTAAATTTTATTATTGATAAAAAGAAAAACATAAATTGCATCTTTAAACTATAAAAAGTTTAACTTCCACTTATTTATATTTTTTTTTTGTAAGAAAAACTAATGTCTATTATTATATTTTACACAGTTGGTGTATGAACAATTATTAATAGCACAGATTACAAGCATTTGATGCGATGCGATCAAGGTAACATTTTAGGTCTTCTAAAAGTTATGAAAAACATCATGCTTTAATACACATATACAATACTTTTAAAACATGTTTTAGGGAAATATATGGATGAGATCGGTTCTGTACCGATACTGATACCAAAAGTATCGGTACCAAAAATTTGAAAAAGTAGGTATTAAACCAATCGGTACGGTACCGATATTTGTTCCAAAATAATCATCTTAAATTGGTATTAAAGTCGTACCGGTACTGATAGTAAATTTAAGAAATAGTGGATACTGAATATCGTAACAAATCTATCATTTCAATAATAGTTTGGGGTATCAATTTTCACTCCTAAGACTATTGGGTGTGCCAAGGCGCCCCAATCACTCCACGTGTGCGCCACGTAGGCGCCACATAAGCACTCACCACAACCACTCACCCCACCATTTTGGTGGAAATGCCCCATTACCCCACTCACTCCACGTCATCATTCCTTTTTAATTTAATTTTAGATATAATTAATAAAAACAAATTACAAATTAATCAAAAAATTACAAACTAATAAAATAAATTAAAAAAAAAATACGAACTAATAAAAAAAATTAAAAAAAAATACAAACTAATAAAAAAAATTAAAAAAAAATACAAACTAATAAAAACGATTTTTCCATAAATGTTCAATCAAATCGGCTTTGAGGTTCGCATGTGTATCCTCGTTGCGAAGCATTCGACGGTTTGCTTGTTTTTCTTCCTCGTTGATCTCCACATGCTCCAACAAATTCGGATCGTCTTCTTCATAAAATTCACATATCGCTCGACCGTTGTCTTCAATTATCATGTTGTGTAGTATCACACATGCGTATAACGCGTTTCTGATACGACTTGGCTTCCATGCTCTAGCAGGGTGTTGAATCATGTGCCACTTTTTCTTTAAAACTCCGAATGCTCGTTCAATATCCTTTCTTGCACCCTCTTGACGATTCTGGAAATACAGACGTTTTTCATCGTCAGTTTGTCGGGATGTAAACGATTTCACGAAAGTAGCCCATTGTGGATAAATACCATCGACTAGATAATACCCGTATTTGTATGTTGTGTCATTGCAAATAAACTGCTGCCCGGGTGCCTTGCCTTCAATAAGATCGTTGTAAATCGGCGACTGATCTAGAACATTTATATCATTGTTCGATCCCGATGCACCAAAGAAGGCATGCCATATCCAAAGATCTTGAGACGCAACAGCTTCTAGCATAAAAGTCGGTCTTGGATGATCGCCTCGTTGGAATTGACCTCGCCAAGCTGTTGGACAATTGTCCCATTCCCAATGGGTGCAGTCGAGACTACCTAACATACCGGGTAAACCATGAACTTCTTCATGAAACGTGTAAATCTGTTGGATGTCATATGAATTTGGTTTCCTCAAGTATTTTTTCGCGTACAATCTAATTACGCCTTTACAAAATTTATAAACACATTCCCGCCCCATTCGCTCAGACATCTGTAAATACTCATCAAAAGAATCGCTGCTAGTGCCGTAGGCTAGTTGCCGTATTGCAGAAGTACACTTTTGAAGACCAGAAAACCCGATCTTTCCTCTTCCGTCGCACCGTTGTTGGAAAAAGTCATACTTTTGTTCCAAATCATTACTCACTCGTGAAAAAAGATTTCGACTCATACGAAACCGACGCCGAAATAAATGTTCGGGGTATTTCGGATTTTCTGAAAAATAATCTTCAACAAGACGTTCGTGAGCTCCAAGACGATCTCGATTAATCCGTGCTCTTCTAGTTAGAACAGGTCTTTCAACTTGTTGTCTGATGATGTCGAGAGTAAGTTGTGCGGCTTCGATTAAAAAATCTTCTCCTTCGCTAAAATCGTCATCTTCCCGTATAAACTCCATTTTTATAAAAATACTACTTTTTTGTTTATTTTTTTTGTGGGGTGTGAAGTTTTTAGAGAGTGTGTGTGAATATTGGATGGATTGTGATGATTTTATATATAGGTTTAATTTAATTTTTTTTTTTTTTTACTCACTCAAGTGCCAACGGTCGAAACCCAACCCCCCACCCTTCCCCACGCCCGTGGCTCTGCTCACCGTGAGCCGTTCACGCCCCAGTCACGCCCCATGGGGGGCGGTGTGCCACGCCCAGTGACGCCCCACCCACGCCCCTTCACCCGGCACACCGGAGGGTCTAACGAATATGTAATTATAACAGTTTTGAGAGGGATATATAAAATCGTTCCTTTTATTTATTTTTTGTGTTATAGCTTTCTTTTAAAAAAAAGAAAAAAGAAAAAGTTAAGTTAAGTTAAGTTGACTTGTTTGTGATTTATCGAATATATATGTGGCGAAGTAAAGTGGAATTGGTTGCCGGAGTCATTTTAATTTTTAAGGGCAGATAAGCTGTATCAATCCAATCAATCAATCAATCAATCACACACCAATACCATACCCCCGACACTAAAATCTTTCAAATCCGTCCTCTTATTCACCTGCCCGTAAATCTCGGTCAGCCTCACTCTCTCCGTCACCGGTCCTTATAAACAGTTCCAAGTCAACAACCTTCTCCCTCTGACGATTCAACCTATACATACAGATTATCTGTATATACATGCACAAGGTTCAAGGAAATGTGGAGGAGAAGCGTGTCTCGATCTACTGCGGCGGCGTTGAATCTCCGGAAGCTATCTATTTGCGCTTCCACGACTCCGATTCCTGGTCCTTGCATTGTTCACAAGCGTGGAGCTGATATTCTCCATGATCCATGGTTTAATAAGGTTATTCCATCCGCTTCTGACTTTTGATTATTGCTCTTCTTTTAATTTATCCTGTAGTAGTGTCTAACATGGACTAGGATTTAAATTTCTGCCAGATTTGATTACAGGTAGTTTGAAAGGTCTTACGACTTGTAATTTGTGTTTGATATTTTGAGCTTTGTTTGGTTAGGTATTCAACTGTATGAATCTGAATATTAAGACTTGGTAATAGATTTATCCAATTCGATGAATTTTTTATTCTTGCTACATGTGGCTCAATGGCTGCCTTTCAACGTATACGTACACGTATACGTATACGTATACGAAAGTTTCGGGGACCACTACCATTGCACGTTGGTGCTTCCTAATCCCTCCATGAATGTCCTTCCTCTTAACATATCAAATAAAACCGATGTAGTTATATACTAGCTATGACATGTATGAATTCAGCCGTAGCTCCAGTTACACTTTTTTGTATACCAGCTCTTCCTATACACCATTTTTGACGAATTATCTTTCAATATTTGTGACCATTTATGATCAACAATTTGTCATTCAATGTCAAGTTATGAAATATGCTTAAGGAGTAGTTTATAGTTTACTGATTAAACTCCATGACTAATTCACTTTCATACTCTTTTACTAATGATGGGTTTCAAAGAGCAGGATACTGGGTTTCCCTTGACAGAAAGAGACCGACTTGGACTTCGTGGCCTCCTTCCACCTCGTGTCATATCCTTTGAGCAACAATATGACCGTTTTAGTATGTTTACCTTTCATTATGCTAACAGATCTATTTAATTCATTACTGTATAGCTTTACCAAAATTAAATATTCTGCATGAAATAAGCAGCATAGTTTTTATGTACCCATCTCAGTTAAATAAGATAATCATAAACTTGGTTTTTTACATTGTTGTCCTAGCATATCTTGAATGCAATGGTAAAATCCTTGTGGACAAGCATGTTATGTGGTGATTTAACGTTTTGTTTGTGAACTGTTGCTTGCTCCCTATCAAATTTATATCTTGATCCGAGTATTCACTATGTTCGCATCTAATCTTTAAAAGATCTGCATGTTGTTGCTTTATACATGTTTTCATAGCTTCTCTTTTCCTACCTTTTTGTTGTCAATGCTGCCAAGTTTTATTGGTTACAAGAATGTTACAAATGCTATCTTTTTTATTAATTGTCAGTGGAATCATTTCGGTCATTGGAACATAATACAGAAGGCCAGCCTCTTAGTGTTGTGTCTTTGGCAAAATGGAGAATCTTAAATAGACTACATGACAGGAATGAGACTTTATATTACCGAGTAAGTATTCTGTTAGATACCTTACTTTATGAAACCATTAAACATCACAACAGTTTTATGCAATCTGACCTTGTTTCTCTACAGGTACTTATTGATAACATTAAAGATTTTGCTCCCATAATATACACACCAACCGTTGGTTTGGTATGTCAAAATTACTCAGGATTGTTTAGACGTCCACGTGGAATGTACTTCAGTGCAAAAGATAAGGGAGAGATGATGTCCATGATTTACAACTGGCCAGCTAAGCAGGTTTTTTATTAATCCCATGAATTTTTTAAAATGTTCTATTCATATCTGGTTATTTCAAGCTTTGACATCTCAATCTTTATACTCATCAACTAAAATGTACCTTAACAAATTATTTTAAATTCCAGGTAGACATGATAGTTCTTACAGATGGCAGCCGTATTCTTGGTCTAGGTGATCTTGGAGTTCAAGGAATGGCAATACCTATTGGGAAACTTGATATGTATGTTGCTGCTGCTGGAATTAATCCTCAGAAAGTATGCTTTTTATGTCAGAACTTTATCATAAATATGCGTCATAATACTTGCTCAAACCTGAAATTTTGCTATTTTTTGCTGTCAATTTTTTCTCGCACTCTTTGTGTACATTGCAGATCCTTCCTATTATGCTTGATGTTGGAACTAACAATCAGCAGCTACTAGAAAATCCTCTTTGTAAGGAAATAAGTATACAAAAAGTCATATAAGTCTTTAATTGATTGAAATTATCATATCTTGAGGAACAGAGTCCTGCTTTTCTCTTAAATTTACTTTGACAGACATAGGACTAAGGCAACCTAGATTAGAAGGAGAAGAATATATATCAGTAGTGGATGAATTAATGGAAGCTCTTCATGCACGTTGGCCAAAAGCTGTTGTCCAGGTTCTTTTTTATTCATATGTTTTGCCGGTTTGTCAAAAGCTGTAGTCCAGGTTCTTTTTTATTCATATGTTTGCCGGTTTATACAAGTCTATAATTTCATATTAACACTTTTTATGACTGGCCATGCAAAATCAGTTTGAAGACTTTCAATTCAAATGGGCTTTTCAAACTCTTGAAAGATATCGTAAGAAGATTTGCATGTTCAATGATGACATACAGGTTAGAATCTATTGCTTTATTTAGAAACATCAAAAGAATCAATAATCTTTCGTTTGTATCAAGTAGGGCCCACATACATGTCTATGTTCTTTCTAGGGAACTGCTGGTGTTGCATTAGCTGGATTACTTGGAACTGTTAGAGCACAAGGCCTGCCATTATTAGACTTTGCAAACCAAAAAATTGTTGTTGTTGGAGCTGGAAGGTAATGACGAAGATAGATCCCTATCTCTTGCATCCACACCGAGTGGGGGTGCAACCGCAAATATATATATTTACTTTGCTGCTTGCTATATGGTTTTCAGTGCAGGGCTTGGTGTTCTGAACATGGCCTATCAGGCAGTTGCAAGAATGACAGGAACAGAAGCAAAACCCCAGTTTTTCCTACTTGATAAAAATGTATGTTTTGTCAGTTAACACACAAATGTGTATCAAAATTTACAAATCTTGGGAATGAAAATACAATTGTTTCACAAATATACGGTTCATTTTCTTTGTTTCTGAGAAGTTGTAATTTTTGGATTCAGGGTTTGATTACAGATGAGAGAGTTAGTATCGACTCAGCAGCTGCACCGTTTTCCAAGTCTATTGAAGAGGTTAAAAGCCTAGGACTCCATGAGGGATCTGATCTACTTGAAGTGGTAAATCTCTTTTTGTTAGCACGAATGAGTCATTTCTCCAAAGTTTAATGGTTTTGCTATATAAAGCAAATGGGTATATGTTTCTGGTGTTTTGCAGGTAACAAAGGTCAAGCCTCATGTTCTTCTTGGTTTATCTGGAGTTGGAGGTGTTTTCAATGAACATGTACGTACTTTTTTTTTTGCTTTTGTGCCAAGTGTAGTCTACTATAGATATAATTTTTCGTAAGCTATGTTACGTTCATTCATTAGTCATATCTTTTACTTGTATATATAGGTGCTTAAAGCCATGCGAAACTCTGATTCCCCTAAACCTGCTATCTTCGCCATGTCAAATCCCACATTAAATGGTTTGTCCTTTTGTGAATGTTTTAGATGCATCCTAAAAGGAAGCCACAGATATGTACTTTTTTGTGAAAGTATTATTTTTCCTAATCATTCATAAATTGTGCAGCTGAATGCACTGCCGCTGATGCATTTAAGCATGCCGGTGAAAATATTGTTTTTGGAAGCGGGAGCCCTTTTGAAAATATTGATCTTGGTACTATTTCTTTACAATTACATATTTTTGGCTACATATTCTATTCACATTTCAATCTTTTTTCTCTCGGATTACTAGACCTATGCAAAATGGTTATTACATGTGCAGGAAATGGGAAAGTAGGTCATGTGAATCAAGCAAATAATATGTACCTCTTTCCTGGGTCAGGACTAGTCTTAAAATATTGTTTTGGAAGTTATATTTTCTTTTTATTGTTAATTAGTTATATATATTTTACTTTACAGGATTGGTTTGGGATCTCTGCTCTCTGGTGCTCATATTATATCTGATGGAATGTTGCAAGCAGCTTCTGAATGGTATGGATCATGAGCTGAGTTTATAAAAGTTGATTGATTTCTATCATGGTTTTCTAGTTTATAGTTTTAACTTTTTTTAGACTTTCTGGAAAATGGAATAAAAATGATTCTATTTTTTATTATTTTTCTACGTGCAGTCTTGCTTCTTATATGACAGAGGAAGAGATTCAGAGGGGCAGATTGTACCCATCCATCGATAGGTTTCACTTTTAACTTTCAAGTTTATACATGTGCAACAAACTTATCAATTATTATCATCAAAGGCAGGGTGGTTTCTAATAGATATACTGATTTGGGTTATAGAAAATTCCTTTATGTTTGTCTCCTTTGAATGAAGGGAATTTATGTTGAGAATCTTGAATTATACTTGCAGTATTCGACATATTACTGCTGAAGTAGGAGCAGCGGTGGTAAGGGCGGCTGTTGCTGAGGAACTGGCAGAAGGACGTGGTGAGGTGGGGCCCAAAGAGCTTGCACACATGTCAAAGGTATTTTTTTTCTTTTTCTCATCAAAAAAATAATAATAAATAATTGGTAGTTAATTGAGCTGGTAGTACATTTGGTGGGAATGATTATATTTGATGTTGTGATACAGGAAGAGACTGTGGAATATGTAACAAGCAACATGTGGTATCCTGTTTATAGTCCCCTTGTTCATGAAAAATAAGGCTTAATGTGTGAGTTTCCTTGTTCATGGTATTTTATCCCCTACTGCTAAATAATATGAAATATTATTATTGTTAATTGAGACTTTTTATAGGGACGGGGGTTTAAATACTTTTGTGTTGTTTATAATCTGGGATACAAAAGTTACAAACTCTTTTGTGGGAAGTTATTAAAATGAAATGTAACTTGGTCAAACTATTGAAGGATATGGTGGATAGGACTGAACGATCAAAGATGTGTTGGAACATAATTTAATTACCTAAATCCACCCCCTGGATTTGAACGAAAATATTCCAACTTCTTACGATCAACCTTAGGTGTGTTGTGTTAACTTGCTTAATTGGGTGGATGTATTGGTTTTCTAATTTTGTCAAAACTATACTTGTCAATCTTGACCCATAACAAGGTAAATAGGTAGATTTAGGTAAAATTAGTGTATTTCGGGTTGAAATGAGTAACATTATGATATTAAATGAGTTGAAATGAGTAACACTTTAACACAATACGGGTCAAGATGTATAACTTAAAAACTATGTAAAAATAATGAATTCAAACAAGTAAGAATGATTAATAATTTTGTTGATGATAAAATTACTAAAATTATTTAAATAAATTGTTTGTTTCATTACAATTCATTTTAACATGAAAAAAATTGATATTTTTTTAAAAGCGATCCATTTAGTCTCAAACTTATTTTTCTTAAATCTCATCCTGACTTGTACTCATTTTGACCCGCACTCATTCTGACATGTTACTCAACACAAGTACCCAACCTGCCCATTTTGCCAAACATGTCAAAACCGATCACAATCCATCTTTTTTTTGTTCTTTTGTGTTCTCTAATTATTAACTATAATAATAAACAAAATATATACCTAATAAAAAAGTTACAATCTAAACTACTTTTGGGTTAAAAAAGTTCTAATCTAACCTACTTTTGGTTTGTTTATCATCAATGTGTGATGATTCTAACGAAATCTACAACTATTGTTGTATTTCTTTGGTTTTATATAATCATCAATGTGTCAACATAATCAAATGTGGATTTTACCATAGTTGACACATGTCTAAAGTGTCCAATGATAATTGAAGCCAATTTGTCATGTCTTGATTTAAGTCTACTTCAATGGTCAAAGTCAAATATGAGATTGCGACGAATGTCGCATCAAGGGATTAGACATGTAGATTGATGACAGTTCTGTAGTACATTTTATTAATGAGAAATGGTTAATGCATGAGTAACGTTCACTGTTCGGTTTCAAAAATCGAAGCCGTCCACATGTAGATTGATGACAGTTTTGTGGTTCATTTTATTAATGAGAAATGGTTAATGCATGGGTAACGTTCACTGTTCGGTTTCAAAAATCGAAACCGTCCAAATTGCTCATTGGTTTGGTTTTATGGTACTTTTTCTCAAAAATATAGTTGGTTGGTTTCAAATTTTGAAACCATAGCTAATGATTTGGTTTATGTTCTTCGCCAAAAACCGTTCGAAAAAAGTCATACCAGAACCGTAGAACGTGTGTGTCTATATAGATTGGGTTAATGGTTTAGGCCTCATTCAACAAAAAAAATAGAATTGGGCATGCAGTGTAATTATTCCATTTCAATCATAAAATGGTTTAATTTGTTGTGACTTTTATTTTTGCAAACTCAAAAGCCAAACATAAACGATGCAAACCGTAAAATAAAACCGGAAATAAGGGTGTCAGAATCAAATATTCAGTAGTTCAGATATTTATAAATTTTGGATATGGATTTAGATTTTCAAATGAATATCTAAATTTAGAAAAAAAAATAATTATTTAATAGTCTTAGAAAATAAAAATAAAAAAAGATATTTTGGATATTGGAATAACCAAAAAATTACACGAAATGTCAAAAAAATTATATGAAATATCCGGAAATTATCAAAATAAAAAAAAACTATTTCTAATAGTTTAGATATCCGAAATTTTTTAAACTAGGTATCCGAATTTGAACTTGAATTTCTTTGGGTTTGGATTTTCAGGTATCTTGAGTTTGGATTTTTGAACACCCTTAACCAGAACAAAACCATTGATGATGGTTCAGTTTGGCTATGTTTTTATTTTTAGAGGTTCACTTTTGGTTTTCGTAATTCACAAACGTGTGTGGAGGACGAATATTTTGAGCTAGAAAAATTAGTTATTGTTTGCATTGTCAACTTCAACTCGATAAAGAAAAGTGAAGAGCTCTATAGTTCATAAGGTCAATATAAGTACATATTTCAGCTCAAAAGTTTTATAGAGACAATCTCATTGTTGATATAGTCTTAATAAAAGGAACATGTAACAAGAATGCATGAAATTCAAGGAGTGAGTACATAATAAAGAAAATCATTTAATTATGATACTTGAGGTCTTTATTATTAATGTTCCAATAAACAAATGATCAATTTACAAAATCAATTTATCATATAATGTAGGGGTGAGCTTTTGTTAAAACCCGGACCAAACCGATCAGTACCCGGCCCGGCCCGAAACCCGTTTTGGTATAAAATACGAACCGAAGACCGGACCTGTTAAGCAATTAGAGCTTCGGTTTCAACCGAGATCGGTTATCTTCGGTTCCTCTAGAAGACCGAAGACCGGAATTAATCGATCACCAACATATGTATTAGAGGATCTACGAACACCAAATTTGGTTCTTCTAATTTAGAGCTGGAATCCTCAAATGCATTCATAAATTCATCTACGAACACCAAATTTGGTTCCTCTAATTTAGAGCTGGAATCCTCAATTGCATTCATAAATTCATCTACAAACACCAAATTTGGAGCATTAGAAGATTGTTTTCATGAGTCACCAGCAAGAAAAATGCTCCAAACCCATTTGAACATGTAAGTCTTCAAATTTACTTATATTTCTTCAGATATTTGTTGGAAGCTGGTCTAAATTTATTAGTTTGCATTCATTTCTAATTTAACCATTTGATTATGGGATTCAATTGTATCATAATATATGTTATTTCTTTGTGATTGAATTATGCACATAAAGTGCTCGATGTAATGCCATATGTTTTAGCCTTCAAATTTCATTATATGCTTCAACTCTGCACATGACCCATATGTTTTGTGAGGTTTAATCCTCTTTGGGCTTAGCATAAACTCATTGATAATTCAAATTAAGCTCCACTGTTTTGAAGCCTTAATTGGGTCAACTATCTTGTGAGGTTTAATCCTCTTTGAGCTTAGCCTAAAGTCACTGTAACTCAAAGTTGGCTGCACTGTTTTGAAGCCTTAATTGTGAGGTTTAATCTTCCATGTTCCATGTTTTTGAAGCATAAAGTGGCTCCACTATTTTGTGAGGTTTAATCCTCATTATGAGTTAAAGTCACTGAGAAGTCACACATTGTTCTTAAAACCCAATAATCCAATGTATAACATAAAAAATAATTCAAACCAATAAAGGCACAAAAAGAAACCCAATTAAATAGAACAAACTTCTTAAAACGCCAACAGTTCAATGAAAAGCAGTTGTTGCCTAGTTCGTCTCAGGAGTTATGTGAGATGGATCAAGTTTATCAGCAATTTCTGCAAAAAAAATAAATATAAGATTATAAATTTAGTAACCTAAACCCATAACATAAATACATGTATGTAATATAATTACCTTTTCCAAGATCGTTAAAGTTTGTCAAATCTTCATCCTCATTTATTAATTTACTTGACTTGCGTATCCAATCTTGCGTGCATATAAGTGCTTCAACAACCGGAGGGGACAAAGAACTCCTGTAGGCATCAACAACTCTACCACCAGTACTAAAAGCAGATTCTGATGCAACACTTGAAATGGGGATAGCCAATATATCTATGAAAATAAAAATTAAGGCATAAGTAATTAGTGGATTAACTATTTTTTATCACAAATTCAATTAAATTTTTAAAAGTACCTTTTGCCATTTTTGCTAATGTCGGGTATTTTGAATATGTAGCTTTCCACCATTGTAGGATATTAAATCCTGGATAATCATCTTCGGTTTTATCCTCAAGGTATTTTGGAAGTTCTGACTTGCTGTTATAAAAGCTTGAGCCACCAACCGATTTAAACTGAGAAAAAAAGTCGTTTTCTCCATGTGTAGATGAATTCACCACGCTGCTGTCACTTTGTGACAAGTTTTTTGAACTCGGACATTCATTATTCAACTCATCCATGTTGTGTCATTAACGTCTGACTTACATCTCATGATATTGAATGCTAAGAGATGTGAAACATGGGAGTATTATCAAATCAAATGCCAAGACATGTTTAAATGGTTTAAACATAATAATGGCTAAAGGATTAAGAATGGTGCCACCATGAATTCCAGATTACTAGAATTAATACACACTAATATTAGTGGACATGATCATTGGAATAACACTTGGAAAAATCTAAATGAGTTGACATGTTTAAATCTTTCAAGGGTGAAGTCGAAAATCAACCTAACTGAGATCAAATAGAAATGATGAGTATTATGGTAGGCATATAAATATTTGTAAAGCTCTTGTTTCTTTTTATGAGTTTTGTAAAAAACATGCACAAATTTACCATGTAAGATTCTCCTCAATAGAATGATGTTACAGAGAAAATAAATTATACTCTTACGAATATGGTTAGAAGTATGTTGGCTAACATCTCATTACATGACTTCTAATGGTAAAGGCTTTAATAACATGTGTTCATATAGTAAATAGGGTTCCTTCAAAATATGTCCATAAAACTTCTTTGAGATTCATTCATAAAGGAAACATACTAAATATGTATAAAGTTTGCAGCTGCCCATATAAACGTGTTATTTTGTCGCATAAGTATAACTACGTAAAAAATAACTGACATGATCATAACTATGTAGAAAATAAATAGGTGTCATTTTAGATCTATCTTTTATCTTTAAAACTTCTTTTAACTTATGACATGAGCATAACTATTTAGAAAATAAATATATGATTGTGTCACACAAATACGCTAAACTTTCCACTCAAATGACAAGAGCATTTACCAACCATTACATAGTTATTTGCTTCATTGAAATTTTCATATACCACATATTGAATGTAGTAACTTATAGATTTTACCAACACATAGACATCATAAATCACATTTATGTGTCAATATATAATTTTACATATTATATATATGCTTAATTTGCAATGTGGGTGTTTTACTTTTATTACACACATTTCAACTTCTAGATATATATCATACTTTCTATCAAGAATAATTAAGCTGACCATTTGGTGTAATGGTTAAGTTTTGAATGTTTGGAACTAAAGGTTTTAAGTTCGACTCCAGCTTGCGACATTCTTTTTTTATTCTTTTTTTTTGTGTTTTCTTTATTTTTTACTTAAAACAACACCATTGATGTTTTAACTTTAAAACACTTTCGCTATATAATGTTTTAACCTGGCCTTTCCGTATAAATATTAATTAAGATAGAGTTTGTTTTATGTTTTCAGTCGGGTTAACTTTAATATATTTTTACATTTTATATGTTGTCATAAATATTAGTCAAAATTGATTCCATCTATATTTGTGGTTCGCTTTCTTACATTATATTTTTACTTTTTTTTCTAATATGCATTCATGTTTCGTGATTCTAATTTTTACGACAAAATATTTTACCTATATTGTTTGTTTAAGTTTTTTCTTGACATTCTTTACAATAATTTAATTTATTAATGATTTTCAAACATGTTGATTCAATATAGAGTTTAGTTTTTCACAGTCATTTCTTTCGTTAATTTAAAATGTGTGTGTATGTAATCTTTGGTTATATCAACTAACAGTGACATATTGTTAGTAAAAATGAGACTGACACCGACTTAATAGCATATCACTGTTATATAATTGTGTTTTTATTTATATTTCGATCTTCAAAATTGAGCTGGTGTAATTTTATACATCTTTTTTATGTAAATAAAACACAACATACATGATAATCGATATAACTTTCATATATTTTTACTATTAATTTTTTTAGTTCATGTAACACAACGTATAAGACACATTAATGTTGTCTATATACGTTATAGTTTTCATAATCGATCAGATGAGACTCCATATATACATTTTTTAATCGTTTCACTAAGTTGCAACGCACGAATCGTAAGCGTATCACCCGCCGTAACGAGCGGGTAACTTTTCTAGTTTTTCTAATATAGTAATGTATGATATTGTATTTTGAAGTATTTTCTTGAATCTAAAGACATGTAATATTTTATTACTTGCTCTCTTATTTATATATTAGGTTAGAAACCCATGTATTATATGTGTTGAACAAATCTAATATGTACATGCAATTTTTTAATGAAGATTTGCATGCTTAATAATAATAATTGTTGATAAAATAATAAATGATGAATAGTTAAAAATAATAAATGACAAATAATAAAAATTTAAGAATTATAAAATTATATTTTAAGATATTATATAATTTCATTTTTTAGAATTATTAATATTTAATTTAATATAAAAGTCAGTTAATCTATATCTATATCTATCTTATATAATAAATGAATTTTTTTTGTCACATGTCATTCAATAACGCATGTTATGATTCATTTTCCCGCCTTAAATTTAGAGCATTAATCATTTGTTAACTTTCCTTTATTAATAGTTTTAATTAACAAATTTGAACATTTATTACAATAATTTATTTTCTTAAAATAAAAATTCAAGTATTCATTCTTAGTTTTTTATATCTATTTACTTTAGTTGTAATTCAAGTTCATTTAGCTACGATAACAAAATAATTTATATGATAATTTATATTTTAACAAAATTAATATTTATCAATTATATAAAAACGTTAATACATAGTTAAATACAATATATTTATGAGTTAACTTAACAAAATTTATTATCATCACTTTAAAGTTTATTTCTTTAATGATTTATTTTAATGACTATAAGTATTAACAAATTAAATTGTATTTTTATTCAACTTATGCAATACACATGTTATTTAACTATTGTGATGCATATGTTTTTTAAAGACATAATTTTTTTATTGTAAATTATATAACATTTTATTTATTAAGTCCGTGTAACACACGGGATCTAACCTAGTTATATTATAAATGAAGGTTTTAGGATGACACATGTTAAGTTTTTAGACTAAATAAAAGTTGGTTTTCCCGCCTTTCTATCCTATTTAATATTTATACGTTATCTTTTATTAAATTTTGATTTTTTTCATACATTATCTCTCCTATTAGATATTAATGATTTTATTAAACTTGATAAATATTAAATAATATGATTACACCATAAATAATTTTATATTAATATATATATTAAAAACCAAAAACGATGGCTCTCACATATTTTACTATTCATCTCGGTGCAACTTCAGATGCTCTACGTACAAGTCGTCCATATGCAGTTGTTTAAGAGCTCTCATACGCTTCACCACTCTCTCTCCTGTACGTACAAAGCATCCGATGCGTCTCTGCCGGTGCAACGTTGAGGGGGAGACCGATTGCCTTCTCCCTTGCTTCGCGCACGTCCTAGAGTTCTCTCCACCATTTCAGCTTCTGGTCGTCGCTAATTAAGAGCTCTCATACGATTCACCGCTCTCTTTCCTGCGATTTTCGTCTCCGTCGGAGCATCCAATGATGCGTCTATGCCGTTGCAACGTTGTGGGGGAGACCGATTGTCGTCTCTCTTGCTCCGCGCACGCCGTAACCTCACTCCTAAAATCAAACCCTAAATCTGAACAACACCCACGCTCCAGGTATCGCAACAATGATTACATGGAGTTATGATGGAAATGAAGTGGCCGTGGAAGGCTCATGGGACAATTGGAAAACTAGGTAAAATTGTAAAAGCACCTAATTCATTTTTCTGATCACAACCCCTTCCAATTTGAAGAAATATACGGTTTGATATAGAATTATTTGATGCTTTCTTCTTGACCAGGAAGTCGTTGCAGAGATCGGGAAAATATTTCATCATACTAAAGATTCTTCCTTCATGTGTTTATCAGTATAGATTTGTTATTGATGGTCAATGGAGGTATTCACCTGATGTGTCGTGGACCAAGGATGAAGCAGGCAACACTTACAACATCTTAGATTGCATGTGTATATTTCAAGATTTTGTTTGTTTGTTTGTTTGATTATCATTTCAATTGCAACTATGAACTTGAAGCTTTAATTTTAGTTCACACAAGGCCGATGATGACATAGGCTTAAAAATCATAGCAAAAGCAATGTTAAGAGCCTTTGGAGATGAATCAAGCATTAATCCTTCGTCATCTCTCACGGGAAGTGAAGAAAAAGAGAAAGAGGACAAAAGAGAGGAACAATTAGATGATTGGAGCACAAGTTCATGTGGCAGATACTTTGAATCAAGTTGAAGTTGTGGAAGTTTTTCGTGTCAACACGTGTTCATAGGATTTCAATTTTGTGCTCTTCATCTTCCTTTACAAATTCCATGGGTTTCAATTTTGTGCTGTTGATCTTCTACAATTGCCCTCATCAATTTGACAAGTATTGTTCAGTCACGTGAGGTAAGCTGTTTGTTTCAAGCTTTATTCTGGTTGCTTTTGGTTATTGATTTCTATTCTGATTTTTATTTGTTTTGTATGTAATGTAACTGCTACTATGTCATTGAAGTGATTTGGGAATAAATGATGGTTTGATTTAGATTTTATCATGTTTCATTTTAAGTTGGGTTTGATGAAATTCTATATACACAAGTGTGTTTTTATGTCTGCCACGTTTATCTCCTCAGAAGTTTATTGAGGGTTCCTCTTTTTATTTGAAATTTTAGGTACATATTTGATTGCATAAAAAGAAAAGAAAATACACATATGTAATATGCTATGATGGTACTGATAATGAGTTTATACAAACACGCGCAACTTTGATATATATGGAGCTCTTAAACTATAATTGAGAAAAAGGCATGATTATGAGGATAGAATATATGTTACTTGAATCTGCAGAACAAAATTTTCTACATGTACGAAGAAGAATTAATGACAACTAGGAAATCTGCTTTAGTAAAAGAGAAGGTTACACTTCGTCATATATGTACTAATCAGGTTGGTTATGTTATATCCTTTATAAATTGCCTTACATCAATGTTTATTTGTTTCTGGAATTCTGTTTTAAGAATTATGAGGAGAGGGTGAGAGGTGGAACTGTTGAAGTAGATTTTCAGTTTGATTCAGTCGTCATCGTTATGACTTTTGTTTACCGGAGTCGTTTTTTATTTTTTATTATGCTAAGTTGACTTACTTGCCTAATAGATTTTTTTTAAACGGCAGAAGGTCTTCACGTGCTAGCCATCGAGAACTCGGCAATATAGCCAAGGTCGATTATTAGACTGCCGTGAGACCGTACCCCAGATAAGCGGGAACCGAGTAAATTCATAAACCCTCTCACCTCCTCATGTTTAAACCCTTGCCCACAATAAGGTGCAGCGCCTACAAATCCTTACAATCAGTTAGTTCTTCACATATATCAGGATACATACTTCTGGAGAACATTATTACTACATGTGACAATTTCCTTCTGTTTATTCATGAGTTATGACAGCTAATAGAATTGTGATAAATGGTGCCCTCATTTACTTATTTACTATATATTGTAAAATTTTTCATTGTGGGTAAAGTTACTTAGCTTTCAATGATAGGGGTTTTCAAAATGTAAACTTTCTTGCTTGCTTTCAATGATAGTGGTAAACTTGGTGTTTGAGTATTCTGCAGACACGGCAACGACACGTAAAAGGTGCAAGATTTCCTCCTTCATGCATGTTATTGTACACGATTTTAACCTCATGTTTTGTTGGTTGTTTTTAGGTCAGTATATCAGACCCCGCGGCAACGCGCGGGTACTATATACTAGTTTTACTTAAAAAACATATTTGAAAACTATATATTATGTTAGTTAAAATAAATAATTTTAAAATTTATTTATTTAACTTGTTTAATACACATGTTTTATCCTAGTATTTAATATGAGAGATATGAGAGAATTTTTTTTAGAGTTTATGAGAATGTGACATGTGTCCATTCTTGCTATTATTTTATTAAAATAAAGATATACAAAAAACAAAAGTAATAGTAAAACTAATTAAATAATAACAATTAGTAAGTAAATATCATATAATTTTTATTTTTTTTGAACGGCTTGGTACGTCGACATTCAAGACGAGATTTCAACCGTCCTCTCCGATTTGACGTTCTGGGATGTACACACGAGCCTATTTCAGGAGGAACCCCACAAGTCCACAACTAGGTAAATTCTCTGATTTTGTCTCATCAAATATGATATCAAGCTTGATTTTATTATCTTTAAAATCAAGCTTAACTATTCGAGGAATGACGTTAAGCTTTAAATAAAAACCAGTGATAAACAAGAAATGAACTCTTCTTAAAAATTTATCTTTAAAATTCAACTTGATTTAATCAGCTTAACTAGATAATCTAGTAATTGAACTTTTGATATAAAAATATTTAATTAATCTACAAAAAAAATAATAAAGGTTTAAAAAAAGCTAAAAATCAATGTCAAAGTAATGTGGGTGACGACAATTTCAATATATTCGATGAGATCCTTTGACATTATCTATAAAATTCGTATAATATTATATAAGGTGTATAGTATTGGTTGCCAACAACATCAAATCAATCTTTCAAAATAGGCCTATTAGTGCCTTATATGATTGTATAGGGCACCTTGTATAACCATGTGCTAGTCGTTTAGTCTTACTTTTTTCTTTATATTCTAATTAATATATTTTAAATAAGATTCCTTAATATGTGTGCGTATTATGTTGAAGCGACATAAAATCCCTTGATATGCATGCAAATTATGTTGAAGATACATAAGATTTCTAAATATGCATGATAATTATCTTAAAACGATCTAAGATTCCTCTATATTTGTGATGGCAATATTTTCAACAACTATAACTACACATTCAACGACTATATTTGTAATGGTTATACTTTCAACAACTATACTTATAATGACTTAATGTGTGATAACAATATAACCTTCTATATAATCAAATTTGTGATTTACTTTTCAACATTACAACTTCAAAATGATTATGTTTTTGACCGGAAGAGGATGATGTCAAAAGATCGTTTTCCTCATAAGAGGAGTACTCGCTTAAAGACGAATAATGACAAAAACCCAATATGTTCCTTGTGATCTAGATCAAATTGAACAAAATTAGCATAACCAAATGCATAACCTATAAGTATATGAGCACAATCACATATTTAGTAGTACAATTTATATAACCTTAAATAGAAGTGTCGGTTTAGACACTTCTGTTTTGTTTTTATCTGAAAACAAAAAGGAAAAGTTAATTAACTAAAAAAAATTAATAGATAAATATCTATTGTTTCCAAATCATTGCATATAAAGGAGCTTGGGTGTAATGATTAAGACGTATCAATTGAAATCATAGGCTAGGAGTTCGAATTTCACACTCAACAATTTTTTTCTTTGATTATATAATACTATTCAAATTTAATACTAATACTAATATTTTTTTTTTGGAAATGACGTTCAATTTATTGTTTTAAGACAGATTGATAGTGTGACTACCGGCTTTTTAGTATGCACTTTGATGGTCGTGATTATGTCACCGCCGTCATGATCATGTCACCGCCGTTGTGATCAAATACTCATGCCACATTTACGACATCTACACTTAGGAGTTTACGTCGGAGTGACAACCGTTGTATCATTTTTTATATTTGCCTTTTAATATATAGAGTCGTGTCTGCGTTCTTATATTCAAAATTGCGGTGGAATTCCTGCCGCAACGCGCGAGAAAACATACTAGTTAGCCACTTATTATGTAACATTATAATAATTTTCTAGAGTTAATTACACGGATGGTCCCCGTGGTTTACCCAGATTGCACGGATGGTCCCTAACTTCGAAAAATTACAACGGTCGCCAAATAGTTTGCAAAAACGTAACATTGATGGTCCCTGAATTGGATGTCTGTTAACTTTTTCTGTTAAGTGTGTGTGAAATGACTAAAATACCCCTTATAATTAAAAAACAAAAAAAATGTGTAGATATACTCATATACACACCATCACCACCTCTGGCAACCACTGCATCCGGCAACCACACCAACCACCTCCGTCAATCACCATAACGTATCTCCACACTGTAACATCACTGTACTTCTGGTCGTCCGTACATCCGTACGATTGTACTGTTACGACATGAGATTTTGTAATTATTAATAATAATATATTATTTGATGATTGTCACTGTTATTGGTATACATATTTATAACATATTATTATACGCGTAAACCATGGGAAGTTTAGTTGTAACCCAACTAAACAGAACCAGAGAGTTTATCGCAGATGAATGCTCGGGTAATGGATTATTGGTTGAGAAATGAAATGGGATTTGAGTTGGTTGTTGTATGGGTGCTAAACATAGTCAAGGACACATGGTCATGGTTTATCGAAATAGTGGTGGGACGGTGGCTGGGGCAGTTGCGACTGACCCCTACATATGCCCTATACATATGCATATTTCGGTTTATCAGGAATGTGTCAGTGATACGGTTTAGTGAGTTTTGGGATTGGAATGATAATATTAAAGCTAATAAAATAATGAAAATAATATTGGAAAGAATTACGCGACGGTGAGGTTACGGACATAACTTAAACACGAATGTTATTTCAGAAATATTAACTTGATAAATGTATTCGCGTGGGTGACGATTCACACGAATATAATTATTAAGAATAATATTCTGAAACGATATTACATGAATCTTAAATCGAATCGAAATACGATACGAGTGTCGGATTCGGAATGATGACGATCTTTACGAATACGTACGTAAGTAATGTGTTTCGACGAGATAATTATATAATATTTAACGATATGAAATTAATAAATGAAAAATTGAAAACATTTATTAGGAATCGCAACCTAAATTAAATTCGAATAAATTGTTTATTTAAAAGAATAATTTAAACGAAAACCGTGTTACGAAACAAAATTAATTAAAATCATTTTATTTAAAACAAAACTTATTTATTTAAATGATTTTATGCTTTGTATACGTTTTATGTTAAAACCGAGTGTTTTCGTAATTTTAACGCGATATAAACGAGACCGAGCACGCGGGGGTCGACACACGCTATAAGGAAGAAGATCTCTTTCTTCTTCCTCATTTCCACTTCTTCTTTCTCTCTCTAGTTCACTAAAAACGCACACATATTCTCTCTCTAACTTCTCTCTAAGATAACTTCTTCGTTTCTAGACGAAAACGCGAGATCTCGGAGCCTAAACGACCGGGGAATCAAGGAGAACAAGAAAGTACAAGAAAAGTTCACGTTCAATCAGTATTTTGAGGTAAATCTAAGTTGTTGTTTTCGGATTTGTTGTATGACACCACCGATTTAATTAATAGTTGTTTTAATCTATTTATACACCTAAAAACCCTCAAATAACTCATGTAAACAATATAGAACTTGGGTATTAGTCACAAACAGGTGTAGAGCCGATGAGGACGATGGGAAGTTGTTGAAACGTGAAGGTTGCAGGTCACGAACCTATGGTTCACGCACAGGTCTCTGGCCGAACCCTGCAAGGGGTAGCCGAACCTTTATTTGGGCGAACCCTGGTCCTCACGAACCTTCTATGGGCGGGAAAACAGGTTCTGGCCGAACCTTAGCTCTATGCATGGACCGAACCTATGAACGAACCCCCATCAGTGGCCGAACCCTAAAGGGGTGGCGAACCATTTTATTTGGGCCGAACCTTTTCTGCTTAATTGGCCAAACCTTTCCTAGTTATTTGGCCGAACCTATTAGCACTATAGCCGAACCCTGTTAGATCTGGAAGCCACGAACCTGTTCTGCATGCAACGAACCCTAACTTCTATTTCTAGCCGAACCTTAACCCTACTTGGCCGAACCTATTTCATTTGGGATAGAAGGTTCGCTTCCCTCATGGGAAGCCGAACTAAAATCCATTAACTTGATAGGTTAAGGGTAAATGGGAGCAAGAATATACATATACATACATATATGAACAACCATGCATGCATGCTTAATCCAAGTTATTAATTTTTCTAAATTATCTAAGTCAAAATATGAGATTTTACATGGTTTTAACATCATGTGTAAATGACCTACGTAATATTATGTTAAGAGTCAAGTAAACTTTTATAAGTAATAATATGTTGATGAATAAAAGTGAACGTGCATGGATGTTTAAGTATGTATATGATTAGGGTTATTACCATAGAAAATACATATTTAGGAAAAGACATTTGCAACAGTACAACTAGTTCATTACCATTGAATAATTAGGACTAGTAAGTCTAAATTATATTAATGATGAGTACTTATAGAAGGTGTTAAATAAATCATCTTAACTTGGATTAACGTGTTAAAGTTAAAGAGGCATTTAATGATAAACAGGAGAACACCTATGATACTTGAATTTTACTCACATACTCATGAACATGAAATGCATGATAATTACAGATCTTTGAGTTGTTTGAGTTTACATACGTGAGCGCGCATTATACGAGAACACTGAATCAAAAGACTCAGGTGAGTTCTCATAACCTCCCTTTCTTTTAAACTATTTTGTATTAAAACTCGGAGGTGAAACATGTATACCAAATCTTTAATATTATTTTGATAACACATGGATGATACCTGTTTATCAATATAATATTCATATTATGGAATTATCATTATTTATGGATTAAAATTGATTATTACAACTCCATGTGGCATTGCTGATGACCTCGGTTATACGCAATGATCACATGTATTGTCACGTGGGTTACCACAATTCCGTGTATCGTTGTGTTGACTTCGGTCATCCGAGACGATTACATGTATTGTCACTTGGATTATCATAACTCCATGAGACCTTATTGTTGACTTCGGTCATCCATAATGGTCACATGTATTGTCACGTGGTTGGATACCACTCCATGAATCATGTCTTTAACTACGGTTAATTACAATGACTTCATGTATAGTCACTTATATTATTTGAGAATGTTGATGAATGTGATTGGTTGAATATCTATGTGAATGATTGACTATGATTATCTATGATTATCTCTGATTAATTGAGTATGTGATTATGTGTTGGTTATGTGTTTGACTGTTGTGTTGGGATATGTGTTGGATTATCACGCAGGTATTCTTGTGGATTTTCTCAGGAAGACCATGAGCTTTTATACTCATTTTTATCAAAACATTTTTATAAACCTTTTTAAACATAAACTTTTATACTCATTTTATAAAATACTTTTAAGTATAAAAACTTATGATTACTCACCAACTACTTCGTAGTTGACACTTAATTTTCTTACATGTTTCAGGTAATGAAGACAAGTAGGTTGAGGAGGATGATATCTTCTATTTTTGGACATCATCACATAGGATTCTTGGACTTAGCTAATTAACTGAATTTCTGGCGATTAGAGTTTAGTTAGTTTAGCTAATTCTTTTGTGAAATTGATGTATTAAATTCGTGACGAACATGATTTTTGGTGTAATTAATTTGGTTGATTAAATGATTATGTGATTATTTAATTAGATGCCCACAAGCTTATTAACAATCCACTCATCCCTCGTGGCATCCCGACGTTTCCGCCATCGGTCGGGGTGTTACACACACCAACCATCTCCGTCAAAATCAGTGTTGCCTTTTGATCCCAGCTTTACTTCCTCACGATCACCAACCACCACCATCGTTCACAGCCACCCACCCCCACTCATTTTCTCCGGTGACGATAGCCACTCTGCCCACCCCTTTTCGTGTTCGATTGCGCCCACCTCGAATCCAGCGCTGCCACCGCCCACATCCCCATCAACACCCTCCTCCGCCGATCGTTTCCCGGTTAAAGGAGTGGGTGAATAGCGTGAAGTAGGGTGTTTGTATCTAGTTTTTTTGACTGATCATCATCTGTAGCAGTGTAGCCTTTGAGGCTAAGGGCAAAAGGGACGACGGTGAAGGTTTTTTCGACTGGTCATCATCCGATCCGACCATTGATGGTGAGACTGAAAGAGGTGAAATTGTTGCGAGAAATCTAGGGTTTATGGTTGAGGATGACGATGGTGAAGGTAGAAGAGATATGGGCAAAATGAGGGACCACATGGCGGTGGCTGTGGTGGTCGTAATGGTGACCGGAGATGGTGGCAGTAGGGCAGTGGTGGTTGCAATGGCCGATGGTGTTGGTGGTAGGTGATGGGTGGTGGAATTTGTTGGAAGGAGAAGAAAAAGGATAGAAGGGTATAATGGTCATTTTTAAAAATTTAACCCCAAAATCTAACAGACATCCAACCCAAAGACCAACAATGTTACGTTTTTACAAACTATTTGGTCAGCGTTGTAATTTTTCGAAGTTAGGGATCATTTGTGCAATCTGGGTAAACCACATGGATCATCCATGTAATTAACTATACATTCTATATAGTCAATGTGAGACTAGCCTACTTGGTGAAGACATTGTTTATTATTATTACTAATAATAATAATAATAATGTGTGTGTATACGTATATATGACATAAAAAACTCGTAAAACACATATACGAATCATACGATGATCATCACATAGACTCGTTACGTTATAGATACACTTTCTAACACCGTCTACAACTTATGACCTTTATAAAACAAACCATACGAGTAGATACTTGGGCGTCGGCATCTTTTAGTATATTCTTTTTGTATTTGGAGTTTCGCTACCGGCGATTGACGTCATCACCCCCTGGGTCGTTTTCATTCCTAACCTAATTTTGTTTTCCTGAAAAGATCCGCCATTGATTCTTTTTCGAGCCCAACTTCCAATTTTACTCTTCATTTCACCATCGATCAGTAACACTAAGCTTCTACTTCATCTGCACACACTCATCCACACACCGTCTTCGATGTTTATTTTCAAGTAGAATGTACGAGGTATGTTTCAGTTATCGATTGTTGTAATGTATTCTAGGGCATATTTAACGAATATTGAAGTCAATCTATTTCAAATTTGACTTTGGATGATTGATATTTCATACTTCGAGCACACATGTGCATATACATACATGCATATATATATAGAGTATGTGTGTATATATATATATATATATTTATGTATACATGTTAATGTGGTTTTTGTTCTTTTTAAACTAATTGACATACTCATAGCGCTGCAGTGACTGGTATGCTTATACAAACTTACTTTGACTTTTAATTTGAAAAGTACGTTGCGATGTTTTTTTTTTCGGAAACAGATTGGAATGTGGACACTGGATAATTTAAATTTGATGCATCTAACACCGAAGAACATCACACATAGATATATGTGGTTGTTTGGTTATATTGAAATTGTAGACACGATATAAGCTTTAGTAGTCGGCTTCTTTGTGTTAATTTGATTGTTTGATAGTCATTGAGGTTGAATGTTTGATAGTCATTGAGGTAATATTCAACAATATGTGATTGTGTGTGTTTCTCCACTTCAAATAAAATCTGTTCGTGTTCTTGTAATATTTTGGGATCCAAATACACCTGACTTGTTTTGGAATCCAGTTCAACAAATTAAATCCTGGATTTGAAATTCGAGTGTTTAAGAACACATATATGCTTACATCACTACAGCATGTATGTGTATTTTTACTTGAGTCAACATAGTAAAAACTTGATTAACCTGATATTAAAGTACAATGACAAGATTTGGCATTTTATGGATGAAAACTGATTCTTAAGGCATGCATACAGATCTATTTGTAGTTACATGCATAAATATGCAGCATGTTTTTGTTTTGTTTTTGTTTTGAAGTTAATGCTATATTGGGAACTTCTTTTAATCTACTTGTGGTGATTTAATTTCAGTAACATCTTGCTGATCAAGTTCGTTTTATCTCATGTTTGTATGAAATCATTTTGCTTCAACAGATAGTCAGATAGTTATGGAACCCGTATGAGAACTGTTTTTCCCTCAATCTATAGTTACACAGTGAACAAGTGACACAGAAATGAATATTCTCTTCCAAAGTCATGGTGGTGAAGTTACTAGTTGTAGGGCAATTAAACAGCTGACTGTACGGTCAAGGTTTGATTATACATCATTTAGCAATACACGAGTTGTTTTAAAAGTTGGACCTAGGAAAAAGTTGAAGAAATTGATTGTGTCTAGTTGTAGTGTTGTTAATTCAGGTAGATTATCTGGTTGTGAATTGAAAAGTGGTTTGTGTAGTTATAACAAACAAAAATGCACTGTTTGTTTACTTAAAACTTCAAGAGGGGTACAAGCAACTTGTCAGGGTAATGATTCAATTGCATACATAGATGGAATTGAAAAGGATGTTGAAATTATTAAGAGTATTAGTGGAGATAATTCATCAAGGGAAACCGATTTTGGTCCAGAAAGTATGAATGTTTCAAATAATGAGAATGAAGAAGATGACTTAGAGAACCCAAGTGTAGATGAATTAAAAAAAGGGTTGCAAAAGGCTCTTAAGGAATTAGAAATTGCCCAACTCAACAGCACTATGTTTGAAGAGAAAGCTCAAAGAATATCAGAATCAGCAATAGCATTAAAAGATGAAGCTTCAGTTGCTAGAGATAATGTTGATTCAGCTTTGCTTTCTATTGAAAAGATTGAGAATGAAGAGATTGCTGCTAAAGAAGCTATTCAGAGAGCAACAATGGCTCTTTCTTTATCTGAAGCTAGACTTAAAGTGGCTCTTGATTCATTTGAAGTTGCAAAAGAAAGTGAAGAAGAAAAGGTGATTCCAATGGGAGAATTAGAGGAGGCTGTCTTTATTGCTCAGGAAGACATAAGAGAGTGTCGTGTGGCATTAGCAAATTGTCAGGGAGCATTGACTCAATTGCAGAACAAGAAAGATGCTTTGCAAAGTGAAGTGGATGCACTTAAAGATCTTGCAGATAAAGCACAGATGGATGCTTTAAAAGCTGAGGAAGATGTTGCAAATATAATGCTTTTAGCAGAGGAAGCTGTTGCTTTTGAACTTGAGGCTACAAAGCGCGTTAATGATGCTGAAATCGCATTGCAGAAAGCTGAAAAAATGCTTTCCATTTCTCACATTGATGATTCTGAAGGTTTAAGTGATGAATTAGTTAGTGAGGATAAGGGCATTCAAGGAAATTTAGTTGAGATAATTGTTGAGGATAATGGTATTGAAAGTTCTTTGATCATTGAAGATATACCAGATAGCCAGATTTTTGAAGAGTCAAGATTTTCTGATGATAGTGATCAAGAAAATGGAATACCATCAAAAGAGACTGATATTGATACAGAAAAAACAAAAAATCAAACAAAAAGGCCAGAAACGCAGAAGGATTTAACCAAAGACAATTCATCGTTAAATTCGCCTAAAACATTGTTAAAAAAGTCCTCCCGTTTCTTTTCAGCATCATTTTTCTCTTCTGCAGAGGATGATACTGAGTTTACACCAACCACATTTTTCCAATGGTTAGTCGATTCTACAAGAATGCAAGTGCCTAGGCTGGTGCTTGGCACTTTGCTTGTTGGTGCATGGTAATTATTTTTTTATACTGGTTCAATTATTCAAAAGGAAAAAAAATTGAAATAAAGAGATGCTTATTGGTATAATTTTTTATTGTTTGAATTATATGGTTCTAAAGCTGTTTTCCTTTCGTTGCATGATGCTTATATGCACTTCAGTTTTGCATTTTATGCTAAACGAGAAGAACATTTCCATCAACTATTTCGACAACCTGATATTATCACCACCAGCATTGATGAAGTTTCATCAAATGCTAAACCGTTGGTTAAACAAATAAGAAAATTACCAAAGAGAGTCAAAAAGTTAATTGAGATGCTTCCTCATCAAGAGGTTTGCTGTTTTCTTTCTCTTTTATTTATTTATTTCTTTATAATCTTCAGTATTTTTCAAGTTGGTCAGTGATTGTTAGTTATTGATTGCATGTTTAATATAATCCAGATAAATGATGAAGAAGCTTCCTTGCTGGACATTTTATGGTTATTACTTGCCAGTGTTATCTTTGTGCCTATATTCCAGAAACTTCCTGGAGGTACTACAATTCTAATTTTTGCAACTAGCAGTGGAGACAATCATTGTTCTTGGTCTATCTTTTTGATATTATTGTTCTCTCATTTCTTTCTATATGCTTTGCCAATGAAAATATCGATATGGACATGTTCCATGCACATCAATTACCAGTTTTATGCATTCATGTTCAAGCCATTATTAGGCAGTGGGTCAGTGGTATTAATTACTGTTGGTTGTCATTAGTAATTTGTTATGTTTATTTCCTTTTGTAAAGGCTATATCGAGCCACAAGTGTGTTTACGATCAGGATATGCATGTTAACTCAAGCAGATTCCCTGTTTCTTCCTCTCATTTCTTATTTTTCCCAAGATATCCACATATCATTTGGTATCAGAGCCAATTCATCTGAATACATCCTAGTTCATACATAGATATTTGAAACCTAATCGGTGATGAGTTTGATAAGTATGCATGCAAGAGGTTGGCTTAACACTGGTCAATCCTCAATCGGATGCAATCTATGATTCATGCCACTCTCACCACAATACATTTGATCAAGGTATCTATCAACTAATTAATGGATTCTGGCTCATCCACCAAGTCCCTTCACCGCTACCATCACATGGCCGCTAGCAGATTGCCTCCAACAATGGCCCTTTCCGACAGCACCATCGTTCCTTACTTCCTTGTACTAGCAACCACACTTGAAACCTGCACCCAACCCCCAAAACCCCCACCGAACCCCCAAAACCTGCAACAACAACCAATGTACTTGGCTCTATACCTTCTCTTATTTCGGTAGCAAGATCTTGTCACAACCCCAGCTACCCCTGTCACAATTGGTGGCTTGAAAGGAGCTACAAATCCATTGAAGAAGTTTCATGAGCTGGCAAAGAAAAAATGACATTAGTCAAAGGTGCAGTTGGGGACACGAGTGGGACCCAAGTGAACTACCTGTTTCTTCTTATCAAAATTTCCCAAGATACCCATGTCTATTGTGCAAAATTATCCATCAATAGATCATTAGTTCATTACTCAAAAAATTTGTTAATAAGCTATCTTTTTAATCTTGTGAACTCATAATTTAAGTGCAAAGCACCATGCTTGTAGAATTACAGGTTATATAATCACCTAAAGGTTTGCTTTCCATGCAATTGCGTGTTTAGGTAGTCCTGTTCTTGGGTATCTGACAGCTGGCATCTTGATTGGACCATATGGTTTTTCAATTATACACAATGTACATGCTACAAAAGCAATTGCTGAATTTGGAGTAGTTTTCTTACTTTTTAATATCGGCCTTGAGGTTAGTTTACATAATAAATGTAATTCAAGTTAGTATATAGTTCTTGCATCTGTATTTGATTGTACAATCTGTGCAGCTTTCTGTTGAAAGGCTGAGTTCCATGAAGAAATACGTTTTTGGATTAGGTTCTGTTCAGGTATCAACAAACATATGTTGTAATTAATTATAAACAATCCCACTTAGTATCTAAATCATTGTTGACACAGGTCTTGACAACAGCTGCTGTGGTTGGATTAGTCGCCCACTTTTTCTGTAGACAGCTAGGACCTGCTGCAATTGTCATTGGTAATGGGCTTGCATTATCTTCAACTGCTGTGGTCCTCCAGGTAATAGCCGGCAGTGTAAATGAGTTTACGGCAGCTATATTTTCTATTTTGTTTACCACTGATTTAAATTCTATGAATCTTTCTACTTGTGTAGGTATTGCAGGAACGAGGAGAAAGCACGTCACGTCATGGACGGGCTACATTTTCTGTTTTACTTTTTCAGGTATTTAAGTTGAGCATTTCTTTGTGTGTTCTTTATTACCTAATTTAGCTAAATAAATCATGCTACTTTGTAATCTTAACTTGTACATTATTAATATTTCTAATTCACTGCTTATCTGTCTTTTTTCTTGTCAGGATTTAGCAGTTGTTGTTTTGCTTATTCTTATACCTCTCATTTCACCAAATTCATCAAAAGGAGGGGTAAATTGTTTAAGTAACACACACCACTCATCTAATCAATTTGTTCCCAAATCTCCCTATATTTAAATACCCTGAACTATATTTACCACGTGAAAGTAAATTGATAACATGGTGAAGTATTTTGTATTTTCTCAGATTGGATTCCAAGCAATTGCTGAAGCTCTTGGATTGGCTGCTGTGAAGGCACTTGTTGCCATTAGTGCCATTATAGCCGGAGGACGCTTAGTAAGCTTTTAGTTTTTACATTTCTAAAAGTTTTAAGTGACCAGTAAATTAAAAAATATAGTATAAATTACACCTTGCTAGAAAATTTGATACATTTTTGGACCGTTGTTAGCTTATTTCCCCTCTTTTTGCTTGCAGTTGCTTCGCCCAATTTACAAACAAATTGCAGAGATGCAAAATGCAGAGATATTCTCGGCAAACACTCTTTTGGTTATCCTGGGAACCAGTCTCCTTACCGCTAGGGTAAATAGATTATGTTAGCTATTGTTATATGGAAATCCTCTTTGCCACTCATATTCATTTTTTTCATGATAAATGAAACAGGCTGGCCTTTCCATGGCACTGGGGGCATTTTTGGCTGGCTTGCTACTCGCAGAAACTGAGTTCTCATTGCAGGTTGAATCAGATATTGCTCCTTATCGTGGCCTTTTATTAGGCCTCTTTTTCATGACAGTAAGTTTTCTAATCTTTTGACTATCAAATGCTTGGTTTGGGTCTTCTCAGGTATTTTTTAGATACCAACATTAACTGTTTTACAGGTTGGAATGTCGATTGATCCAAAACTTCTTGTTTCAAATTTTCCTGTAATTATGGGTTCATTAGGGCTTCTGATTGCTGGGAAGACCATACTTGTGGCTTTAGTTGGTAAACTTTTTGGCATCTCAATAATATCTGCAATTAGAGTTGGTCTTCTGCTTGCACCTGGTGGAGAATTTGCATTTGTGGCATTTGGTGAAGCTGTCAACCAGGTTAGCATCAGTTAACTAATTTGGTTAATAACTTGATGTTATCTGCTTTGTTATAACTCTGAATTCATGTTATGTTCAGGGGATTATGACTTCTCAGTTGTCATCTTTGTTGTTTCTTGTGGTTGGTATTTCAATGGCTATCACACCATGGTTAGCTGCTGGAGGCCAATTAATAGCATCTCGCTTTGAACAACAAGATGTCCGTAGTTTATTACCTGTAGAAAGTGAGGTAACATGGCTTAAGTAGTTAACTCAATAAACTCATGTCTTAAGTATATTCTGCTGCTATGATGTGATTTTGACACACATGTATCAAATGCTTATTCTTTGTACTTGTATCCTATTTTTCAGACAGATGATTTGCAGGATCATATCATTATATGTGGCTTTGGACGTGTCGGCCAGGTATATCACAATTCTTAACTATGTTTGTTACAATTGCTCATAAGGGACAATCATTATGATTTCTATAGTTAGTGTGGTGGTTTTTACGTATTATTCTTATTTCTTGACTTTCTGGTTCTTTCAGATTATTGCCCAGCTTCTTTCTGAAAGATTGATTCCATTTGTTGCTCTTGATGTGAGGAGGTATGATGTTTAGTAAATTTATTTATAAATTATTTTTGTTATAATCACTTCTTGCATCAAAAAATTGATGGCTCTAATCATGTTTTGTGGGTCAAAATTGACAATTCTAATTCCTATAATCATGCTCCCACTAAGTTTGCAGTCAAAGTCAAGGCTGTTAGAATTAATTAAATTAGTCAAGATCAAGGTCAAGGTCTAAGCATAAATCAAGCAATGCTTGATTTAAGCATATTATTTATGGTTTTCTTTTATGTTTAGCAGTTACTTTTTTCTTATAAATAGTTGGTAGAATTGAGCTGTAAGTGCTAGTCATTTTCTTTTCCTTTAGAGTTTCACAATGTAACAATTGGTGATGATTGCTTAAAGTGTTCTTTGGTTTTGTTATTTTAGCCAATTGTCTAACAATTGGTATCAGAGCACTGAAGAAAAAAGGCATGTGAAGAACTTGTTGCCCTGTTTCTTTTAAGAGTTCTAAGCATTAATTTAGCGTAATTAAGGGAGGTTCAATTCTGATTAGCGACTAATCAGACTTGTTTAAACAATCTTCTTATTCCTTGATTCCGGTACCCAGATCCCTTTATTCCTCGCCAAGGATAACATAAAGTTTTATTAGATAGATAAATATTTATTATATTATAGTATAGGGATTAGAGTGTAATTATGTATTCTATTTAATCTCCTTGTTATCTCTCATTATCACATACAATAATACAATACAATTACTAAGATTAACTAGTTTTGATCAGATTTATGGTAAAAGCGGACATGTTAGATTCATTAAGTAGGAGGCTTTGAGTCTAGTCTCGCTTAGCAGCAGGGTAGCAGGCTTTGATCTTTTCTTTGATCGGTGATAAAAAACTAAGTGTTATACAACTCTGGTTTCATCATGGGATTGAAGTTGTTTAAACAAGAAGATGGCAATGGTACCTGTAAAAGAAGGGAGTTCTATGTCATATCAATGTTCGGTTTTAACATCTTCAAACTATCCGGTGTGGGCTATTAAAGTGAAGACGATTATGGACGCTTATGGCATATGCGAGGCTATTTAACCAACAGTTGGTGCTACTATTGATCCAAAGAAATGAAAGATGACTCTTGCTTTCTTGATTCAAGTCATCCCGAAAGAACTTGTGTTACAAATGGCATGCAAAACAAGTTTGGGAAGGGTTGAAAACACGTTTTCTAGGGGTGGATCGAGGCTGAACAGCAAGCCTTCAAACATTAAGGAAAGATCTTGAAAGCTTACAAATGAAGGAGAATGACACGGTGGATGAATTTGCAAGCAAACTAAGGTGGTGTTTGTTTTTTCAGAGGTAAAACATCTGCAGTCTGTGGACCACGTCTGCAAACATCTTTTGCAGAAGAGGTGGACTAAACCTCTTATGTATGTTTAAAAAAGATTGTTTGATTTTTTCCCTTTAACCTCTTCAACCATGTCTGCAATCCTCCACCCCAACCTTGCTCCGATCAGATCCTCCACGCATAGTTATTGATAGCGAATAGTGGTAAATAGCGATAAGCTACCTATATGCTACGTAGCGAATAGCGGTAGATAACGACCGCTATTTCGTGTTTAGCGATTAAATAATATAAAAACTGAATAAACATTTATAGTCATCCAAAATAGCAACAAAATAAACATTTATAGTTTTACACACCAAAATAGGGCAAATATGTTATAATTTCTCACTACTAATCACTTAAATACCAATTATCAATTCACCAAATACCAATTATCAATTCACAGTGCCCTAAAGAAAAAAAAATTAGGCTGAATGTGCTTATAACCTCTAACGGAGTCCAAGTCTCAAATTCAATTCCTTCAGCTGATTAACCAGGATGAAAGTGCTTCCAGATCATCAAATTCGTATTCAATTTCAGTCCACACTCCAATTCAGTCGCCAATATCAGTCGTCCAATCTCCAATCGCCTTTCAATCTCCTGTCTCCGTTCAATTCGTCCTCCAATCGGTCGCAGTCCAATTCCCTGTTGCCGTTCAATTCGTCGTCTCCAGAGTCCACCGTCGACTATTAGGGCTGAATGTTTGAGGAGAATGTGTTGTGCAGCGATATATACGTACTAGGTAAAAAAAATCAAAATCAAAGTTCCTGCTTACCCGCTATCAGCCGCTATTGTACCGCAAAACCCTAATAGCAGCTCACGCTTCGCGTCGTAGCGCGCTATAGCGGCCGCTACGACTGCTATCGATAACAATGCCTCCATGGCTCCACCACCACACTCCTCCGTTCAGAACCTCCACCACCACAGATCCTCCACCATGTGAGAAGGAGACGACCGGAAAAGGGGGAAACACGTTAGATTGGAGGTGCGACGGCCGTTCAGATTGTCCACCGATCCTCCACCATGTGAGAAGGAGACGACCAGTTTAGTTCCTCTACAGATCATTCGATTGAGAAGGAGATTGGAGGTGCGACGACCGTTCGATTGAGAAGGAGGCGGCGGAGGAGGGCGCGGCGGTGGGAGAGGCCGGCTGTGGAGGAAACAAACAGTCTGCAGAGGCTCAACCTCTGCCCGCGTCTGCGCGGCGCAGACATAAGAGGCTAGAAGAGGTTTTCTTAAAAAAACAAACACCCCTTAAGTGGGCTAGCTTCAAAAGCAAGGAGTCTCAGATTAGACCTAGAAGAGAAGGTATTGGTGGGACGTTTGCTTGATTATATGCCTAAATCATTCCTCCAAATAGTAGCTTCGATAGAGCAATGTTTTGAGTTGGACACGATGTCGTTTGATGAAGCTGTTGGAAGGTTGAAGGCATATGAGTAACGTGTCAAGGCACCTAACAAAGAAGAAGATATTCATGGGAGGTTGCTGTTTTCTACAAGGGAAAAGGAGAAAAAGCACGGCTGTGAGCATTGTGGTTGTGGAAGTTTAAATCGGGATGACTTTGGACGTGGCCGAGGAAGAGGTCTTGGGTCCGGGAAAGGTCAAGATGGTGAACGGTTCCAACGGGACAAAAAGCCAAGTTAGATGTTTCAAGTGTGGTGAGCTTGGTCACTTTGTGAATGAATGTCCAAAGTGGAGGAAAAATGCAGAAGTTAACTTGACAGCTGACACTATATGAAGATGAAGAACCGACATTGCTGTGAAGATTGAAGTGCACAAAATTTGATTGTGGGGGTGAATGATGGCTCTAATCATGTTTTGTGGGTCAAAATTGTCAATTCTAATTCCTATAATCATCTTGCCAATAAGCTTGCAGTCAAAGACAAGGCTGTTAGAGTTAATTACGTTGGTCAAGGTCAAGGTCAAGGTGTAAGCATAAATCAAGCAATGCTTGATTTAAGCATATCATTTATGGTTTTCTTTTATGTTTAGGAGTTACTTTTTTCTTATAAATAGTTGGTAGAATTGAGCTATAATGTGCTAGTCATTTCCCTTCCAAATTTTGATCTCAGCGGTTTCACTAATAAGGATACCGCCCTTCCTAAAGCTCAACATATCTTGGCGAGTGCCTTATTTAGTGGAATCATTCAGAATTTGGGAGTAAATTTCAATCTATCCCCTCGTCAAAAAGCAGCGTTGGAATGTCTCCGGGCCCCTCATGCTCAAGATTTCTTGCGAGTCGTCCCTATTGACGGACTAGGGCAACATATGTCGGCTTTGGAATATCGGGCAATTCTGAAGTACTGGCTAATGATTCCTCTATTCCCAACCAAAGAGCCATGCCCAGTTTATCACAAAGTATGCTTGGATTCTTTTGGAGAGCATGCGGTACATTGCAAGGAGTTACCGGGTTTTAAATACAGACATGATTTGGTTAGAGATGTTGTGTGTGATGTTCTTAAACGAGCGAACATTTCTGCCAAAAAGGAGACTCCAGTGAACTTTTTAACAGATCCACTCGAGGGGAGGTCTACTCTACGGCCTGCAGATATATTGGTGTTCGGATGGGAAAGGGGGAAACACTCGTGTGTAGACCTTACAGGAGTGTCCCCTCTAGTTGGGCTGAGGGATGCTGGATTTGTGGCGGGTCATGCTGCGCTAAAGGCGCAGTCAGGCAAAGTTGCTAAACACGAGAAAGCTTGCTTGGAGAACCAACATGTGTTTACCCCCTTTGCTTTTGATACATTTGGGTTCCTGGCCTCGGAGGCTGTGAATTTTCTGAACCGAGTTCAGAGGGTTATGCATAGTAACATCATGACTCCTAAAACCCAAAACATTGTTTTTAGTAGAATTGGCTTTGCAATTCAAAAGGGGGTTGCGGCGCAACTAGTTAGTATATTGTAATCCTTCACTTTTGTTTATAAATTTTATATCCACTTGATTAAAAAAATTCAGGTGATAATTTTTAGAGTGTCACAATGTAACAATTGGTGATGATTGCTTGAAGTGTTCTTTGGTTTTGTTCTTTAAGCCAATTGTCTAACAAAAATAACATACGGAAAAAAAGTTAATTAGAAATACTCAAATAAGATGAAGTGGAAGAGATAGAGTAATCATGTGTACATGAGAAGTTAAACTAAAATATTAAATAAAGAAAAGAAAGGGATATTGTTATCTTTTGATGAGTTATTCAAAGTTTTTCCATTTTTGAAGTTTATGCTTAAAAGTACTAACATCTAAATTTATTTATATCATCAGTGACCGAGTAGCAGTTGGACGTGCACTTGACCTTCCTGTATATTTTGGGGATGCTGGTAGTCGAGAGGTGAAGCTAACTTCTGGCACAACTGAAAACCATGTGATGCATGCCAGTCTGATGTTCTTTTTGTGTACTTGAATATCCAGGTGTTGCATAAGATTGGCGCAGAAAGAGCTTGTGCTGCAGCCATTACTTTAGATACACCTGGTGCAAATTATAGAACTGTTTGGGCTCTCAGCAAGTATTTCCCAAATGTAAAAACTTTTGTACGTGCCCATGATGTTGATCATGGACTCAATCTAGAAAAGGCTGGTGCAACAGCGGTATATTTCTTCTACCTTCTTAGTTTTACTATTGGCCCTTTTTAGTATGTCGAAGGGGTAACATAAATGAAATTTAAATGGCTCAAAAGGGTCAAAAGTCATTGAGTATTTCTGTTGCATACATTCTTCTAAATTGTTTTGATCAGGAAATTAAAGTACTATTATAACATTGTATTAGTTTATAATTTAATGCACAATATTCATGAAAAAGTAAAAAAGAGTACAGAAAAGAGTCTTTCTGGGCCAACCCAACTTGTTCCATCGCTGGCCCTTCCTATCTTGCCAACTCTTTTGTAGAGTAAATTATGTGGGATTGGAGTAAGTTCTGCAAGTATTTGATACATAGCGGGTCAAAGATATTAAATAGAGTATTTCTGTTGCATACATTCTTCTAAATTGTTTTAATCAGGAAATTAGAGTACTATTATAACATTGTATTAGTTTATAATTTTATACACAATATTCATGAAAAAAGTAAAAAAGAAAAATAGTATAGAAAAGAGTCTTTCTGGGCCAACCCAACTTGTTCCAATGCTGGCCCTTCCTATCTTGCCAACTCTAGAGTACACTATGTGGGATTGGAGTAAGTTCTGCAAGTATTAGATACACAGTTGGATCAAAGATATTAAATAGAAGGAATACTAGCCATTATCCTGGTAGGAAAGAACTAAATCAGATGAACATGTTCTAATCGTCATGCTTACATTTCATTACAACAAACCACTATTTATATGTTTATTTATTTTGCATAAATGTAACAAAAAGAACCTCTAAAACTTTTCAAAAATGACGAATCCAAACAAACTCAAACAGTGGTCGTCTTTTCTTACATTTACATGTCTAAAATTTCCCTTTTTGCTGTCTATTTTGTTTTATTGTTTATTCCACCAGCATAATTGTTAGATTAGAACAGAAAGCAAGTAAGATGGGTTTGGATTTTGATATAACTCAATCAAAATTGTGATTAGAAATTGTAGTATAAACAACATCTGTGAACAGGCTTAAACTATTTCCATATCTAAGCTATGGATGTTGCTAGTGAACAAACTTTAACAGGTGGCAAGTTAGACCCACTTACCTGTAAACGGATCGATTGGGTGCTTTTTATTAATAATGGATTACATGGGCCGAGTTATAGGATTAAACAGACTGGCAAAAACAATCTAATGGGTTGAACTGTTTAAAAGTCATCTGCAGTGTATTCAAATGTTTAAAAACCCCCCAAACCGTTTTATAATTTTTTTGTTGATTTCTTATGCAATATCTTGATTAATTAATTATATTTAGCACACCAAGTATTTTTAACATTTAAAAATGGGTAGAGAAGGTGTTTGTGTCCAGTCCAAATTGACCCATTCAATGACATGTTTTTTCGACCTTTAATACACTCCCATGTCTTGTTTCTATAATTTAGCCTATCATAATGACCTTGAGCAAAATGCATGATGTAGGTTGTGCCTGAGACATTAGAACCAAGTTTACAGTTGGCATCTGCTGTTCTTGCTCAAGTAAGTAATGCAAAATGTCGTATTCAATTTATTACAGCTGAGATAAACTGATTAACTGTCTGTTTCTGTAAATTTAATTATTTTCATGAATAAAAGCTGGAAAATGCTATTGAGAAAAAAGAAGCTGGAACTTGTATAGAAAAAGCAATGACTAGCTTTCAGTAGATCTTTTTGTTTAAATGCTTTATCTGATGGATCAAAAGTTGCCCAACATGTATTAATGCATACTGACTTTTAAATGGTTTTATTTAAAAAGCTAGATTGTTATTTTCATAATATAATTTACAGTATCATGTGAAAATGTTTCTTAAAAGGGACAAAAAGTGACCCAACTGGCCCAAAAATTATGTTCTCACTTGTATAGAAAATAGCAAACTGCAAACAAGTCTTTTAAGTTTTAACTGTTCTTTTCCTCCTTTTTGATAGGCTAAATTACCAATGTCGGAGATAGCAGCTACAATCAATGAGTTTAGATCTCGTCACCTTTCAGAACTAACCGAGGTATCAACTCTTTGCAACTTCATGTAACATCTTGAAATATTTTTATGATATAATAATCCTTGCTTAAAATCTTCAACCAACACATGATCAATTTTCCAAACAAATGTTGCATTTGCAGTTGTGTGAAACAAGCGGAAGCTCTCTAGGGTACGGGTTTTCTCGACTTGTAGTCAAATCAAAAACTCAACCTTCAGATTCTGCTGATGACAGCCAAGTCAGTGAAGGAACACTTGCATCTTAAAAAATGTGAAACATAATTAACAAATAAATAAGAATGATCAAAAAACAAAAGAAACCAAAATTTCTAGAGGGTGTATTTTATTTTATTTTTTTGCCCCTCAAATACAAAATGTATAGGTAAAGATTTTGTGTGCATCGACTTATGAATCTTCCTGTTAAGACTTCAAGATCACAGATCCAGATTTTTTAGGGTTGGCTTTGATCTTACATTACGTTAACACATTATTAGTTTATGATGTTGAATTCAACTCTACTGGCACCAAAATGATCAACCTTTCTGAAAAAAGATGTTCATATTAGTTGATTGAGATACAAGCCATGCATAACTTTGGCAGGAGATTTTTGGCTACTTTAGTTTTACTACTTGATGATGGTTTATATATATATATATATATATATATATATATATATATATATATATATATATATATATTGAGATACAAAAGAGAGTCGATGTCAATGGAGCCATCTTCTTCATTCACATACAAAACTAATTAGCACCCAACACAAGTTAATGTAATGTAATTTTACTTGAATGTCCTGGGAACAAAAACAACTGTAGCGCAGTTTAGATGAATCTTTGAGCTCGATGAATCCATCCACCATAAAATAAGACTATGCTTTTGTGATCTCCTGCGTAGCGAAACTAGACTATAAGAGGGATGGGATTTTGGTTCACCGGTGAAACCGAGGCTTATGAACATTAGAATACCTAAGCATATATAAATTACACATTTTTTTCTTTGTTAACTTATCTGGTAAAGTGACGTATCAATATTTTTGTGAAAAAAAAACTAGTATTATATTAATGTGAGCAGTTTAAGAGTTAACAATCAAATATTTTAAAAACAATTCCAAAATCGCATGCATCTTTCAACAAATTTGTGGACGTTACTTCACAATGATATTGTTGAGGAAGTTGGGGTATAATGTATCAAAACTATATTAGTGACTACTTCGTATAGAAGATAATAAGTATATTACTATCCTATGATATTAAATATGTTTTAGAAAAGTGTAACAAAAGATAATTTATGTAAATGTTTATTATGTACACAGTGATTAAATGCCTATCAAACTTTAATAATTTTGAGATGCTTTTAGGCCCTATTTGTGATTTCATCTAAAAATGACTTCCTGATTTATTGCCTTTTTCAAAAAGCCAATAAGTTGTTTGTTAAACTTAAAAGTACATTTGAAAATGACTTTTTATAAAAAGGATAATAAGTTGTTTTTCAAAAGTTAAAAATTTCTAGCTTTTCAAAATGACTTATGACTTACTAACATAAAATTATAAATATACCACATTCTTTACTCAATAACATTAAAATAGTGTCAATAAAAATAATGTCCTTTTTGGTCATTTTGAAAATTAATTTTGAAAAAGCTAATCCAAACACAATATTAAAAAACTTCAAAAAGTTCATTTGAAGTTAAATAAGCAATCTTAGAAGAGAAGATCACAAAATTATTTACTATTTAGGATGGGATGGGAAACACTTGCAGTGTTGTTTAATATTACGCATACACTCAGTCAGCAATACAACAAGAATATGGTCATGGTTTTCATTCCGGGGTTTTAAAAACAATAAGCATTTGGTGCCTGCAAATATAATTGGGAATAACAACTTCACACTAATCAACCGTTCAAGGATGCAACTAACTGAACTTAATCTATCAGATCGTGTTTTGTAAACATGATAACATTTATGATGAAAGCAAACGCTCGAATTTAATTATGCAGAGATCATGTCGAACTGAAGATCCAGACAATTGCTGAGGGATTACCGGTCCATATCTCTGCACATAAATATTACAAGGTCAAACAAGTTTTTTTTTTAACATCGTTTGAATCTTCTTTTCATTTTTTGTTTCCTTTAAATGCTGCAACTTTCAGAAACAAATATTTACCTGAACATTTTCGTAGAGCTCAAACAATGGGACGGCAAGAAGTTTCAGATTTTTGGGCACTGCAAAGTATTCTCTTTCAGACAAGTGTACAACATACAGTTTCTTGCATTCCTGAGTTGAAAACAGTTGCTCCACCCGTTTCATATATATAAGATTCGAACTCCAAAAAAATCATGCGTAGACAATACAAATAGACCAAAAACAAGGTACAAGAAACCAAAGTAATTACATATCAGAAGATTCAAATATCCTTAACCTTGGGCTTTGAGATGTGTGGAGGGCAATATGGGTACATGATAGTTTCAAAGTTTGGCCTTCATCATACAGCCACACACTCACCAATCTGCAAAGGCATGAGCCAACGTAAAATGTCAGATTATTAATTATTAGTTCAAATGTTATATTATTAGTTAAAAAATCTGAAGTGGCCTTAATGATAATGGAAGATGTGTTGGTGGACCAGAATGAATGCTAACAGAGAAGTTTGGATGTCAAGAAAAACACTGAATCATATTAGGACATCCTAAAAAGAAAATTAATGTATTTACAAATTACAAGAGACAAGGGGTATAATTTAATGAAAAAACACAGAACAACAAGGAGGGAAGAAAATAACAAAATATCAAGAACCTAAGTCAAGGATTATGTTAATAAGCCAACCCTCTTGTTTCTAAAGAGATTGCTTCTAAAAAGACCCCCATGACCTTTACTTTAAAATAATATTTTCCAGATGTTATAGTTATGCTTGCAATTTTATATATACTACTTGAAGAGGGAACTGAAGAACAAAGAGATTTATGTATATTGACAAGCATGAAAAGAAAAAAATCAGCACACCTGCCAATCAGGTTGCATATTACGCGAATTAGCAGCAAGTTTGCTGAATAATTTCCTTTTCAAGCCTTCAATTTCTGCAAGATAACAATGGTGAGTAGATATACATAGTCAGTGTCAAATAAATTGAAGCCTTGAAATAAATATACATATTCAATTTCTTCATTTGGGCTTATCAGCTTTAAACAACTGATGGTCGATATCAAATGAACTGATTTATGATGCACGATGGTCAATGATAGTTGGGTGAAAAATACTACCATTTTCTCCAGGCTTCAATCGACCACCAGGAAGTTTACAGAATGTGTTGCCAATTTGCAGAAGAAGAATGTGGGGGATGATTATGCTCTTGAACCTGCATGTAAATAAACATTTTAGAAAAAGAAGAGATATATAAAAGAAACAAGAGTAAAATGTCATTTTAGTCCCTATGGTTTGACAACTTTTGTCATTTTAGTCTAATAGTTTAAATTTTGCTATTTTGATCATTATGCTTTCATTTTATTGCCATTTTGGTCATTATGGTTTCCATTTTATTGTCATTTTAGTCCAATTAAATTTAAACGTTTGGACTAAAATGACAAAATTAATCAAACCACAGGGACGAAAATGACAGTAAAATGTAAACCATACTACCAAAATGACAAAATTTGTCAAACCACGGGGACTAAATTGGCATTTTACTCAAGAAACAAAGATTGTTAATAGTTTGATGTGTACAAAATCATTAGCCTATAGTAAAAATAAATAACCAGAATTCACAAATTTCTCATTACTCATTCCTATCAAGTGTCGTGTTATTTTCTTGTTTTCTCCTTGGCATTTTTGCAAGACTGATGATTTGCTTGCAATAAAAAGACAAAGATGATAAGCTAAAGTTAATCACTTAAGAGAAACACACAGCCAATTAGCCACTCAAGTTGTCAACTTGTAGCTTGCATAACACGTGTCAAACTTAGTATTGTAGATCTATGAGTAGTAATCAATTAAGAATTAGAAGTGAAACTCAGCAGAAGAGTGGAGTAAGATTGCATCAACACTTACCTTCCTTCATATAGCTGCAAAACCAAATTGTTTATTTACTTCATCAACAGGCATAATAAGAAAGAGATACCACCTGGTTAACGATCCGCTGTCTAAAGCTGATAACTGATATGTACATGACTAAATGGAATGGGGAAAAGTAAAAAAGAACAAAACACTACATTTATGGAATACTTGTATTGATTCGATAAAACAAAATCTATTTATGATAAAATCAATCCAAGCCTTGTTAACATAAATTCAAACCGACAACACTCTACCACAACAGCAACTCATTCCAAGGTAACATCAAATCTGTAACATCGTGAGAAAATTTAATGAGAAATTGTTTTTTGATTTTACTTGAAAGTAGAAAAGGGTAGCTCAATTACACCTGAAGTTTCATTTCAGTAAGTTGCTAATTGCTATTAGTATAGCACATTTACTAGTGGCCATAGGAAGTGTTCCAAGTTTATGTCTCTCTTGGTTTGATAGAAAAGGAGAAGGCTTGGGTGTGCATCACAAACATAAATTTCGAGTTCTTTGATAAATAAATAGAATTGTTATGATTATTTTCTGACTAATTGTAAGGTATTTCTGTAATAAAAAGAATCAACCTTCATTGGCTAAAGACACCATGAATTCCTTTGATTGCAGAGTGTACATGAATTTCATTATCTGCTAAAATACATTATTTCAATTTCCTTTTTACTAGCTTTCATGAACATGTTTGCATGTGTGTTTAAGGTTTTAATGTGTTGTGTTTACTTGTCAACTATCTATTGGTTCGTTGGTGGTATCTACTATTGATTGTTTTGAACAATGGCACAACTGTCCTTAGTTGCTCTTTCAGCTTTTGTTACTGTTTTAGCCATTCTAAGTATTTAACTAAATTTATTTACCTTTTTTTGGGTTGCCTAAACAAAGATCTATTTTCGGGTTAATTGTGTAGAGATTTATGGTTGGGATAAAAGTGATGGAATACAAAAGATGCCGTGTTGCTCAAATCTAATAGAGTATTTAGTTGCCAGCAATATGTTGTATTGTTTCAACTAGACTTCAAACATTTTTACACAACAATTCTATCCAACAGTCCACTGTAATATTTCTTATAGAAATGATAAATTGGTTATGCTAAACTTATTGAATCTTTGAATTTCAGACTTTAGACTAGAATTTTTTTTTGTTTGCACATTTACGGCTGCTGTTAAAATTGATATTTGTCTCGACGTTTCGCATCCGTTTATGTAATTGAATAACATGAACTTTATGTATTACCTTCTTTAAATTTTTCTATATTTTTTATTCATAGAACTTAGTAGAATATTCATAATATTATATCCACTTCTTAGCATTCAAAACGAGTATGTTTGCAAATATTTTGTGACCTGTCATGTGTTGTTGGAGGATATCTCAACAGGTTGTATGTGTTTGCAGCTGCAAGATCTAGGGGAGCTGAGTAGTAGATCTTAATGCATTCTTTGATTGATTTACTTGCCTCCTTGATGGTTGATAACTTCAAGTGTTTATATAGAGTTTGTACCTAATCAGGATTATGCCGTTTACTGTTTGGATCAAATTATTAGCAAGATAAATATTCTGCATTATTTTATTATCTAGGCTTATTATTTTAGTCATAGATATCTTGCATTTTAAATAGTTATCTTTTCCTATTTTCCTGTTGGTTTGTATCCCCTATTTAAAGGGCTTTTCCATTCTTTGCAATACACAGAGAGATGCAATATTGATAGCTTTCATAGTATCAGAGCCACGGTTCTAATTATCCCTCTGTCCCTAATTTTTCTTCATTCGCCACCATGACTATAGACGCGACAGAGACTTCTCTGGCCAGACCAGCGGCGCTCAAACCTGCATATTAAGTTTCGAACATTCAGACAGATACCTACCCTATATGGCACGAAAGTGACATGCTATTCCTGATTAAAGCTTTTTCATCCACACGCTGTCGCATACAAAGTCTCCGATAGCTTCATCATCTGATCATGAGGCATGGAAGGAACTTGACGCGTTGGTGTTACAATGGATCTACTGCACTGTCTCCGACAACCTTCTGGTTCGAATTCTTGATACAAATGCCATACGGCGTGGAATAAATTGGAGAAGATCTTGCTTAGCAACAAACGAGTACGTGTGTATCCAGATGCATTCTTAAAACACTTCAGAATCTTTATCTATACATTTTGTATTTGAGGCTTAGAGCCATTTGAATGAAGTTTGAGCAGAACAAAGATTCCAGATGCATTCTTAAAACACGTAACAGGAGCCACAGACAAATAGTGTACTCAAGCATAACATAAACGCAACTCCGAATGGTTTACATACAAAGAATGATATGATTTCAAACTCCAAACAGAAATTTCCTAGCAAAAAGTTTGTGCTCAACAGTCAACCTCCATTGCTTGAGCAGCTTTAGCTTTAGCTAATGGTGTCATTCTTGTCTTCAATTTCTTTTTCCCAACCATAAATCCACTGCTACCCTTCTTCTTCTTCTTGCTTGCACTTCCATCAACCTAATAACAAAACTCATAATCATACAGCAACATCATCTATATCTTTCACACACACAACTTCATTTACTAATTTGTTTATATTCACACGTCTCGAGCACATCATTTACTAATTTGTCTATATTCACACGTCTTACAACAACTTCATTATTCATGTAACATGCTATCCCTTTTTTTATTAGAAAACTAATTAAATCATTAAACCATATCAAATGATCATTATGCCTATAGTAGTCGATTTCCTATAAAGTTCAGAGTTGGATCATTAGCTTGAACACTGGGTTAACAGTCCAATTCAAACTAAAATCCATTTGAATGTTGGACATAATAGGATTCTATACAAGATCAAACCTTATGATTCAACGCTGCCAAAAACAGCTTAAAAGATTTTTAATACTCCAACAAAAACTGTAACAGAAAGGCTCATTTTAACATTTGTGTTTTCTTTTTACAGTCATGCAGTAGTGAGATTCATAAAGGGAGTTTTAGGGAGACGCAGAAAAAGAATGATTGAAGAATAGCAACAAAGAAGCGAAACGAGAGGCAAAGAAGACAGTAGCAAAGGCTAAAGACAAGGCATACATAGAGAAGTATAAACGCCTTGAAACCTGTAACGACCGGTTTTAACGGTTATGTGTGTTAATAAATAAGCTTTATTATAATTTAAATTATGTTGTGATAATAATATAATAACATTTGGGGTATTATAGTTAACTAGTAACTAACTTGATTAGGTTGGTTAAATAAGTTAACTAGTTTAAAGCTTGAGGGACCAAAGTTGCCATATGGGCAAAGTTGAATTAAAAGGGGAATATGACCATTGACTTGGTCAAAATTCAGAAAACTCTTGTATGTGTGTGTTTTACGTGAGAAGGAACCAGAGAAAAGAAAGAAGACGTTTCAAGGCCTAGCTTCCAAAAATTCGTTGATTTGTGGTTAAAATATGAGATTTGAAGCTTCTAATCTTATCTACTAGTGATTCTAACAACTTGTGTTGGTGGTGGAAGTCAAGGGATAAGCCATAGAAGTGGAAAAAAGTTGTAGGAGGTGATCAACCATTTGAACAAGGTAAGTTACCCAACTTACTATAACATTACATATAAGTAGTAGAAAGAGTCTACTTGATTTTGGTGTTTATATATTGATTGTGCATAACTTGACTAATGAAACTAATTGAGTTAAAAGACCTATGAGAAGGCATTTTTAGTTTCAATATGAATGTTATGCTTGAGTTGTATGCGTAATATAAATGGCATAAAATTAGCCAGATGAGCCGGTAGATGAGTTCATGATACCACATGAGTGTGGATAGCCGGATGAGCCGGTAAAATTGATCAATTGAACCACTAGATAGTGGATAACCGAATGAGTCGGTAGATAGTGTGATAAACCACTAGAGTGTGGATAACTGGATGAGCCGGGAGTTAAATTGATAAAAACCCACTAGAGTGTGTGTAATTGAATGAGTCAAAATAGTGTATATAATTTGATAATTAACTAGAGGTGCTAGTAATGGAGTTGGAAATAAATCATATAATCCTATTTGTGAAAAGTGACCCATTAAGGGAAATTAATGCACAATGGTGTGTTATATGCGATTAGATGTTTGAATATGATATATTATGATCTAAACATGATAAACATCCATATGATATGTATGTGGATGTGTTAGAATGAGTTTTGAGAACTTTGAGGGTTACTTACTTAGTTCATATGAACTAAATGTGACCTTATATGTGATGTTTACAGGTTAAAAATAGATATGCATCGGGCGATCAGATCTGGCACGTTTTGGAGCGGAATCACTCGTTATGTTGGTTTTTTTTTGTGGTTGTAACTTAAATATACTATGTGTTGTTGATATGTTAATGTTTTAAACAAGTTTGTGTCGGTTTTTGAATGTGACAGGTTATAAAGGGTTGTTTATTGAGTTTTCAAACAAACCCTTGCAAATTTTTTTATGGGACCAAATTCTGCAACGTGTTTTATGTCTAAACAAGTCTTTTATGATCCGTGTGGGATCAGGGTGTCACAAAACCACAAAAGGAGAGCACGACATGTTCAAGATTGCAAAGGCCAGGGAAAGGAAGAGACAAAATATAGGAGTAGTGAGATTCATAAAAGGAGAGGATGGACGAGCACTAATAAGGAGGAGGATATTAAAGAGAGGTGGCAAACATACTTTAATGAGTTATTCAACAACAAGGACAATGGAGGAGGTAGTGAGCATCTCACTAACGGCGAAACACAACTAGGCAACTGTTATTGTCGACGCGTCACCAAAGAATAGGTGTGGAGAGCGCTAAGGAAGATGGGACGGGCGAAAGCGGTGGGACCGGACAATGTTCCTATTGAAGTATGGATATGTTTGCAAGAGGAAGGAGTTAGATGGCTGACGACTTTGTTCAACACCATAATCAAGACAGGCAAGATGCCGGATCGGTGGAAAAGTAGTGTCTTAGTTCCCTTATATAATAATAAGGGAGACGCACAATGTTGCACTAACTATAGGGGAATTAAACTGTTGAGTCATACTATGAAACTCGAGGAAAGAGTCATTGAGACAAGATTGAGGGAAACTCAAATGACTTAGACCCAATTTGGTTTTATGCTAGGGAGGTCGACCACAGAGGCAATACACATTTTGAGAAGGCTGATAAAGATATACATGGAGAAGAAGACAAATTTACACATGGTGTTCATTGATCTAACAAAGCATATGCTAATGTGCCGCGCAAGGTGATTTGGGATAGCCCGGAGAGAGGAAGTATCCCTTGGAGATATATAGAGTTGATAAGAGACACTTATGCAGGTGCTAAAACCAGTGTTAGAGCACCAGTGGGAGAGACAGATTCCTTCCCGATGGAGGTGGTCCTTCCCGATGGAGGTGGGGCTACACCAAGGTTCAGCACTTAGTCCGTTTCTTTTTGCAGTTATTCTAGATGAGTTGTCAAGGTCTATTCAGCAAGACATTCCATGGTGCATGTTTTTTTGTGGATGATATCGTGCTAGTGGCAGAAAACGAAGAAGAACTAAATGCGAAGCTAGAAGACTGGCGATTTGCCCTAGAGAGTAAAGGCTTGCGCATCAGTAGGTCAAAGATCGAGTATCTATAATGTAACTTCAATGGTAACATTGATGAGGAGAACCATGTGCTTATTGGAGGCCAAGAGGTGCCAAAGACAACAAAGTTTAATATCTGGGATAGCTCATCCAGCGTGATGGAGACACTGATTGTGATGCAGCTCACCGTGTCCACGCAGGTTGGAATAGGTGGAGAACAGCTACAAGCATCCTATGCGACAAGAGGTTTCCTGGAAAAACCAAAAGGCAAAGTCTATAAGGTCGCAATCAGACCAGCCATGATGTACGGAAGTGATTGTTGGCCAATAAAGAAGATTCAGGCAAGAAAGTTGGAGACGACAGAGATGAGAATGTTACAATGAATGTGTGGGCACACACGGATCGACAGTATAAGGAACGAAGTTATCAGGGAGAGATTGAGAGTAACTTGCATCTCAGACAAAGTAAAGAAAGGAAGATTGCGATGGTCCGAACATGTGAAGAGAAGAGACTTGACAGCGGCTGTACAAAGAGTAAAGAACCTCATCGTGGTGGGGAAAAGGTACAAGGGCCGGCCGAGGTTGACATGAGATGAACAGACTTTGCAGGATTTGTTAGAATTGCACCTCTCTAAGGACATGATCACTGATAGGACTTCATGGAGATGTAGGATAAAAGTGAGAGAAGCCTAGCTTGGTCAGGAGATAGGCTAGTGGTACTAGTGTTAGGTATGATAGGTGTGTGTCATTGGCTTGTTTATGTGAAGTCTACTGTGGGTTCCTTTGGTTTTGTGTTGCTTTGGTTGCGTTGGTTCCTTTACCTGGCCTATTTTGCCACCTACTGGGATATATCTGGGCTGATTTGTCTGCCATGCGTCTTTATGTATCGCTAGGTATATTTATGCAACGTTTTTGCTTGTGTATGCTTATGTTGGTCTTATGTTTGTTTATTTTTTTTACATAACTTTATGTGTCTATGGTATGTTGGTATATTGTTGCGTTGCCTCACTATGTGATATGACTAAAAAAAAAACTAAAAAAAATAAAATAATAATTATAACAATACTAACAATAATAATAATAATAATAATAATAATAATAATAATAATAATAATAATAATTAATAATAACAATACTACTACTAATCGTAATACCTACTAAAAAAAGAATTTCAAAATTTTGAAAATTTTTTGAGCCGGGAGACTCTCACAAAGCAGCTTCTCTACCATATTCCCCCAGACCCCACAAAGTGGGATTACATTGGGTACATGTTTTTGTTGTTGTTGTACACTTTGAGGCTCGCCTTGAGGCTTATGCCTCGGCTGAGGCGCTAGAAAAATGCTTATGAGGCTCATGGGGGTAGCTAGAACCTACACCTTAGTCTGTCTCACTAAACAAGCCTTATTTTTTTTCTAGTAATATATTTTGATCTATTTTGGACCTTTTTTTGACCCATTTGATAGAAAACATGCTAGCCACACAAACTCAAATTAAACCAGAACACAACTTTTCTCTCAGACTTCAAATGCACATTTCATCCATTCTCCCCCTAAACTTCAAATGCACACTTCACCCTTTTATTTTCCCAGACTTCATAAGCTTCCATTCTCTTGGATTTCATATTCAATAAGATGAATACGCTGGTGTAAAGTATATGCACTAAGAAATTAAAATAAAATTATGAGGACTAACCTAAAAGCTAATGAGGGTCTGATAGTTAGCGAGGGGGTTTTGTCGGATGATGAGTGGATAGTCAACCCAAGTTTTGATGAAGATGACATTAATGAAGTTGGCGGGTCAAATAGGGAAGAAGTTAGAGTACATTATCTCGGAAAAGAAAAAACGTTGAAGTTAATTTTGTTGATGAGGATGACGATGAGGAACTAAATTTGGTTATTAAAAACATTGAGAATGATTGCAAAAGGAAACGAGTTTTATAATATTTAAATCTCATAACATTATTAAATTAGTTTATTGAAGTATTTTTGCTTAAATTGTGATACTTATGACAGGTGTTTTATATTAAATTGTGATTTTTATAAGATGTGTCTATTATTTTAATTATTTTTTAATAATGTTTCGAGGCTTACGCCTATTGAGTCTAACAGAAAGCGCCTCGAGGCTCGCTTTCGTTCTTTTAAACCTTGGTTGTACTCATGCAGTATGGATCATACAGTACTTCTATTACAAAACAAAATCTTTGTTGGACTATTATCAATCAAACCAATAGTTCTCATATTCGGATTCTGATAGCAACACTTTGTATTCTATTGTCACACCAAGTCTATCATGATTTAATAGTCATCAAATTCACAAAAAACAGAATCTCTTGGATATTTCTTACACTTACATGCCAAATTGAAGTACCGATTAATCGCTACAGATTTGTTTCAACTGATTCAATTGTTTCCCATGAACATCCATATCAATTTGTAAGTTGAATAGAAGCATTGTCTCAATGTAAGAAGTGTCTTCTTCCTTTTTGTTGACAAAGAATCAATTTCAAAGTTGAAATTACAATGCCTTGTTTATCAAATTCATGATTACTTGAGATTTTAAAAGAGCTCACAAAGCTAACAATGTTGAAAGCAAAAGATTAGTTGATTAAATAATTTATCATGCATTAACCACAAGTAATGCTAATGCACTATTTGGTCAAGTTTCAAGTTTATGATATTCTTCCAGAACAGGAGCCAGATATTTCAAAGCTTTAAATAACCATGTGACATCTAGAATAAGCATGCATTTTTTTTTTATTTTGTTTTTTTTTTCACGTGGGGTACTCATCCTCTTACAAACATCTATTTCGCTATTCGTTTCAAGCTTAAAAGAAATCTTGAAGAAACTTATCTTAACAAAAGCAAGCAAAATGCGAAGGCAATGGTTTAAAACTCACAAATCACTTACTTTCATCTTGTTCTTCTTTGCTTGTAGCTTCTTCGCCTTTTTTTGTCTCTCTTCCTGTTCTCCTAATTCGAGAAAGTCAAGAAGAAAATAATCAGATTCAATTAACAATATGAAGATTACGTCTAACTTTTAAGAAATAACTTACTTCGAAGCTCGAATTCGTGCTGCTTTTTTCTGAGAGATAAGTTGTTTTTCTTCGACATATCCGATTAAATATTTCCCGTCGGCTTTTTTGATTGAATTGATTTTTTTGCGGTTGCGGTGGATGAATCTCGACTGCGCCAAAACCCAAACCCAAACCCTAGCGGACAATTCAATTTAGGGAATTTCCAGCTCTTATATATATATATATTGCTATTTGACCCCTGTAGTTTTTGTGTTGGTCCCTGGAACGGAAAATGGAATGGAGATTCGAATTTTAAGATTTTGGTATTAATTTCATGAATATCCTACAACTCTTTTTCTAATTCCTCATTCGACTCTTTTAATTTACACTTATTTTGGTGCTTATTTTACCCATTTAATAAACACTCACTTAAATCAAGATCATATATTATATTTTTTATATATACCTCAACTGATATTTACGTTTAGATTCTTACACTCTTAACATCAGCATTTTTTGACACGTCATGTTCCGTATGTTTATTCTTTTGATTCCTTCACTTGAACATAATTCTAAGATTTCTATTATTAGTATACTATCTAAAAAGTCTAGAAGTACATACGGAGTTTATAATGGTTAGTGTAGTAAAACTAATCATGCCTTTATGCATACGCCTGAAAAGATAGACCGATTATTGAGCTTTCTTTGTCTTAGTTGCATGCTCGCATCACCCCGGGTGCAAGTTTTCAATGAAAAAGACAATAATAAGTACGCAAACAAGCCACAAACATTAAACACAATATATGTACACACTCGAGTTTATATACATATATTTAAAATAAAACTATACAATAACTAGAACTCTTATCAAGTTGAAAAGGATAAGATACGATGTTTACACAACCATTTGCATCGCTTTTATCAATACAAAGCATTCCTCAACTATCCAAATTATAAACATAGATTTATCCTCTACTATCCAAATTATAACAATTTACTTCTTTCATCTAAAGTGTTAATGTTACAATTTAAAAACTAGATACTTTTGAAGTACCAAAGACCTTCGATACAATCACTAAAACTCATTGTACTTGAAAAGTAAATTTTGAATTAATTATATAATGAAAATAGAAGTGGTAATGATGTAGTTTGGTGGTGGCGGCGGCTGCGGGGCCGTTGTGGTGGTCATGGTAGTAGTTGTAGTAGTGATAGTCATAGTAGTGGTCGTATTAGTAGGAGCAGGATGAAGATGAGGAGTATCAACTCTTGTAATGTACAATTATATATGATTTTAAAAACAATAAAAGATTAGAAATGGTATAATAGATGACCAATTGTAAATGAAGGCATCATAAACTAAATCTTTCAATACCACTAATAGGAAACATTTAACTTTCCAAATAATAAAACATAAGAAAATCATTGCTTAACATGTTAGATACATGCACATCTCCCTCCTACGAGACGACTTTCAATTTGTTCTTTTCTCTGACATCCTAAATAAACAATGGAACATATGGTGGGTACTTGAGTGAATCAAGTGAACTTTAGAAAGAAGTTAGATATATAAGAAAGTTTAAAATAATGCTGCTGGTGCTGGTGCTGGTGCTGTTGCTGTTTTGAACTGCCAACTTATTGTAACTAATCTCCATCATTTCTAGATCATATTAAAGTGTCACACGAAAACACTTATTGTAAGCCTGCAAAACTTCACTACATATTATCACACGACAATCATCACCCAATTTTGTTACATGGTAAGTTGTGTTGGATCAGGCAGTATAACATCTCTATTAATACTTTCATGTAAAAATACAAAATATCTGGAGCAAAAGAGTAAAATGCATAGCATGCACAACTCTCGCTACATGACAAATAAATACAAATCTATATAACTTTTTTTGCTCTAGATTCTACCTCCACGAGCAACAAGTACAAATAATAATACACAAGTGTGTGTGTGAGTGTGAGTGTGAGTGTGAGAGAGCTTGGTGTAATTAATAGTATCCTGCTAGAAGAGCCAAGAAAACCCACAGCTGCAGATTCTTCTCTCATTTTTTGACATATTTGCTCTGGATGGTAAAAACCAAACATATATACAACAAATCTCCACCATATGGTTCAGGTCTGAGACTCTGAGCCCATATGATTCAAGGGATTGGTAGTCATAGAGCTAAGTGTGAGCCAAAAGGAATACATCTGAACAGACCCCTCCGACTATCATGCCCTCTCAAAAAGAATGTGATCAACCCCATAAACTTGTTCATTGCTGGTTAAGAAGCTGACCCTGACCCCAAAATGGTAATTTAACAAGTTAACAATTACCTCAACCAGGGTTTGACTTTTATTTTGACCTTTGGGAAGCTGTAATCAGCTATCATCATCTATGGCACCAATATAAGTCAGATCCATCCTCCTAACCCTAACCGCACCCTTGAGCCAGCATGATGCCTTGAGATTAAAATGACCGTTTCCTGCAATTGCTTCTGCATTTAAGGAAGATGGGCCGGATCCTGCTCCATCCTCCAAAAGGTTCCATGGGTCAATCTCCATATCTGAATCAGGTTGTGAGGGTATGGGTTTTGTGGCCTTTCCAGGCCCGTTTGAGATAGCCCGTGATGACGACATTTGATTATTTCTAAGACTTCCAGGATGTGGCCCAGGAGTTGTTACACTTGGTTGAAGAAAACCTAGGGCAGAAAAAGGGACATTGGGTGGTTGGCAAGAAATTGAGAATCTTGCAGAGGGGAAAACAAATGGCATGGCAGTCCGAATCTGCCATCTGACTGCATCTGGTAGTTGCATTCTATCCAACTCATTCTGAACCATATATATATGTATATATGTATAAACATGTTAAAATAGATTAATGCAAAAATAAAGGCATTTTGAACCATTATGTTCCCAAATGTCAATAATTATTGTCATCATTACATTAAAAAGACAGACAACTCTTGTGCATTCAACACATCTCATCTTTCTAAGTAAATTACTACAACTGTATGTTCAAAGATCTGTACCTTAGACATACAAATTTGATTTCATATTAGAATTAAATAGCAGTTTAACTGATTGTGCATTGTAAAGTAGGAATTCACTAGGTATGTTTGTTTATTTGTTTAACTAAAGGTTAATTGTGCATGGATTATTATTTCAATTCACGGAGCAAAAAAGTATAATTAAAACTTAAGTAGGATAATGCAAAATTCAAAAATTTCAAGTGAATTTGGAGAACCCGCAAAGAAATAATCATTTTAATTAAATGATTATCTGAATTTGATTTTGATTCTGATTGTACAAGACACAATAATCAGTTTCAAAACAAACATTCGAACACTTCTTTAACTCCGACATTCCATCTCTTCTAGACAGCCCAAAAACAAAAATTAAAGATGATAACCAACAAAATATAAATTTTAATTGCCTTTTAGATGCAGCTATCTCTTTCAAGGAAACTAGCAAACAATTCAAACATAATGAATCATGGCTAACAGTTCATATTTATAGAGACATCTATACTTGGCAATCTTGACCCAAAGCAAGATAAGTGTGTTGGTTTGTGTCAGTAATTATTGTATTTTGGTTGAAATGGGTAGCATCATATCATAAAATTGGTTGAGACGAGTAACACCTTAACACAATGTGGCTCAAGACGGGTAACCTAAAAACTATGAGAATAGAATATATTCAAATGGGTAATAATTATTAATAATATATTTGATAATAAATTTACTAAAGATTATGCAAATAAACTATTTGCTTACTTAAAACCCATTTTAACTTGAATTAAATTGATGTTTTTTAAAATGATCCATTTAGACTCAAACTGATTTTGCTTAAATCCATCCTAACTCTAACCCATTCTGGCTAGTTACCCAACCCGACCCACCCATTTTGCCAGGCTTAGAGATATCTAAATATGGATACATTAGTCACCTGTTTTCATCATAAAAATATTATTACGTACTTTGATAATGGAAATTCCATCATTGCCAATTTTACTAATTAATCTTAATAATGGCTCTCAAAGTAATTTATTTTTTGGGATAATTAATGTGAAGTCATCCATGTACTCAACTTTTTTTCCTTAAGGCCACCCCTATATTAAACTACTTTATGAGCCACCCCAAAACATTACTAACAATAAAAATTCCTTTACAGTTTGCAGAGAGACATACGATCAATCTATCAGAAAGCAAGGATTCAATGAGCACTAGGGTGTCTGTCAATTACAAGATGCATACCTGTAAGCTTTCTGCAACTTCATGATCAAATAGAGTGGACTCCCTAGAACCTTCAGTGGTAGATTTGGAAGGCCTGAGCCAGCAGGGAAGGGAGGTGCTCAAAAGTCCATGCAGCAACAATAATAGACGGTCAAAAAGACTTTCACCCAAATCAACGGCAGCAGAACCAGGGTTAGCATCCTCATGAACAACCCTACTTCCAAGAAGCCGAAGGACTACCGAAGCAAGCATGCGCCTCATGTTACGAGAAGATGGCTCCCTAAAACACGTGTTGCAAACCATGAGAAAAGCTTTACTAAATAACAAATTTAACATAATTTATCACTGCTGAATAAATCATCATATGTAAGAGACATGCCAGCCAGATCTATTTTATGATGCAGGGCTCATGACCATAACAGGTGAAATTTATTATAAAAAGGTCGGGTCAGTTCAGGTTGAGCTAATCGATAACAAGTAAAATGGGTAAAAATTAGCAAAAATGGAAACAGGTTGGAAGGTTTTAAAGTTGCCCAAAAGCGTCCTAAGCTGCTTAATTGATAAATATACGAATTTTATGGCAATGATATTAAAAAAGTGTCAACTGGTCAATGCAACACGCCAGCACCCTGCTTTCACCCTCTCTAGGAGTTTATTAGTTTCTAAACGAACCATTTCAATATGATTCTGCTCATTGTTAATCACTTAATTTTGAATTTTGACACTCAATCATGTAAAATGACAGATACAGATAGCATAAAAATACATCCAAGCTATAATCACAATTGAAAGGGTATAAGTCAACTCAAGATGAGCTTTCATGTGTCTTCATTAGTCACGTTTAAAGGTTGTAACTTTTTACACAGGCCTCCTATTAACTTCTTTTTTTTTAAAAAAAAAAAAATCATATACTCAACGCAATAAAATTCAACATACTTACCCATCAGCACAGATTACAGGAAGCAATCTTAGGAGTAGCTGCAAACGCAATGACACTGAAGCCCGTAATGCTGATGGGGACGGCAGCATCATCTCAACAGGACCCGCAGGGCGTCGGGCCAATCCAGGACTACCTCCTCTTAAACCCTTACGGGTATTCACTTTACTCACATGTCCTTCAATCCCAGAAGAAACAGGTCCCACCTGCTTATTAACTCCATGAGTAACATTACTTATCTGTTGTTCGATTTCATTCATCTGCTTAATTAAATCACTAGCAAAAGTAACACGAGAATCATCAGAGCTTTGGTCAATGCATGGAAGAAGTAATTCCACTAATGCTTTCTCGGTCATGTGTTGTTGACTGACTATGAATGCTTCAACATCAGAAACCGGACTGAATGTTCTACAAGAATGCCACCCATTTCCGTCATCAACTACCTCCCCTTCTTCAAGAGAACCTGCCTCAAATTTCCTCTTATTTCCTTTTTTTATGGCCCCCCTTCCATCGGCAGATATATTACACCAACCCCATGGTTTTGAAAAATGAATCTTAGTCGACAAACCTTTACTCTCAGCTATATTGATTAACCGTTGCCGAATCGATTTTCGACCAAAAAGAACATCAGGACCTCTTAGAAACCATTTTGCTTGCAAAAGTACCTCGTCTTCTAGGGACCTCCCAAGAAGGCGTACCACCTCTGAGAAAAGGGGGGCAGCATCAGGCCTGACTAGAAGACGGGTCAACACCATCTGGATGAAGTTATTTTCATTCTCGGATATTATGATATTTTCATTATTTGGTGAAAACGATCTTAATGCTTCTACCAATGAAGAGTCACGGGCTTCTACTTTTTCAATTAGGGCTTGTTCATTTAGTAACAACCTGAGCTCAACCCACTGCCAATGAAATTTAGCAGGCTGCAAGGTGTCAAGTATATGAACAAGCTTATCAGGAAGCTTCATCTCGTTTAAATGGGTTCGATTCCTGTCATCATATAACATAAATTCAGCAGGTAATTGACAATCAACAATTGCGTTTAGAAAAACACGGGCTCGTAGAGGGACAAAAGCAGTAAATTTTGAATGCAAATTGGGCACACTAAGATCCAACATTTCAGCAAACTCAGAGTCACTTTTATCAGCAGCTACAATATCATATAAGGTAGCACATTCTCTTAGACACACATCACGGAAAGGTAAATGCTTTATGGCATCATTGATGGCCATTGTTAAAGATTGAAACAATTGAACAATGTTGTCACGGGTAATAACATTGGCATTGAGTATGAACTGCTTCCATACCAAAAATCCAAAAATAGCAAATGCAGGTGGAAAAATGAGGTTAATAGGAAGCAATCGTTGGCTTCTTGATAATGCTACAATAGAAGATTCACCCAAAAGATCGACTATAAATCCATCAGATACTGTCCTGCAGTTCCCAATAAGAACCCTAAACCAATGAACAGAAACTTCAATCAAATTATCAGCTTTTAAACCCCGTACATTGCCGTTTGAATTAGACTGTGTGCTCCTTACAAATTGAATCACATTTATCCCTTCTTTTAATCTGAAAACTGTAACCAATCTTTCAAGACTAACAATACCCTGAAGAACAGATTCAATAACAAGTGCAGAAACTGCACCCGTTGTTTTAGCAGCTTTTGAAAAGGTTGGGTTTTCATTCGACATTGAATCACAGGTTTCAGGAGAATGTTGTAATTGACCACGTGAAGCTTTTGGAGGATAAAAAAATGGAATTAGGGCAGAAGAAGCTTCGGTTGCAAGAGCAATTTCAAAAACCCGACCTTGCCGTTCACCGAGAGTGTCTTTTAGTAGTGACAAACATGTGAGATGGACCCGTAACACGTGTCTTGCAAAGGACAATGAAAGTGGTGTTAAATCACTAATTTTAGCAATCACCTGCCCGACATTAGTAACAATTGCAGAAACAGCAAAGGCTACTAAAGTCGGGTCGCCTTCTTGGGCTGCACCACCCGTTTGTCTCATCCAATCCAATAGCCCTTTTACAACTTGTTGGGCTATCAGGTTGGGATTTTCGGCACTTGGTTTTTTCACTTGGCCACCTGTAAAAGACTTCTTTTCTTGACTATAAAAGGCAGAGATTGCTTCATCTACAAGTCTTTGGACCGTATCCCGCATGTTTAGACCGACCCTTGACATACGAACACCACTTATTTTTTTAAGTAAGAAATCATCAAAATCTTGGACCCCTGCAGGAACGCCAAGTGGGAAACCAAATTCTCCACCGGATTCGAGTTCCATAATGAGTCTCTTATCAGAAGTTGTTTTGTAGTTTTTTATCCAGTCTGCAACACTAGCCACATGGCTGTATTTTTTTAACATCTGGCGGGCAAACAATAAGGCTGTTGAACCAGAAACTCGTCCACTGGAAGCCATAACTACTGATGTGCGACGCATCATGGCAGATAACGTTTCGGGAATAAGATTAGCTGCAGCAAGTATGTTCTCATACCTGACCAAAAATGTTTCATATCAAGAATCTATAGATATAAGAAAATATTAACCGACAAAGTTTGAAGAGCGAAAAAAACCTTCTTAGAGATGACAAAATAAACACCTCGCCAACCACACACTGTTGATTGTCAACATTCCTTGGTAGAATTATAGCATTCCTCCCACCATGAGCTGCAGGAATCAGGTTGATAGGAACTTTAGACAACAACCAAACAAGCAACCGGGCTGCAGAAACTAAATCATCGCAAACATCCATCAGGTACAAGATGTTTGATAATTCATCTTCACCAAGCTTCCATTTAGCCAACCATTTATCATCTGCAGGAGACAAACTCCTACCATAATGGCCCATTTTTGGTGCAGTTTCAGTGATCGTTACAGCCTCATCAAGAAGCTGCCTCACCATACCCATCAACCACACCACAATGACCCGTTTCTCATCTAACGGTACATGTTTCATCACTTTCCCAATCAAAGAAACATCTCCCAAATGAACGGCTTCGGTTGAATCGGTTGTTTTTGGGACATCGTTATTGTTACCAACACCGTTTCCGTGGTGGGGACAATTTACTCTACTATCACATACATGACTAGTGGATGCACCCTGGCTACCCTCAATTCTAGCAGCAGCTAACTGCGCCAGACTTGAAGTCTTACGGACCATTTTTTGTCTGCCTCTAGTGGCTTGTTTGACTAGTTTGACTGGTGGCTCAGCTGCTCTATAAGATTCCATTGACTTGAGGGTAAGACCCTTTTTAACCCACCACATGTCCTCATCATCAGAAAGATGTGAACTTTTTTCTTCTGCTTTCTGTCTTTTAGCTAGTCTGCATTCTTCACATCCAGGTGTTCCATCACCGGTAACCCTTTTAACACCCAGAGATTCATCAAGATTGTTCACCGTGGTAGGCATAGAATGGGAATTTGGAAAACAGAGCAGCACCGCAATAGAATCCATCAGTTTTGCAGTTTTTTTATTGACATTTTTAATTGGTAAAGTATTAGATGCAGGTGATGGTGATGGTATTTTCCACTGATTATTTCCAGAATTTTTATGGGTTTTTTGCTTGTTTGAACCAATAGCAATTTGTGGGCTGTCAACAAGTCGGCGAAGCAAGAGACGACGTTCATTTGAGTAAATACGCAAGACTTCAGATATAAGAGACACTTGAGCAATTTGTGCTTCTAGGAGTGCATCTTGAATAAATGAACCAGAAAGACTTTTCAGTATCTTATAATGTCTCCTCTTTCGCTCAAAATCAACCACAATGTCCGTGATTCCACTAACAATAAGCTCCCTCACATACGCTTGAGGATAAAAAATTCCAGATCTAACGAGTTCATTAATGAGTAATTGAACACGCTTAAAACCTTCTCCGTTTTGGGCTTGGTGTTGATCAAGCCAGCACACAACAATATCATGTAATGGACCTGGACTCTGAAAGATATTTGACAAATCTCTATCACCAACTTTTAAACTTGGCATGTTTTTCATTTTCATCTCTAAAAGCCGAGTGGCGATATATATCTGAGAAAAGTCTCGCTTCCCACTGAATTTAACATTACAAGGCAGCGCTGCTCGAAAATCACGAAAATCACACGTGGCCCACTCACAAATTAAAAATACTGGACACATGAATGAAGACCCTACCGTACCAATCCATTTAAGAGTTGACCGTAAATGAGGGCTAACATCAACAATCCACCTTTTATCATCAAAGAAATCCTCAAACATACACTTGTAAGCAATAGTAATATCTCCATGAGTAAGAGCTTTATCCAATTCATGCACGGTTTTTGCCACATTTTGACCCAAACTCCCCGGTTTTGCAGCTCTTGATAGATTGATGGCACATTTCTGAATTGAAGAAACAACTGAATTGATGGAAAATTGTTGCCCTTTATTCCTTCCTTCAACAGTTACCCGTGTAATTAAACTACCATCATCAACTGATGCATTTGAAACCACACAAGTTGGGAGTGGAAAGCACTTTAGGGCAACAAAAGTACCAGGAACTGCCAGTATCAAATATCGAAGAATTTCAACCAAAGCGGATACGGTATATGCCCTTCTAGAGTTATCCACAAGATCTGAACCACCAGGAGATGGTTCTTGAATAGACCGAATAGCTATTCCCACAAGAATGCGGACGTAATTTTGAGATATAACAATAGTTTCTATAACACCATATATGATAGGCAGCAGCAACTGCAATATCCAAAGCATTTCCTTCTCCTGAAAGAGAAAATAAAAGAAAATTATTAGAAGTGTGGGATGGAATCACAGTCGGGAAAAGCAGATAAAACTGAAAAAAAAATCAAAAATGATAGGCTCAAACATGTCAAAAGTCACCCAAAGTGTATTTTTTAATGCATTAAAATCCTAAATCATATAATTCAAGAAATTAAATTATTATCAAAATAATATAATTTCTAATATATTTGATTCTAGTTACTTATAAAACTATCCAAAAAAGTTTAGGAAAAGAAAAACTCAATTCATATGATCCAACTTAAACCCAAATGCATCCAGTTTGACCTGAACTTTGTTAACCTATTACACGACCCAACCAATTTTGTCATCTTTATTCTTTCGAAATGTCGGTACTGAGATTCAAAAGGATTACCTGCAGTTGATTAAGAACCCAATCAATTATTAAAGAAGGGACAAGCAACCCTTCTGCATAGTGCCACTGTATGATTCGAATTACATACCACCACTTAAAATGTAAAGATGGCTCCTCACCATCAGCAATTGCCAACACAGGATCATTCATGTGCTGGAGGGACCCACCATAAGCAAACTGGGGTGACCGGTCCTTTACATGGGGGGTGGAATGGGAATTATTTCTAGATACAAATTCATCCAAAAGATATTGTAAATACTCAATTACATCTTTTGTCCATTGGTCTGAGCGGGAAAACCAAGTTTTATCAAATGGCCCGGAAGATGTAGTTGAAGACCCAGGTCGAACCTACAAAATAAACTCATGATATGCTACATTCCAATAATAAATACTCATGATTTTCCAAATGCTATAATCACAATATCAATACCTGATTAAGGTAAGTTACTTTGATAAACCAAGTTGCCCTTAATAGTGGTACATTATTTCTAATAAGAACTTCAAAGAGTGATTTCCTTCTATAACCATGGGGAACATGATCCGCTAAGGACTGTAAACGTTTATGCTGTTGAGACAGACCCTGTAAAGCAAGGCTCAAAAGTATCAAACAATTGGGTATAAAATCATTACCCAAAAACAAGTCAATAATAAAATTCGATGAAGAAAAATATGCAATAAAACTGGGCATGCTAGATTTGCATTAAAAACTCAACATAAAGCAAAACTGAAAACAGATGAAGATAGAATGTAAAGTATTGAAACTTTAAACACAAACCTCGATCCATTTCTTCTGGAAATCTTCACCACTGGCTTTCTGTTCTGGAAAAACACCAGGTTTACTCAATAAATTACCAGCAAGAGAAACTCCATAAACTTGACCAGCCTGTAACATGCATATATAGTTCAAGCCTTCAATTTAACACCACATTCAAATGTATATAAAAAGCTAAGGTAGTTACATTACTAAGGTTATGTGATACGACACCACTTAAGGTATATGTTCGAAGGAAGAATCAGGTCAAGTCAGCTGTCAAGATGGGGCAGCTGGAATGCGTATTTGGGACAAGATTTAGTGGTACGATTTGTGGCTAATTGAGGAGTTATGGAGCAGTTATTTTTAATGATGTTTCTTTTCCTTGTTTACAGATTTCTTTCCAGTGAAGGTGGGACTTCTTTCCAATGGAGGTGGGACTTCACCAAGGATCGGCATTGAGCCAGTTCCTTTTTGCGGTTATTCTGGATGAGTTGTCAAGGTCTATTCGGGAACACATCCCATGGTGTATGCTATTCGCGGATAATATTGTGTTAGTGACAGAAAAGAAAGAAAATAAACGTCCGATTAGAAGAGTGGCGGTGGCACTAGAGCAGAGAGACTTGCGCATCAAAAGGACAAAAACTGAGTATATGTATTGCAATTTTAGCGGGACAAAGGAGGAAGATGATCAAGTGACTATTGGAGGCCATGAAGGCCATAAAAGACAAAGTTCAAACACCTAGGATCGTTCCTACAAAGCGATAGAGACATTGAAAGCAACGTACTCACCAGGTTCAGGCGGGTTGGAATAAGTAGAGAGTAGCCACAACCATCTTATGCAACAATAGATCCCCTAAAAATCTGAATGGGAAATTTTATAAAGCGGTGGTTAGGCTAGTCATGATGTGCGGAATTGGTTGCGATTAAGAAGACCCAAGCAAGAAAGTTGGAGACGACGGAGACGAGGATGATAAGATGGATGTGCGGGCACACAAGGCTTGATCAGATAAAAAACGAAGTCTTCAGGGAAAGATTAGGGGTAGCGAACATATCTGATAAAGTAAGGGAAGGGAGACTAAGATAGTTCGAGCATTTGAAGAGAAGAGACGATTCGGCACCTGTAAGAAGTGTAGAAAATCTTACTGTTGAAAGGAAAAAGGGAAGGGGTTGACCGAGGCTGTCATGGGATTAGCAGATTCGACATGATTTGTCAGAGTTGCACCTCTCTTAGGACATAGTCAGTGATAGGAGTTCGTAAAGGCGTAGAATTAAGGAGCAGGATGTTGGAATTAATCATAATGTTCACAACAAAATAAAAGGAGTTAGTAGCTGAAATTTAGGTGTTTATTTTTGGTATAAATAATTATGAGTTTATTACTATTTTGTTATTGGTATGAGTCTTATTTTTGGTAAGCTTGTGTTTAGGTGTTTCCTCTTTAGCTTAAAGGCTACGCTAGGGTATGTATGTATGCATGCATGCATCCAGCGATTTGATAAATCACAGAATATAAAGCTGCAACAAATTAGTTGATCATAGTTTCATCAAACACCATTTTTCTGTTTCATACTTTCATCTTTTCTTTTTTATTATTTTTTTGGTTCAATCGTTGGCATCCTGGGCTTCAATTGGTACAGCCCAATTGGTATCAGAGCTTAAGGGGCTTTTGATATCGGGTATGAAGTAGCAACAGGAAGACGTAGCAAGAAAGCAGCAACAGCAAGAAGAATCGATAAAAAAAGCAAGAAGACAGCATGTGTGTGTTTTCGCGAGCAGCAGACGACAAGCAGGAGCAGAAGTTGATCACAATTTTATGTGATCAGACTGAGAAAGAAAGAAAGAAAAAGTAACAAAGGAGCAAGAACATCAAGAACCCGATCAACAACAGCATGTTGATTGGATTAGGCAAGAAGCAAGAAAATCAGAAACCTAGTGTTCCTGATTAGCAGTAGCAAGATCAGCAAAATAGCAAGAAGCAAGAGAGTTTAGCAAAGCAAGATGGCAAGTTCAGCAAGGAAAACAGCAAGAAATCAGCAAATAAGAAAGAAAGATTAGCAAGCAACGAAAGCAAGAAATTCAGTAAGATAAGCAAGAAAAGCAAGAAGCAAGGAAGAACAGCAAAATATAGCAGGAAACAGCAAGTTTGAAGCAAGAATAGAAAGAATAACAAAAATATGGCAGAAAATAATGCAGTGGTACCAATCCTTGAGCAGGGAAACGTGTCATTTTAGGGCCCAAAGTTGACTGAGTGAGTCAAATTACACCACGTGGGCAACTCTAATGGAGCAAATTCTAAGGGTGTATGGTTTTTGGGAGGTAGCAAGCACGGTAATAGCACGAATAGATGAAAAGAAAGTTGTAACAACAAAAGCTATGATATTTCAAACTCTGCCAGAAGATATTTTGATGCGGGTTACTCAACATTCAAGTGCAAAAGAGGTATGGGATTCTATCAAGGTTCGATATCTAGGGGTTGATGTAGTTCAAAAGGCTCATTTACATACATTAAGGAGCAAACTAGAGGTTTTAAAGACGAAGGAAAATGAAACCGTGGATGAGTTTGCCGGCAAGTTGAGTAGTGCAAGGGCCAAGTTTAGAAGTCTTGTTCACACCTTAAGGATAAGGTAATTGTGAGAAAGTTATTGAACTCGGAGTCAAAGAAGTTTCTACCAATCATAGCTTCTATTGAACAATATTCTGATATTCACAAGATGCCATTTGAAGAAGCAGTGGTTAGAATAAAGGCTTTTGAGGCACAAATCATGAGTCATGATGAACCGGATGGGAATGATCAAAACAAACTTCTATTAGCAAGTTCAAGTGACCACGAAAATGGAAATTATGGAAAGGGACGTGATGATAACAATCAAAGTCGTGGAAGGGATCAAGGAAGAGATTTCGGTAGAGGAAGAGATCGAGGAAGTAAAAACAAAAGTGAGTTTAGGTGATGATAGGAATCCGACATTATTGTGAAGGGCAAATGTGAACATTTAATGATTAAGGAGGTGATTGTTGGAATTAATCATAATGTTCACAACAAAATAAAAGGAATTAGCAGCCGAAAGTTTGGAGTTTATTTTTGGTCTAAATAATTATGAGTTTATTACTATTTTGTTTTTGGTATGAGTCTTGTATTTGGTAAGCTTATGTTTAGGTGTTTTCACTTTAGCTTAAAGGCTAAGCTAGGGTTAGAGGCTATATATATGTATCCTGCGATTTGATAAATCACCGAATATGAAGTTGCAATAAAATAGTCGATCATGGTTTAATCAAACACCATTTTTCTGTTTCATATTTTCTTTTCTTTTTTATTATTTTTCTAGTTCAATCGTTGGCATCCTGGGCTTCAAGGGATACATATATCTTCTTTTGTAGAATATAGGTTTAGAGACCTGAAGTATGAGGTGTAGTTCTAGCTCTAGGGGCTCCTCTTTTTGTATATAGCATATGTGTTTGACATGTCGTTATGTTTTCTGCCTTGAAATGTATGACAATATGACATATGCTTATATGATAGATTGCTCATATGCTTGGGTATGGGATGGGGGGATGTAGGTTTAGCTTGAAACTGTTGTTTTTGATTGTTTAATGATATGCCTTATCTGGTGTTGTGTCTATTCGATTCGATTAATCGGTTGTGCTACATGGTTATGTGTTTACTAGTACTTATACGATTGGATTCATATTGAGGCAGTTTTCTTGTGGTGTGTGTTGAAGCAAGTTATATGCATGTATATATAAAAATATATATATATATATATTTACACACACACAAGCAGTAGGGTTGTTCATGATTAGTATTTACTACATTGGAGATTTACCCATCTCGAATGTCGTTAATTATCTATCAGTACTTCCAATTTCGTTAATTAAAGTTCAGACTCTTATCATTGGTTCCATTGCCAAGAAATGGAAACAAAAACAGTAGACATGGTGCAAACCCATAACAACAAAGGTAGCATCGGCTCATCTGATCTGATTGCAGTTCAATTGGAGGCGATTGCAACAAAGTTGGATGCCATGGAGACGACGTTGCTGCACTAAAGCGGAGATCCAACCATCATGAAAGGCCTGGTGGAAATCAATTGAAGGGGAGAGTTCTTGGCGCCAACACTAGGGTAACCGTCCTTGTGATCATGATTGTAAAAATCCCCGACTAGGCTGATTACTCGGCCGATTAATCGCTAGTCCCCTAAGGCCGACTAGGCCCGACTATCCGATTAGGCCGATTAGTTGGCCGATTAATCCCGATTAATCCCCAGTCCCCACCCCACCGACCGACTAGCGATTTCTACAACACTGCTAGTGATAAAATCAATTTTCCAAATTTTAGTGGAGAAGACCAACTATCGCGAGAAGTTGGAAGCCGTATAATACTTGAGGTACTATCATATCCCTAATGATGAGAAAGTTGAAGTAGCATCCATCCACATTGATGGGGACGCACCGGATCTATTCTCATGGTTATTGATGGATCATCATATGATGTTTTGGGAAGACCTAAGTACCTAACCCATGCATTTCAAAAGAACTTTGGTCCTGTAGAGTTTCAAAATCCAGATGAGTTCTTGTGTAGCATCAAACAAACGGGCACTATACAAGGGTCCCAACAAGAATTCGTAAAAAGGTCTTCCAAAGTTTCCAGTTGGCCTGACCACTGCTTGCTTGGGGTCTCCTCAAATGAACTCAAGAACGAGTTGAAGGCAGAGGTCAGATTCCATAAACCTGATGCCATTTATAAATAACAGTACAAAAGCAAATAGGGGGTCTTCTTGGACAACCTCCTTTAAAACCTCTACCAAAGATTCGAAAGTCGGAAATAATAATACCCCTCAACAAAGTGTATCCCTAAAACTTGTCCCCCCACTATTAGATACGGAGAAACAAGCCAAGTATCTCCGAGGAGAATGTTTCAAGTGTGGCGACAAATACGGAACTAGACATTGCTGCAAAACTGACACCTTTAAACTATTGGAAGGAGAAGATCCAGAGGAACCAGTTGATAACCCAGAACTGAAGCAGGTTGAAGCTTGTTTTTTAAAAAACAAGAATCGCAAAAAAGCGAAAGGTCTAAAACCAAAGCGCAGAGCAAAAAAGCGGTGGGATTTTGTACGTAAACCGCAAAGTATTAGTATAATTTTTTTATATATTTCTCATAAGTTTTTGAAATCAACTACCCAAAATTTAGTTATAATAAGAGTTATATATGATTTATATATAAATAACATTTATGTACAAGCTAAAAACCTATATGTACAACATTTTATCGCGCCAGAAAACTTGTTCATTTTCTACCTTACGAAATTACATACCATTTTATTCCTATTCATGTGGATTGAATACATTTGGGCTTAGTAAGGTTGCTGGGCCGTAGAAAGCAAAAAAGAAATACGTATCACATGAATGATTTCAAAGAAAAAGTGAAAAATAAAAAAAAAATCCCTTTTAACCTACATGCTCCTACCTTCAACCAGATCGACAACTTCATCGATCCCTCATGTGGCTTCATCTAACCCTAAAAATCAATCGCCAAGCTTAAATCTACATGTAAGTTCCGATTAGCTTTGATTTCTTCATGTTTCTTCTCTTATCGCATAGCTTTGAATTTTTGTTCATTTTTCTTCTTTCATCATTTGTGACAAGAAAGCACACGCTTGGCGCCTGAGCGACTCCATTCGAAGCGAGTAAAAGAGACCGCTTCTTGTACACCTTGTGCCTTTAGTGAGCAGAAGCACCAAGCATGTCGCCTTGCGCCTAGGCACGGCGCGCTTTTTAAAACCAAGGGTTGAAGACCTACACAAATTGAATGAGATTAGTCTTCACGCCATTTTTGGTAAGTCGCTTGCTACTACTATGCAGACACATGGGCTTTTACACAACACAAAGGTACTAATCTTGATAGGCAGTGGATCCACCCATAATTTCATTTCCGACTCATTGGTAAGGAAATGAAGTTAATAACCCAATTTGTGACACCATTTGGGGTTTAGATAGAGAATGGTGATATCCAATGATGTAGTTGAAAGTGTAAAGAATTACATATCCAATTTTTTGACCTTACGATTACCCAAGATTTCTATCAGTTTTCCGTTGGGAGGTGCTGACATGGTTTTGGGCAGTGTTGTAAAAATCGGCCTAGGCGGCGCCTAGGCGCTGGGCGCCCACCTTCTGTGTAATTTTTGGCCTAGGCGGTGCCTAGGCGCTAGGCGGTGCTAGGCGGCCTAGGCGGGGTCTAGGCGGCCTAGGCGGCCTAGGCGGCCCGATCAGATTTTTATTTTTTTTTCACTTTTTTGACTTTTTTTGGCTTTTTTTGACTTTTTTATGGTAAAAAGGGACCCATTTCATGATTATTTAGACATTTCTCAATCAAAAATCTTTAATATGTCTCTGAAACATCGAATTCAAGCAGTTAACATCGAAATTTATCTCTAAACTTTGAACTCAGTGTTTAAGTTTGCACTTTAAAGTACTTTTTTTAGTATATTTAAGTATATTTTTTAAAATTATTTGAAGTATTATATTAAATTATTGATATTGATGTGTGTATATAATATATACTTGTAAAATTACATATAAAAATTCCAATCCGCCTAGCGCCGATTAATCCCGATTAATCCCTAGGCGGTACCTCGCCGCCCGACTAGCGCCTAGCGACTTTTACAACCATGGTTTTGGGTATTCAGTGGTTGGCCACATTGTACGCAGTCCAAGCAAACTGGAAAGAGATGTTTATGTTTTTTACCATCGAAAGAAAGAAGTACAAAGTACAAACCACAGGGTGCTTCATCTGAACCCCAAAAGTCTGCTGGCGGTTGAATCTCAATAGAATTGTGAGGCCCCGGGTTTTTCAGTTTCAGTAATTCAGGAGTATAATCAAATGTTTCAGGAACATGTATCCATACCACCCTTTCGTAATAACTCACATTCTATACCATTGTTACCCAATACTTCTCCTCCGAACATCAGGCCATATAGGTATCCACATTCACAGAAAGCAATATAATCAAGAAGCAAGGAGATCAGTTGTTTAGTGCTAGTCTAATCCAGCCTAGCATTAGCCCATATTCTAGTCCAGTCTTATTAGTTCGGAAGAAAGATAATTCTCGGATATGTGAGTGGATTATAATGCTCTAAACAAAATCACAATTTTGGATAAGTATCCAATTCCAAACATTGATGAGCCTTATGGAGCCAAGGTTTTTTCAAAACTAGATTTGAGATCTGGAAGAAGATATTGAGAAGACAACCTTTCAAACACACTCGAGTCATTACGAGTTCAAGGTAACGCCCTTTGGGTTGACAAACGCTCCGTCTACATTCCAAGCCACCATGAGTGATCACTATTGCACAGATCAACGACGTTTCATTCTGGTATTCTTTTGTGTACCTCCCACTATTATTGGTCTAGTATGAAAAAGGATGTCCAAATGTTTGTACAACACTGCCTCATATGTCAACACCAAATATACGAGACATTGTCGCCGGCGAGTTTACTTTAGCCTCTCTCTATCCTTACTCATATATGGGAGGATGTTTCCCTTGATTTTATTATGGAGTTACCACCGTCTAATCGGTTTGATACGGTGTTAGTGGTGGTTGACCGTTTGAGCAAGGGAGGGGTTGTTGTGTTTTGCAAGAAGGTTATCTGTCTTCAAGGGCTTCTATGTTCAATATTATTGGATCGGGATGTGATCTTTTCTATCAATTTTTGGCAGGAACTATTCCATCTGAGTCAGAACACTTTGAAGTTAAGCATGACTTATCACCCAGCATACCGACGGTCAGACATAAGTGGTCAATAGTTGTCTACTTGTCTTGAAACTTAATCTTTGTTTATTAAACAATACATAATTAGATATAAGTTTATATTAGAGGGACCTAATGTGTAAATGTTATTCTTATTTATACCCGTGTAATCTTCATTATTGAACACAATACACGATTACCAATTCTGGTCTTTGGTTCCCCGCGTTCACAACGCTAACATTGTTGATTGTAAATGGGTGTATAAGATCAAACGTGATCAAACGGGCGTGGTTATGCGTTACAAAGCGTGTCTAATTGCTAAGGGTTTTAATCAGCAACCTGGTATTGATTATCATGACACGTTTAGTCCAGTTGTCAAGTCCACTACAATACAGGTTGTCTTGTCCCTTGATGTTACACAAGGGTGGTCTCTTCGTAAACGTACAAAATGCATTCTTACACGGTGATCTTATCAAAACAATTTACCTTAAACAACCGCCCGACTTTGTCGATCCCATACATCTGGATCAGGTTTGTCTTCTTCATAAGTCTCTTTACTCGACTTTCTGCGGCATTATATGCCCTCAGGTTTCGGGATCGACAATCCGTCACTATTAATTTACTCGGTTCAAGGAAAAATACGTTACATGCTTGTATACGTTGATGATATCATTCTTACGGGTAATGATCAGCAGACTATTGATAGAGTGGTTCACAATCTTAGCAACACATTAGCACTACAAGACATGGGATCTTTATCATAACTTCTAGGGATTGGGATTGTTCACAAAGGCAAAAATCTGATTCTTTCTCATAATAAATACATTTCTAATCTGCTTCATAGGGCTAGTTTATCTCAAGCCAAGTCGGTTCCTTCACCTCTCACCACATCGGCCAACGTGGCTCTAGGTGACAATCCGGTAAAGTTCCGACAAATTGTTGGGGCCCTTCAATGTCACGCTCTCGCGCCCTGATCTTGCCTTTGCAATCAACAAAGTCTGTTCGTTTATGCACTCTCCAACTGAAAACCACTGATCTGTGGTTAAGCAGATTCTTCGCTATCTTCAAGGTACCTCTGATTACGGACTTTGGCTTCATCATGACTCAGGTTCGGCTCTTCATGCCGATACTAATGCTTACTTGCACTTTTTCTGATGCTAACTGGGTTGGTTGCCCAAATGACCGTCAATCCACTAGGGGATTTGCTATATATCTTGGCAATAATCTTATTTCTTGGGCTGCTCGGAAACAAAAGACTATATCACGGTCATCTACCAAATCTGAGTACAAGGCGCTAGCTGACAATGTGGTTGAACTTACCTAGCTTGAGACATTATTACGAGAGTTATGTGTTCCAATGGTTTCGATACCTACGTTATGGTGTGATAACTTGGGTGCTAAGTATTTGTCAGCTAATACAGTATTTCATGCGAGAAAAAAACACGTAGAGGTTGATTGAAACTTTGTCCGGGATAAGGTAGCTCAGAAGAAGCTTGATGTTCAATTTATTTCTACAACTGATCAGATTGCTGACATATTTACTAAACCACTACCTTCACAGTGTTTTCTTCTCTTACGGTCCAAGCTAAAGGTCGCTTCCTGGCCCTAGCTTGCGGGGGACTATTAGACAATACATAATTAGATATAAGTTTATATTAGAAGGACCTAATGTGTAAATGTTATTCTTATTTATACCCATGTAATCTTCATTATTGAATACAATATACGAACCCCAATTCTATTTTTGTTGTTTTGCCCAAGATCAACCCGTGAAAGGGAGTCAATTTTATCATGGGCAGAGTGTAACCCTCTACTAATACTGGGTTTCATTCGTCCACGCAAACCACCCTATTCAAGAGTGTAATGTTGGGATCCACCACAACTCCATTCTTATGTCCGTGGGGAAACCTCTAATGCTAACTTAGTACAACAAATAATCTCTAGGGATGACATGTTGTGGCTGTTAAAGGATAACCTAAAGAAAGCACCAGTTCGAATGAAAAATCAGGCTGACCAGCACCGTCGTGAACTCTCATTTGAGGTGGAAAATCATGTTTTCTTTTGTATTCATCCTTACCTGCAAAAGAGCTTAGCAAAGGGAAAGTATAAGAAGCTTTCTCCTGGATTTTTTGGTCCATTTTGCATCAAGCGTAAGGTTGGACCTCTTGCTTATGAGTTGGAGCTGCCACCTAATGCATGTATTCATCCAATCTTCCATGTCTCCATGCTTAAACCGGCAAAAGGCATTGTTCCTAGTTTCCCAGTTGCACCTTTACCTAATACTAATGACTGGGAATTAGAGTTGCAGGCTTGCAGCCTGCTTCAATTATTGATCAACAACGGATTAATGTTGCAGGCTCTAAAGTTTTGGAAATTATGATTCAATGGAAAGGTTGTCCTAAAGAAGAAGCTACATGGGAAGTATTGTTGGGGTTAATCTCACACACACTAACACACACACAAGAGAAAATGATAAACGACACGAGAGATTTAACGTGGTTCGGTCGGAGTCACCTACGTCCACGGGCTGCAACTAGGTATTTTATTATTAAGCTCAGTACAAAGATTACAATTACATGACAAGGGGTATATATAGAGATACAAATTAGGTTAAACATATAAACGGGCCGAACATAGGGCCGAACTAGGGTCGGCTGCCCTAATCCCCTAAAGGCCTTCGCAAACCTAACAATCTCCCACTCGGAGGCCTTGCGATAGAATCAAGCCCGCCATCCAAAGCACACAGCAACCCCGTCATCCAGTAACTTCAGTAATCTTCATAACATACAGGAACAGAAGTCTTCAGGTACAGTTCCCAAGAACAAACCAAACTTCAAACCGTGTATCTTCAATCAACAATCGCCCTAGTTGCAACGGCCCTTCTCATCAGTAACCTGAAGGGCCCGTTGAGGCCTCAGAAGGCCCCAACCCGGTCATAACAGACCATGTCTTCTCATCCTCAATCCCAACCAATTCCCATAGACTCGAACCATCGGATACAGGGATTCTCAGAGGAACACTCCCCACTAACAGCAACTTCCCAGGAGAGATTTCATTCGGTTTCCCGGTCTTCTGAACCCAACGTCGACTTCCTGACTGTGTCCGGACACTCTCTATGCTCCCACTGTCTCGAAAATCCCGTCTATGCTCAGACCTCCGAATATGCTCAAACTGATTACCTGGAGTCCCCGAGTTCTTTGCTGTAAACTGAAATCTGTTAACTCTCGAATCAGCGAGCCCGATTTTGGCATTCGTCTTAACAGGGTTAGTCACTTTCCCAGACGGAACAGGCACCAAATACAACGATCCCATCTTGAAACCTCTAGCAATCACGAGATTATTCTTCACGACCTTCCAACTTCCACTACCAAACTTAACGTTCAAGCCTTGTTCATCCAACTGCCCAACGGAGATCAACTTCGTTTCAAGCCCTGGAATGACTCTAACGTTACACAAAGTCCAAGTAGTACCCAAAGTGGTGACAAGATCCAAATCTCCCATGCCAGTCACATCAAGAACTTCGCCATTTCCAAGCCTAACCTTGCCAAAATCACTTTCTTTGACATTCCGCATGCCATCATTGCTATGGGTAGCATGAAATGATGCACCGGAATCCATGACCCAGGACTCCACACTGCTCTCACTACAAAGTATCAAAGCATCATCATCAGAATATCTTGCTTCAGCAGTGTTCAATCCACCAGAATTCTTTGAACCTCCGCCAGAATTCTTATTCGAACATGTACCCCTATAATGTCCTTTTTCGTTGCATTCCCAACAACGCACACTAGGCCGAGCTTTAGACGAGCTCCTGCCTCGACCCTTGCTGCTCCCACTATCTCGGCTATTATCCCTTCCCCTGCCAACATAAAACATCTCAGAAGAAGATCCCGCTTTAGCACCCCTTCGACGAACATCTTCGCCTAGCACCAAATCCCGGATTTTCTCAAATGTCAACCCGTCAGTTCCCACCGAGTTGGTAACAGCAGTCACCGTCCCGGACCAACTATCAAGCAGTGAAGATAGCAATAGTACAGCCTTAGTCTCATCATCGAATTTCATTCCCACAGATGATAATCTGGACAGAATGGAATTCAGATTATTAATGTGCTCGGTAACTGAACTTCCTTCTCTCATCCTCATCGTAAACAGCTCTCTCATCAGGAACACTTTGTTAGCTGCAGACGGCTTTTCATACATGTTTGACAACGCTACCATCATACCACGCGCAGTGGTCTCAGACATGATGTTAAACGCAACGTTTCTCGTCAACGACAATGTAATAATGCCCTTAGCTTTCTTATCCTTAGCATCCCAAAGAGCTTCAGCAGCTTTCTCCATTTTCTCCAGTTTCTCGTTTAGTACCATATCCAAGTCTTTTTGACAAAGCAATGCATCCATCTGCATTTTCCACCAACTAAAATCCGAACCGTCAAACTTTTCAATCGAGAACTTTCCGTCTTCAGCCATAACGACAAACAGAATCTGATCAAATCAAACCGGTTCCAAAGTTGATAATACGTCAGTCAAACGAAACAGACTTTAACCCTGTACCCAAACAAAACCTTTCACCCGCGAAATCAAACCCCGATAACATCCAATCTGAACCCGATCGATCAAACCCGAACACCCCTGACCCGAACAACAGCGGAAGCGGTCGAATAAACCCCGAACAGCAGCAAACAGCTGCAATCAGAACGTTTCAGGTCGGAATCGGACTTTTCTGGTCAAATCAGGTTCGCCGGAACCCTAATCCGGCGGCGGCAGCGGCGGCGGAACCCTAATCCGGCGGCGGCTTGGTCGGAATTTCTGAAAACGGCAACAGCAGGGTTCGTCTGAACCCTAATCGTTCAAATCGGCGGTGACAGCAGCGGATCCCCCTCCTTGGCGGCGCCGGAACCCTAACCGCGAAGACAGAGGCAGCGGCGGCTCCAGAAACCCTAGATCTAGGGTGGCAGCGGCGGCAACAACCTCTCCAGAAACCCTAATTCGCGATTTCTTTCAGATCTGGTTCAATCAGAACCTCTGAACAACGATCGGCAGCAGTGGCCGGAATCCGGTGATGATTCCGGTGATGGCGGCAACTCCGGCGACGGCGACTATGGTGGTTTCCGGCAGTAGCAGTGGTGGTTAGTGGTGAAACTGAGAACCAAGCTCTGGTACCAGTTGATGGGGTTAATCTCACACACACAAGAGAAAATGATAAACGACACGAGAGATTTAACGTGGTTCGGTCGGAGTGACATACGTCCACGGGCTGCAACTAGGTATTTTATTATTAAGCTCGGTACAAAGATTACAATTACATGACAAGGGGTATATATAGAGATACAAATTAGGTTAAACATATAAACGGGCCGAACATAGGGCCGAACTAGGGCCGGCTGCCCTAATCCCCTAAAGGCCTTCGCAAACCTAACAAGTATATGATCTGGCATTGCATCAGTTTCCTTCATTTCGACTCGAGGACAAGTCGATTTTTCAGCAGGGCAGTATCGATACGACACCACTTACAGTATATGTTCGAAGGAAGAATCGGGTCAAGTCAGCTGTCAAGATGGGGCAACTGGAATCATGGTTTAAAAAGGCGCCGTGAGGCGCGCCTCGAGGCGTACGCCTCGGCTGAGGAAGCCAGAAAACGCCTTTGAGGCTTAGCCTCAGGTGGGTGATCTGGAACTTAAGCCTCGGTTGTGTCGAGGCGGACCGAGGCGTGTTGAGGCGTAGAGGCGGTGAGGCGAGGCGGTGACGCTTAAGCCTCACTAAAGATGGTATTTTTTGATTTTGGGCTTTTTTTTTTTACCTGTTTTGAGTTTTTTTACCCTTATTTCACCCGTTTAGGTAAAATAAGAAACCTAATTGAACTAAAGCATGCGTATACAATAAATCTAGCATTTCGTTTAGGTTTCGGGGCGTTGCCCCGAACCCCACAAGGGGCGCTGCCCCCTTGACCCCCGCCCGCTGACTGGCCAGCGGGACCGCCACCAGGGGCTCTGCCCCTTGGACCCCGCCAGGGGCGCTGCCCCTAGGACCCCGCAAGGGGGCGCGGCCCCCTTGACCCCCGCTTGGTCGGGAGCTTAGAAATCTTAACTAGCGTGTAATTTACACCTCCAAATTCTTTAGGATTCCTTTGCATCCATTTTACACTAAAAATATACAACTGCTGATGGTACTTAATTTCATTATACAATGCATTTTCGAATTCGATTTGCTCTACCTTTTCAATTGTATTATACCTTGTGATACTTTTATCATTTGTTTTATGTTAAATTGTGGCTTTTATGTAATATATATGTAATTTTAATTATTTTTCAAGGTTGTTTTGAGGCTTACGCCTCGGTCCGCCTCGAGGCTTACGCCTCGTGAGGCTAACAGAAAACGCCTCGAGGCTCGTTTCCGCTTTTTTAAACCTTGACTGGAATGGGCATTTGGAACAAGATCTAGTGGTACACTTAGTGGCTAGTGGAGGAGTTATGGAGCAGTTATTTTTATTACGGTTTCTTTTCCTTGTTTAGTATTTAGTCGATGTATGTTGCTTTGAGTAGGGTTGTTCTGGATTCTTATTTACTTGTAATTTGGAGGTTTACCCATCTCGAATCAGGTTAATTATCTATCAGTATTTCCAATTTTGTTAATTAAAGTTCAGATTCTATCACTATGCAGTATATATCAAGGATAGAAGCATAACAAATAGTACCTTGCGTTTTTTAGCACGAGATTCATTGATTGCTCGGTGATATTTTCTGATTGCCTACAGAATATCATAATGTCTGGTCAGTATACTGTGATTACAATGCTCCAGCTGAGTGACATCACAAATTCACAATTATAAAAGATTTACCTCCTTGCACTTTAAGATAACAGGTTTGGTGAAAGTTGAAATTTGTGACAAAAAAATCTCTCGAGATTCCTGCAAAAAGAAAAGTTATAAATAACTGGAAGCAGACACTGTTGCTGGCTAGTTTATAAATTAGAAAACCCAAGCTCAGTAACAAAGGTGGAAATACTGGGTTTAAGTTGCAAGAACAGTATAAAAGAGTTTTTGAGTCGTACCTCAAGCCCCTCAACTGTTTCTCTGTATCCAGCAAGCACATATTCCTTTGTAAGTGTCTCCTCAGGGCAATTTGTAGTTGGAGGATTAAAGTCAGGTGGGGGAAGCCTGACAACATGAGAGAAATAATTAAAAAAATAAAATAAAAGCATAATACTAATCTTTTAAAACCAGCTGGAAAAAATCTGCTGCTGGTATAAAAAATTTAAATCATGGAAAATTGAAAGAACACAAAATTTACCTTGAATTCAGGGAATCTTTCTCACACCTTAATTTGTATAACGCAAGTTGTGAAGGACGACTAGACAACAAAAAACAGAAAATAAAAACCAATTTTAAGTCACTTCAATAAGCTTTCCAACGGAATTGTAGCAGAAAAAACGCATTAAAATAAAATAAAATAAGAAGATACATATATAACAATTTTTGCATGTACATAGAAATGAAGAATAAAATGAGATAAATACCGATTTTGTGGAAAGCTCGATGGAAGCGTAGATGATTCTGCTCGGGAAGTATCCCTGCCTAAGGAGCCACCAACCGCATTGTTATTGACTGCACTAGTGCAGTTGATAGCATGATACCTTTGCATTTCTCCAAACTATGGCCCGCATACTGTCTCCCACATTGAATCACTGCAATTACCATGTTAATTAACCTGCATTAGATACTGCAACTTGTTGTCCCTGTATACTTATTTTTGATAAACTAATTTCAAGATTTAAGTGGCCAAAACTTAGTAGTCAAGATTAAAGCAAAAAATCAAGCAATGCCTAATTCTAGCAATCAGCTTTATTTCTTTCTTAATTGGGAGTTTGTTTTTCACCTATAAATAAGTGGTAGCATAAGATGAAAAATGTGCCAATTCCTCTTTGATTTTCACTAATAAAATCTATGCTAACTGCTTTGTTTCAATTATCTCTTGTGCCAATAATTGTTATTATAGCACAAACCAGGCAATTGATCAACTGAGAAGAAATATCTGCTGTTAGAACTTGGAAGGAATATAGCCAAGAAGCTGCAATGTTTGAACCAAAAAGCCAACCTAATAACCCTGTAGTGAGAGAAACAGGCTCATCAACATCATACCTTTGTTCGACCTTAACCCAGATGAACTACATGTCATGGGCACGGACCTTCATCTTCCAATTGATGCTAAAGGATATTATACTACAAGTTGTAGAAAATAAAGAGGTCAAGAGTATGTGGGAAGCCCTAAAAACTTGCTATCTTGGGGCTGATAGACTCTAGCAAGCACGGATTCAAACATGGAACTGTGAATTCAAACATGGAACCGTTGTATCCATGTCTCGAACACTTGGAGCAAATATAGAAGAGAAGGTTAGAGAGAAAAAGATTCTTAATTCTACTCCAAACAGATTTCTGCCTATTGTTGCCACAATTGAACAGTATTCAAACATGAATATAATACCGTTTTCTATAAAGGAGAGTGATAGTATTGACAAATTCACTGGAACATTAGAGTTGTTGTATCCAAGTATCCAACTTTCAAACACTTAAAGCTAATATAGAAGAGAAGGTTAGAGCGAAAAAGATTCTTAATTCTGCTCCAAACATATTTCTACCTATTGTTGCCACGATCAAACAGTATTCAAACCTGAATATAATGTCGTTTGAAGAGTCAGGCATCTCAAAACATATGAAGAACGAGTTAAACTTGATGAACCAATCAAAGATTCAACATGTATACTGTTGTTGACAACGTCTGAATGGCAGGTTCGACGAAATTGGCGTCACATCATATTGGTTGAGGTTCTAGGCTTCTAGCCACTCACGTGGGCACAAGAGAGGTTGGGGCAGAAGCTCCTGTGGTCAAGGTCGGAGACAACCCTCAAATAGTGATAACAAGGGTGATCACACTGCTCAGCGAAGTAGAAGCGACAAGAAATTAATATAGTGCTTTAATTGCAACAAAATCAGATACATGCTGACTGTCAAGCACCAAGGAAAACAGATGAGGTTAATCTTGTAAGAAAAGATGACGAATCTACTCTATTAATGGCTAAATGTTGGCAAGAAATGGTGATCCTCAATGAGGAAAAAAGTATTTACAAGTGTCTATGTCAAAGACAAAAACAATGAAGGTAGGGTACTCAGACAATGGTGCAAGAAACCATATGACCAGGAATCAGGAACATTTATGTGAACTTGATAAGAAAACAGCGGGGCGTGTACATTTAGGAGATGAATCAACTGTGGAAATAAAAGGAATAGGTTCCATCCTTTTATAATGTAAAAGTGGAGACCAAAGGCTTGTAACAAATGTTTATTGCATGCCTAACTTATTATAATATACTAAATTTAGGTCGGTTTGATAAAGTTGGATGCAAAATTGTAATAAAAGATGACATCTTATGGCACACACGGCTTGGCCATCTCAACTTCGAGGCATTGAGAAAGTCGACAAAGGAAGGAATGTGTTAAATACCAAGAGTTACTTCCATCCTTTAAGCTTCTATTCATCTCCAACAATTCCTCTTCTCTCGTATTGAATGGGTCAAACCTATATACAAAAATCATCTAAAGCAGCTCCATGGACTTGTTATTGAACCCAGACTTGTTTGCTCCTTGTGTCTCGAGTAGACCTTTAGGGGTGTAGGGGTATGCATCAATACTTCCCTCCCGGTAAAATGACTTGTCCCTATGAAACTAGCAGTTCCAAAGTACGAGTGGGAACCAGCTATGAGCGAAGGCCTGGTGTAGCGTTGAATCAAGTTTCCAATCCCAGGTAATTGGTAAAGGGGTAGCAGAATTCAAAGGAAGACCACGAGCCGATTTAAGCGTTGACACGTTAAAGATAGAATGAATGTGGGAATCTGATGGTAATTCTAGCTCATAAGCAACTACACCTATTTTCTTGAGCACCCGACAACGACCAAAAAAAGCAGGGAGAATTTTTCAAAGCATCTCTTGGCTAAGCATTTTTGATGGTATGGCAGGCTGCAAAGAAAAACAATATCTCTCGGTTCAAATGATAACTCCCGACTTCAAATCGGCTGGGCTTTCATACGATCTTGAGCTTTCTTAAGATTGGCCCTAAGAATTTGAAGCATGTCATCACGTGTGACCAACTGTGTTTCCAAATCTATGTTTTTTGTATCCCGTATTACATAGGGGTATAAAGGTGGTGGATTTTTGCCATAACAGCGTTGAATGATGTAGCATGGGTGGATGAGTGAAAACCGGCATTGTAGGAATATTAGTAACAAGGAACTTCATTTGCTAGGTTGCTCGTGAGCAAAGCATTGAAGATGCCTTGAGACAATGGTTGGCCACCTTGCTTTGATGGTTCGTTTGTAGATATTAACTAGTGCTCATCTCTCAGGAGGTATGGCACAATCTAAGCAATTCTTGACAAAAATTGCTTGGGAAAATGACATCTCGATCAGAATCGATTGAACGCGGTGTAATCTCACAATCTCTTGCAAAAGAAAACAACAATACCTTTGGCTGTAAAAAGGTGAACTAACAGCAAGAAATGAGCATACTTTCTTTAACGTTTCTACTACAACAAAGATAGTATCAAAACGATTATATGAAGGTAAACCCACAATAAAATCCAAAGATATGTCTTCCCAACATTTTAAACTGGTAGGGTTGGAGAAGACCGGTGAGTGAAAGAGCTTCATATTTGTATTGTTGACAAGCAAGGCATTCTTGTACAAACACCCCAACATCTCGTTATATATTGGGCCAATAAAATTGGGCTGTCACTCGTTTGTAAGTCTCAAGAAACCTACTGTGCCAGCCATGAGAGTGACGTGGGCTTCCTGTAAGATGTTACGAAAGGTTGAGTCATTGGTTATATAAATCCTGCCGTTATACATCAGCAACTAACCGATGAGAGAAAAATGTGGGACTGCTTCCAGCTTCTGTTGTAATTGCTTAATAATATCTTGGGTAAACGGGTCTAAACATAGCCCTTCTTCAATTTTAGTTAAAGTAACACAACAGGGCAGCATCAACGTGTATAACATTGCAGTTGAGGGTCGACAAGATAGGAAATCAGCCCCATGATTCTCTTTTCTAGACCTGAAAATAATTAAAAAATCATAGGGCATAAGTTTCAATAACAGCATTTGTTGTTCAGTGGTGGTGACTCATTGTTCTAATAAGTATTTGAGAGTGAAATGATCTATGCGGATAAAGAAATGCGGATAAGCAAGTAGTGACTCCATCTTTGGACTACTAAAACAAAGGCGAGTAATTCTTAATCATAGGCAGATTTCAACCGGCTATTTAGGGATAACCCCTTGCTGAAATAAGCAATCCGATGATCATCCTATATTAAAATGGCCCCAACTCGTCAACAGAAGCATCGCATTCCACTATAAAAGGCTTTGAGGAACCAGGTAGCTGCATAACGGGTGCAGTAACTAACGCATGTTTCAATTTACGGAAAGCCATAATAGCCACTTCAGTACATTTGAACCCATGTTTTTTCTTTAGAACGATGAACGGTCGAGTGATGAGTCCATAATGTCAAACTAACCGACAATAATAGCCTATTAAGCCCAAAAAAACCTCGTATTTCTAGTGCATTGGTTGGTATGGGCCAAGATTTAACCGATGCTACCTTGATAGATCAACCTGTACTCTGTAGATGAATTAATATGGCCCAAAAATATGCGATTTTGTCCAAAATACTGATGGGAAGTAAGTAATTCCAAGGTCATTTTCAAATGTAGCAAGTGTTGAGCTATAGACAAGAATATCATCAAAAAGTTAACAATATAAATCTGCGCAAATGGGGCCAAAACAAGTCATTCATAGCTGCTTGGAAAGTATACGGGGCATTTGCAAGCCCAAAAGGCCTTATTATTACAAAAAGTGGTCTTTACAATATCGGAAAAATTATTTCGGATTTGGCAATACCCCCATACGCAATTCGAGGATGGAATTAAGGGGATGAATGATAAATTAATTGGTCAAAAGTCAGCAGTCAAGGTCAATGCAAAAATCAACAGGTGCTTAATTTAAGCAATCAGTTTATGTCTTTCTTAATTAGGAGTATGTTTTTCTCCAATAAATAAATAGTAGAATAACATGAAAAATGTACCAAGTCCTATTTTATTTTCACTAATAAAAATTATGTTGACTGCTTTGTCACAGTTATATCTTGTGCCAATTATTTTGGCAAATATCAAATTAAGTATACTCAAACTGGATAATCATTTTCAGAAGCATCGACATGTATCTACTCATTAGATAGTGTGATAAACTTTAAATTGTGAAACGCAAGGATAGATTTTATATATATAATGAATCTTGTTGGAACTACTAAGAGATGGAATTTTAATAAATGATACTGAAAGCAATTGTTGAGTGTGTTTGAACTACTAACGCTCACTAACAACTTAATGCCATTCCCCTTTTATGCATTTCATATAATTAAAAAAAAAAAAAAACATATAATCCTTAAGTGCATAACTCAGGTAAGGACTTAAGGTAATGCATACAATGCTCTTCCACTACAAAGTTAAATTCCATATTATTTTTGCTGCATAAACTGGACTTAAACATCACCTCCTACTGAAATGTTCCAAAACTGGAAATCATTCAACTTTTAAAGCCGGCAATAGATCCAAATTCAGATATTTCTACACAACCTGTGAGAAGAACTGAACCATACGTGTGCAGATGCTAAAAAACTTCAAAATGCAGCTGTGTTTCATGGACAACTGAGGACATGGGTTTGCCTTAATGAGAAGCATAAACCAGATTAATGCTGATCATAATGTGAAAATGTAAAAGCATAATTAGGTTTTCAGCTCTTGAGACATGCACATATACTAAAATTTATAACAATTGATAGATAATTCATGTGTGCCTATATTTAACCAATGATTATAGGCATGGTTATCTTTAAAGAGAAACCTATAAACAGAAAGAAAAAAAAAAAAGGAAAAAAAAAAAAGACATTTACATATCCTCTTTATTGCCAGTATAAAAAGTTTAAAGTACATTAGTAACTGGTGTCACAAGAAATATTAAGTGATCAGTTAGATCACAATGATCTTGAAATTTCCGTGTCCCAGTTTTCCTGAGCTCCATGTGCAATCAAATATCAGCTCATATACAAGTATACAACATCACATTGAAAATGACTGAACTTTAATACATAAATCTAAAATTAACTGATAGAACCAGGAAATTAAAAGAAACAATTTGGCAGCAAAACACTCTCAAAATCCGTTACATGTCTTAAATTTAAGCATACCTTTTAAAATCAAGCAGTAGCAATGTGCAATAAACCCTAAGTCAAGTTCGAAACATGCAAAACACAGTTATTGGAAGTTCGCGAATGAAAACTAGGTTTCTGAGAGCTGTCAGTGAAACTAGGGTTTTGAAGTCCAAGAACAAGAAATCCACACGAGTAAAGTGTACGATGCAAATTATAGATTGAAGATTATGTAGATAATATATGCATAATTCAATAAAAATGTCGAAGAGATTAAGGATTTGAACTTCGCAAAAGACGAATCGTGGGCATATAGATTGGGGCTTTTGACCCCTCATTTATAATTATAAAATTTACAAAATTCTTCAATTTTATATCTTCATTCTCTTCTCTTTTTTTTAATGGTAAAAACTAAGGTGGTGTTTGTTTTTTCAGAGGTAAAATGTTTGCGGTCTGCGGACCACATCTGTAGACCTCTTTTGCAGAAGATGTGGACCAAACCCCTGCAAGAAGAGTTTTTGGGGTGTTTGTTTTCTGAAAAGTGTATCAACCTAAAACCTCTTCCCAACCCCACCGTCCCAACCCCACCGTCGACCTCTCCATGCTCAGCCAACCCCACCGTTGACCTCTTCCCTACTCAGCCCAACCCCACCGCCGACCTCTTCCCTGCTCAGCCCAACCCCACCTTCGAAATCGTCCACCGATCGTCGCACCGTTCTCCCCCCTCCACCTACCGCCGCTCATCTCCGATCAAACGACCTAGGGTTCGTTTCCGTCGCCGCTCATCTCCGATCAAACGACCTAGGGTTCGTTTCCGTCGCCGCTCATCTCCGATCAAACGACCTAGGGTTCGTTTCCGTCGCCGCTCATCTCCGATCAAACGACCTAGGGTTCGTTTCCGTCGCCGCTCATCTCCAATCGAACGACCTAGGGTTTGTTTCCGTCCCCGCTCATCTCCGATCGAACGACCTAGGGTTCGTTTTCGTCGCCCCTCATCTCAGATCGAACAACCTAGGGTTCGTTTTCGTCGCCCCTCATCTTCGATCGAACGACCGAGCGTTCGTTTTCGTCGCCCCTGTTCTCTAATCTCCGTGGAGGAGGCCGACGGTGCGAGGGTATGTGGAGGAGGCCGGCGATAGACTCGTGGATGGCGGCGGTGGTCGCCTGGTGGGGCTTTGATCGATGGAAGAAGGAGGCGTGAGGTGTAAAGAGAAGAAGAGGTTAGAAGTGCTTGGTCCATGTCTGCGCCAAGAAGAGGGCACGCAAACCTTTTTTAATGAAATGCATGCGAGAAAACAAACGGTCTGTAGAGGTCCAACATCTGCCCGCGTCTGCGTGACGCAGACATAAGAGGTCACGCAGACCTTTTTGGAAAAAACAAACACCCCCTTAGGGCCGGTTTTGTATGAAGGAATATTAGTTACCTTTGACTATAGAAAGGGTAAGTAAGGTTGTCTTCACAGGGAATCAGTGAAAAGTGCTAATCGTCACTACAAACTAATTAATCTAAGAAAAATGACAACTTTGGATTGAATTTAATTAAAAGAATTGTTGTCAAGAAACAAACTTAACTTTTGATTTGAAAACAATTAATGAAAAAATGTAATCACTTCCGGTTTTTAGGTTGAAAAATCCACAATGAATGTAAGTTAAACCTAGATTGAAATCATATAAAATTGATTTGGTTAATCTATTCGATTAAAGTGATAAAGATGGAACGAACGTTTAAGACTTGCTCATTCACAAAATTACTAATAAACATACGCAACGCATCTCACGACTACCAATGAGCGAACGATGTAAGAAAACCGAATCGCTAATGATAACGTAACAATACGAAAACGTAAATCTATTGTTTAAATCAACCAAACATAAATTGTATCAATTTTACTATCAAAAACCTAGATTCAACTTTCAAACATCGTTTCACTTACAATCTTAATCAACCGGAAGCGATACCCAAAAACCTTCAATTTTCTTCCTCAATTCGCCCCAAAAACCTTCAATTTTCTTCCTCAATTCGCCCCAAAAACCTTAATTTTCGACTTAGAAGGATAATGGCTGAAAAATAGGCAAAATAGGGTTAAAAACTCGTTTTTCCGTGTTTGAGCGTAGCCTATGCTAGGCCCATCAGAACGGTGAAGAATTTCTGCCAACGCTGAATTTTTTGGCGTAGCCTACGGTGAGTTAGGCATAGCCTACACTCGATATGACCTTTTCTACAGCTTCGTATCGTCGAGAAACTCAGTTTTCATATATTATAGATTTCGTAACTCTTCTTCTAGCTCAAGATATGCGCCTTCGAAGTTTTAAGCTTTTCTCGACCACTTATGATCCATCTGTGAGTCTTTTCACCTTGTTAACATCCTCGGGCATCCATCTAACTTGTTTTTACCTTCAAATCACAATTGTAACTCAAAGTATCATTGTTCCATATAAAATGCACATAAAAACACAACTTTAAACGGTTAAATCACATGAAAATCAAACACACATCAAATGGACGTGGGAAATAATGAATATTACTATTCCATCGTCCTGATTGGTTACCTCTAGTAATGAAATGATTCATTAATTCTTTTGTTTGGTAGACATGGTAAGATGAAGGAATTGAATACAATGGGCCAAGTCGTTGTTTTAACTATTATTCGAAACATGGGTCGAGTTGTGCGTCGTGGGTTGGGTTGTGTGTCATGGGTTGGGTTCATGGTTCGGACCATCAGTCAGTTATTGTTTAGGTCATGAGTCGATCATGGGGCATTTTATGGATCTGGTCATGGTTTGGTTTGTGGATCGGGCATGGGTCAGGTCATTTTTTGGTTCATGGGTGGGGTCAATGTTTAAGTTAAGGGTCGAGTAATTTTTTGTCATGGATCGGGTCATGGTTTGGGTCATTGTTCATGTCATGGTTCAGGTCATGGTTCAAATCATGGTTCGCGTCATGATTCAGGTCATTGGACGAGTCATGGTTCACGTCATGGTTCGGTTCATGGGTTAGGTAAAGGGTTGGCTCATGGTTTTGGTCATGGATAGGGTCATGGTTTTGGACAAGGTTCGGGTCATTGTTCTCATCGTTCTTTCAATAGAAGGAATGAAAAAAAAACACCCATACTCCAAGGAATGAAAATCATCAAAAGTTAATGAATCATATTCCTTATGAAATGCTGCATTCAATTCCTATGTGGTAGCCAAACACGTTTCTTTTCATTCCAACGTAATGACTCATTTCATTCCATATTTCATTCATGCATATCAAACGCTACCTTAATTTTTTTAATCATTGACTAATCAATAGAGTATTATCGTGTCACCAGTAGTACTACCCGATTATATCTACCACCAAAGTCACTGATTCTTTGTGAAACTCAATATTTTAAGAATATCCCCTTGTGAGATTTGAATCCATTACCGTTTTGTTTTTGAGCATTATCCCACCATCTGTCACACCCCCAAATTCCCACTTCGTGGTGTATGTCCACGTGGATGTGACGTGTCCAGAATCACAGCTCAAGGTCATATAGAACAACTCTATATGCGTTTACAAATCCAAGTTTGACACATACACTTAACAAAATAATTTGCAGCGGAATAGAAGTTGTCATAATGTGTTGCAGCGGAAAATTAATTGTTTTACAAAATGCAGCAGAAATGTAAATAGTTTAACACATCATTGTTTAACAGGATAAAAGTAAATTGTTTTCAAATGACAAGACACGATGCATGTATGTTCCTAATGCTCGTCCCTTAGTGTGCGCATTCCTGTCATCCATAGTTTGCTAGTTACCTGAGAATACAAGTTTAAAAAGTGTCAACACAATGGTTGGTGAGTTCACAGGTTTTGATATACATATAATAATAAGAGTGTGTCATGCTGTTTATCATATGTTAGTACCGAGCCCTTGGCCCAAAGTGTCAGTGCGTCACTACCGAACTAGACTTGTTAGTCTTTGCCTCCGCCATGTCTCGTAATAACATGGCAAGATAGGTCAAGTTTTCACGTGTTATGACATCCAGTCAATATTTCGCCACGCGGGGTTAGTCACACCCCAAACGGATCCATTCAAACTCGCCTCGTTGTTTGTACATTAACGGTAAGACTTTGTGAGGACTTCTTACGATTACAACACTTAATGTTTGTCTAATAAACCAGCATACACCAAAATGTTTGTACAGTAATAGATGTTTGACTCGATGCAACAAGTATTCTCCCCCTATTTAAAAACGTTTGAAAAAGAGTAAAGAGGGGCCGTAAACTCACCTTAGTGAAGTAAGTACAAGTCAAGCGTAAGCTCCTGATGTAGTAGGCACGTCGGTCACTGGCAACCTATATCGTATACCGTTCGTGAGTTTGTGTAAGTGACCGTGCTAGTGTTTGTGTTAGTGCTCGTGTTTGTGTCCAACAACCCTTGGCTGTTCATGTTTGTCCGTGTCGGTCCACAATGACCGTGTTTGCTCGTGTTAGTCCACATTGACCGTGTTTGACCATGTTTGACCGTGTTTGACCGTGTTTGACCGTGTTTGACCGTGTCAAGTCAACGACCCGTTGGTGAACCGTGTGACGGTTTGTGAATCGTGTAGCAACGTGTAAGTGCTCGTCGTGTGCAAAACGCGCAAGTCGCGTCTATGGGCAACTTATTATTTATAGTAAGTTTCCATTTATGGAAAGTTCACATAGCATATCGGTTTTATAGTTCTAGCATGTTCAATAGTCCTACGGGATCATGTTAACACATAGCACATCATCATATGGATTCTCATAAGTCGTTTATAACATGTTAGTGCACAAAAGTTTCCTAAAATGGAAAGTTTCCATTTTTAGTATACGTGACATCGGAAACCATCTAACTTAGCATCTAATCATCATATTACAACATAATAAATCATTTAGCATGCTCAAATCATTTAACATGTTGACTAATCGGTTTTTATAAAAATAAAGTTACTAAAAATAGTAACTTTGTGGTTTTTGCATAAAATGACCATTCTATCATTCCTAAATCATTTTCACATCACCATTCACCATAACAAGCTATTTACTATCATTTAATCATGTCGACATATTCCAAATCATCATCTATCAATATTCTTACCCAAAAAGTTACTAAAAATAGTAATAACACTAAATATGATCATAGACATCATCAAGACTACTTTCTAACACATCAAATCATCATGTTATCATCCTAACAACAATTCCACATACATGCATGTTCATCATTTCCACTAAATCATCAACTTGTAACTAAAAAGTTACTAAAAATAGAAATAGTCCTCAATAACCCATTTTAACATCATCTAATCATGAAATCATCACCCAATATCATCAAGATACACACTTAAACACTGAAAATCATTCTAACCATCAAGGATCATACATGCATGTCATTATTTCACCAAGTCAAGACCAAATCATGATACTTACACAAGCACATCATCATGGATCGTCATGAAACACCATCTAAACATCATAGATCATCATTAAACACCTTAAAATCAACAAACCCAGAAGTAAATCTCATGCATGTGCATTCAAAGTGCTTGCATGTGAGATTCAACACTTGCATGTGTGTGTAGAAGTGAGAATAGTGCATTTTAGTCTACAAGGAACATCAATCTACCTTCCAAAGCCTCAAAGATCCTGAGATGGTGATGAGAGCAGTTACTAGAGCTCCTAGACAGCAGGTTCGAGCAGAAAGACGATGGTGATGGTGGTGGTGTGGACTCCAACTCTTCTTCTCAAGCTCTCCAAGCTTCAAGGTGGCTTCAATGGCTTCCAATGGGCCTTAGGGGGTGTAGGAGATGATGGCAGAGGTTTGGGGAAGGTGAAATCGTGTTAGATGGCGTCTGGAGACGAAGGAAATGATGAGAGTAGATGAAATGATGGCTTTGCGCTGCTCAAGAAGATTTTAAACGATTCAGGAGTGTCAGGCGTATCGCCTGACGTGGGTGAGCATGTTGTGTCGTTACGCGCGGGTGCGCTGGATGAGGCGCTCCATTTCTCATCCGCGCGCATCGCCTATAGTGGGCGTCTCGGGTCAGGCGTACCGCCTGGCCCAAATGTAAGGCCCCATAAGCTTGTTTTGTTGTTTTGGGCCAATTCTTGCCAGTTTCTCGATCATAGAACATCGTTCGGGTGTTGTTTGGACTCTATTGGTCAATTATTAGCCATAATTGACTTGTGAGGCGTTTCGTGAAGTTTCGAGTGTTGTGCTACACAATGTGTTAGACGTTCACCAACGTTCGTGTGTTTTGACACGTGTGTGCTGTTTGTTGATAATTCCACGAATTATCTAGTCGTATGCCGGTGTTCGTACTGTCGTGCCACGTGTCACACTAAATTAATCTAATTCTAGTGCCACGTGTACATAATGCATTTAAATAAACATTTAAATAAATAAGATGCTGACCTGGAAATTACGGGGTGTCACATCCTCCCTATGTTAGAAAGAATTTCGTCCCGAAATTCAACTTGTGTTGCTAGTGTTTGTTTGTTCCGCGAACAGGTGTATGTACTTTCGTTTCATCTGGTCTTCACGTTCCCACGTGAATTCCGGTCCTCGTCGCGAATTCCATCGCACTTTCACAATCGGTATCTTGCTGAGTTTGAGCTTCTTGGTTTCCCGGTCCATAATCTCCACCGGTTCCTCAACGAAGTTTAATTGTTCGTCGATTTGTATTTCCTCGAGAGGAATAACAAGTGTCTCATCAGATAGGCACTTCTTGAGGTTCGAGATGTGGAATACGTTGTGTACACTGCTCAACTCAACTGGCAGGTTCAGTTCGTAGGCTACAGGGCCTATTCGTTTTGTAATCTCGAAAGGTCCAATGTAACGAGGGTTTAATTTTCCTCGTTTGCCAAACCTAATGACTCCCTTCCAGGGCGAGACCTTGAGTAACACTCTGTCTCCCACTTGGAATTCTAACGGTTTGCGTCGTTTGTCAGCATAGCTTTTCTGTCTGTCATGAGCTGCTGCCATTCGCTTGCGTATTTGCACGATCTTTTCAGTCGTTTCGTGCACAAGTTCTGGGCCAGTCAGTTGGCTGTCTCCAACTTCTGCCCAGCAGATGGGTGATCGACACTTACGTCCGTAAAGTGCCTCGAATGGTGCAGCTTGGATGCTAGTGTGGTAGCTGTTATTGTATGAAGATTCAACTAATGGTAGATGAGTTTCCCAGCTACTCCCAAAGTCAATAACACATGCTCGGAGCATGTCCTCCAGTGTCTGTATGGTTCGCTCACTCTGTCCGTCCGTCTGCGGGTGGTAAGCGGTACTCATGTCCAATCTCGTGCCCAAAGCCTTATGTAAAGACTTCCAGAAGTGTGACGTGAATCGGCTGTCGCGGTCAGATATAATCGAGATTGGCACTCCATGTCGAGTGACCACTTCCTTTATATAGATACGAGTGAGCTTGTCCAACTTGTCGGTCTCCTTGATGGGTAGGAAATGTGCGGACTTTGTCAGTCGATCTACGATAACCCAGATGGTATCGCAACCACTTGCCGTCTTAGGCAGTTTAGTTATGAAGTCCATGGAGATTTGTTCCCATTTCCACATTGGTAATTCCGGTTGCTGAAGTAACCCTGATGGTTTTTGGTACTCCACTTTAACCTTTGAGCACGTTAGGCACTTGCCCACGTAAGTTGCTATTTCGACTTTCATGTTCGGCCACCAGTAAGTTGTCTTCAGATCATGATACATCTTGTCAGAGCCCGGATGTATGGAATACCGGCTCTTGTGTGCTTCGTCCATCACTACCTCTCTCAATCCCCCGTAGCGTGGAATCCAAATTCGGTCCATCAGATAGTAAGCTCCATCGTCTTTAACCTTCATTTGCTTATCCATGCCCCGCATGGCTTCAAGAGTGAGATTTTCAGCTTTTAGGGCTTCTTGTTGTGCGATTCGTATCTGATTTGGCAATTCAGAATGAATCGTGAGTTGTAGAGCACGCACGCGTTTTGTTGTTTCCTTCCGGCTCAACGCGTCGGCCACTACGTTGGCTTTACCGGGATGGTACTTGATAGCGCAATCATAATCACCAATGAGCTCAACCCATCTTCGTTGCCTCATGTTCAACTCCTTTTGATCGAAGATGTGTTGTAGGCTCTTATGATCGGTAAAGATAGTGCATTTTGTGCCATACAAGTAGTGTCGCCAGATCTTCAAAGCGAACACCACTGCTCCCAACTCGAGGTCATGAGTCGTGTAGTTTTTCTCATGCACCTTTAGTTGCCGTGAAGCGTAAGCTATAACCTTCTCGCGTTGCATCAGTACGCAACCGAGTCCTTGCTTGGAGGCGTCACAATACACCACGAAGTCATCGCATCCTTCCGGTAAAGATAGGATGGGTGCAGTGCATAGTTTCTGCTTCAACAAGTTAAATGCAGCTTCCTGTTTGTCTCCCCAATCGAATTTCTTATCTTTATGTGTCAAGGATGTCAGTGATTGGGCAATCTTTGAGAATCCTTCAATGAATCTCCTGTAGTACCCGGCCAGTCCAAGGAATTGCCGCACCTCAGTTGGAGTCTTGGGTGCTTCCCAGTTTTGATGGCTTCGATTTTGGCTGGGTCTACGTGTATTCCCCGTTCATTAACCACGTGTCCAAGGAATTGGACTTCGCGAATCCAAAAGTCGCACTTTGAAAATTTCGCGTACAGTTGTTCTTTCTTCAATAACTCTAAGACTAGCCTCAGATGTTCAGTATGTTCCTCCTGATTCTTTGAATAAATCAGGATGTCGTCAATGAACACTATTACGAATTTATCGAGGTAGGGTTTGCACACTCTATTCATGAGGTCCATGAATACAGCTGGTGCGTTGGTCAGCCCAAAGGGCATAACCAAAAATTCGTAGTGTCCGTATCGGGTTCTAAAGGCAGTCTTAGGAATATCGTTTTCTTGTATCCTTAATTGATGGTAACCCGATCTCAAATCGATCTTTGAATAGTAGCTTGACCCTTGCAATTGGTCAAACAGATCGTCTATTCGCGGCAATGGGTATCGATTCTTGATCGTCACCTTGTTCAACTCCCTATAGTCGATGCACATACGGAATGATCCGTCTTTCTTCTTCACAAATAAGACCGGTGCTCCCCAAGGTGAGAAGCTCGGTCTGATAAATCCCTTGTCTAACAGTTCCTGCAACTGATTAGACAGTTCCTGCATTTCGGTAGGTGCGAGTCGGTACGAAGCTTTAGCAATCGGTGCTGCTCCTGGTGTGAGGTCTATCTGAAACTCGACTTGTCGTTTCGAAGGTAGTCCAGGTAGATCCTCAGGAAATACTTCGGGAAAATTGCGAACTACAGCTATGTCCTCAATCTTCCTTTCTTTCTTCGGTTGTTCCGCAATGAGAGCTAGTATTGCGGTGTATCCCTTCTGAAGATACTTGTTTGCTTTCATGCACGACATGATGTTCAGAGGTACTCCCCGTCGTTTCCCCTGAATCGAGATCTGTTCACCGTTCTGCAACGTCACTCGTACGATTTTCTCGTTGCATACAATATCGGCTTGATTAGCGGATAACCAATCCATTCCAACGACCACTTCAAAGCTTCCGAGGGTTACCGGCATCAAATCGATTTCGAGCTCGTGATCCGCCAATGCCATAACGCATCCTCGAAAGATGTGCTGCGTTTCAATCAACTTGTCGTCGGCTAATTCTACAGTATATTTATAGTCTAGTGGTGTTGAGGTAATACCTAGTAATTTGCTAAACTTGATGGATCTAAGTTCCTATCGGCACCGGTATCCAGTAATATACTAGCATAAACAAGAAAAGAACGTACCGGTCACGATGTTTGAGTCATCCTCGGCTTCTCCTGAGCCACTCACAAATACACCATCCTTTGCTGTGCCTTCTTCTGCCTTCTTCCGTTGTGGACAGTCCCTCCGCATGTGTCCTGGCTTTCCACACTCATAGCACCCCTTGAGAGTGTGTTGGTTATTGGTATTCTGTTTGGTGTTGGGGTTAGGGTTTGTTCGGCACTCCTTGGTTGCATGCCCATTTTTGTCGCAGTTCGTGCATTTGACCCTTTTGCACGAGCCAAAGTGATGGTAGTTGCAGTTGTTGCATTTTGGGCTTTTGCCCTGATATCCTCCTTTGCTCCGAGTGGCAGTGAAGACCTTAGCAAGGGTTGGGCGATGCTGGGTTTGTTGTTGAGGTGAGAGGGTTTGGTTGTTGCTGGGTTCCCACTTCCTCTTGAGTTCCTGGGGTTTCGTATGCTCACTCCTCTTGGGTAGCTCTCCCTGTGCCACCGCTTGGTCGATTAGTTTGTGAGCCAAGCAAATAGTGGACCGAATGAGAGTGGGATCTGTCGTGGTAATTAGGCTTCAGATTTGTTCAGGTAATCCCCTAACGTATGGCTCGATCTTTCTGTATTCTGGGGTCACCATTTCTGGATACTGTTTACACCATTCGTGAAATCGAGTGGTGTACTGTTCAATTTCAGCTCCTTCCATTTTGTGATTCCAACACTCCTCCGGTTCCTTGATTTCGTTCTGGGGATGGTATTCTTCCTTCAACATCTTAATGAAATTTTCCCATGGTATGGAGTTAGCGGTCTCCAGACTCAGTGTTTGGACTTGTGAATTCCACCAAATGAGGGCCTGTCCCTCTAGAGTTCCGGTAGCGAATTTCACTTTGTTCTCCTCAGAGCAGTCACACATGCAGAAGATTGTCTCAGTCTTCTTGATCCATCGGAGCAGTCCCTCTGCTCCTTCCGACCCCTTGAATGTTAGAGGATGATAACTAAGGAAGGTCTTGAATAAGCATCCTCTTAAGTTGTTGTGAGTCTCATTGTTTGTTTCATTGTTTACGCGTGTAGTCTCGTATTCCGCTATAGCTTTGTTAACCCGTTGTTCGATCATGGCCTCGATAGTAGCAGAATTGATTGATTGGTCGCTAGTACGCACATACGTTCCTTGTCCAGCCATTGGTAAGTATGTATCTACAATAGGTTTTGGATCACTTACAGTTAGAGTTTGCTGTGTGTGATATAGAGGTAGTATATCCTCTTTCTTCATGTGTACAATTATAAGCTTTAGAAGATTACTATTACCAATGTGATGTATATGAGCACAACTCGCTCAATTAGATTCTATCAATACTAAATACAATAAGGGAATAAACTACTTGGTGAAAATAGTGGAGTTCGAATCTCTACTAACAGCGGTGTACTACATAGTTCTCCTCATGGGTGTAGCGTGTCATTTGAATTTGCTAAAATTCGTATGTACCTATAAATTCACGATTACGTTGGCCACCGTAATCGTCAATTTATCTTACACAGTCATTCTAGTTCCTTCAATCTGAAGCTAGTGATCACAATAGTGCTCGAGGTTCATCTTCGGCATGCTGTCACTAAGGTTCCAGTCCACAAGCGTACGTCAGGTGACTGGGTTTACGCCCAAGAATGGAGATTGGGAAAAGCGTTCGATTTGAGTTAGATCGTGCTAGTGTAGTCTTCTTCAGAACATTGAAGAGTTTCCTTTAGTCTTGTGTTCGTCCTTTCACTAATCCCATCTCGCAGTTCTCAAGCATATGCAGATGTGTATACCCGCGAAGGGTTCCAATGGTATGCTCGTAGATATCTGATAAAATCACAAAGCATTTTGCTAAATTATGCATATAATTAGTTGTGCGAAACTAGTGTAGTGTCTAGAGTTGAGCAATGGCTATAGTCTAAGTTTACTACATGCAAACCTAGTTCTCTATAACCAAGGCTCTGATACCAGTCTGTCACACCCCCAAATTCCCACTCGTGGTGTATGTCCACGTGGATGTGACGTGTCCAGAATCACAGCTCAAGGTCATATAGAACAACTCTATATGCGTTTACAAATCCAAGTTTGACACATACACTTGACAAAATAATTTGCAGCGGAATAGAAGTTGTCATAATGTGTTGCAGCGGAAAATTAATTGTTTTACAAAATGCAGCAGAAATGTAAATAGTTTAACACATCATTGTTTAACAGGATAAAAGTAAATTGTTTTCAAATGACAAGACACGATGCATGTATGTTCCTAATGCTCGTCCCTTAGTGTGCGCATTCCTGTCATCCATAGTTTGCTAGTTACCTGAGAATACAAGTTTAAAAAGTGTCAACACAATGGTTGGTGAGTTCACAGGTTTTGATATACATATAATAATAAGAGTGTGTCATGTTGTTTATCATATGTTAGTACCGAGCCCTTGGCCCAAAGTGTCAGTGCGTCACTACCGAACTAGACTTGTTAGTCTTTGCCTCCGCCATGTCTCGTAATAACATGGCAAGATAGGTCAAGTTTTCACGTGTTATGACATCCAGTCAATATTTCGCCACGCGGGGTTAGTCACACCCCAAACGGATCCATTCAAACTCGCCTCGTTGTTTGTACATTAACGGTAAGACTTTGTGAGGACTTCTTACGATTACAACACTTAATGTTTGTCTAATAAACCAGCATACACCAAAATGTTTGTACAGTAATAGATGTTTGACTCGATGCAACAAGTATTCTCCCCCTATTTAAAAACGTTTGAAAAAGAGTAAAGAGGGGCCGTAAACTCACCTTAGTGAAGTAAGTACAAGTCAAGCGTAAGCTCCTGATTAGGGCTGGCATAACGGGTCAAACATGACCCGTTAAGACACGACACGTTAAGACACGAAACACGAAACGGGTAGACACGAACACGACACGAAAAATTATCGTGTCTATTTTTCCAGACACGAACACGACACGTTTAAAACGGGTATACACGAAATGACCCGTTAAGAAACCTGTTAAGAATTATACTCTAAAAATTAAAAATGCATACATGTAAACACTACACATTACCTGTTAATAAACATGTTATAAAACCTGTTATGAAACCTGTTAAACAACATGTACAAAACCTGTTAAGAAACATGTTGTACCTTAAGCTTGGATGGAGATCGAGGCCTAGCTGAAGAGAAGTTGTTGAAGACCGGAAGACGAGCTGAAGTGTCGGAGAGTTGACAAGCGAGAGGCAGAGACTGTGGAGGCGGGCGGAGGCTGAAGAGGCGGAGACGGGAGCCCGATGAGGCGGGTACGGGAGGCTTGAGAGGCGGAGACGGGAGGCTTGAGACACGGAGACGGGAGGCTGGAGAGGCGGAGACCGGAGGAAGGAGGCAGAGACGCGCAACCCCAAGCCAAAAGAAAACCTAATTTGAGAGAGAGGTGCGCCTGATCGCCTCTTTGTTTACGATTTACGGAAATTGAAAATGAATTCCAAATGAATTCAAAATATTTCAGATTTGGGTGGGCCGCGTTTGAGACCTTGGCTAGAGACGGATTGGAATTGCTCACATAAGTCCATGACTTTTTTTTATTATTAATTTTAAATTTAAATTTTAAATAATAAACAGGTCTTAACAGGTTAACGGGTTTTAACCTGTTAAGACACGAAAATAAACAGGTTTTAACGTGTCGACCTGTTTTAGACACGAAACATGTTAAGGGTAAACACGAAACATGTTAAAGTCGTGTCGTGTCGTGTCGTGTTAACGTGTCCGTGTCTGAAATTGCCAGCCCTACTCCTGATGTAGTAGGCACGTCGGTCACTGGCAACCTATATCGTATACCGTTCGTGAGTTTGTGTAAGTGACCGTGCTAGTGTTTGTGTTAGTGCTCGTGTTTGTGTCCAACAACCCTTGGCTGTTCATGTTTGTCCGTGTCGGTCCACAATGACCGTGTTTGCTCGTGTTAGTCCACATTGACCGTGTTTGACCATGTTTGACCGTGTTTGACCATGTTTGACCGTGTTTGACCGTGTCAAGTCAACGACCCGTTGGTGAACCGTGTGACGGTTTGTGAATCGTGTAGCAACGTGTAAGTGCTCGTCGTGTGCAAAACGCGCAAGTCGCGTCTATGGGCAACTTACTATTTATAGTAAGTTTCCATTTATGGAAAGTTCACATAGCATATCGGTTTTATAGTTCTAGCATGTTCAATAGTCCTACGGGATCATGTTAACACATAGCACATCATCATATGGATTCTCATAAGTCGTTTATAACATGTTAGTGCACAAAAGTTTCCTAAAATGGAAAGTTTCCATTTTTAGTATACGTGACATCGGAAACCATCTAACTTAGCATCTAATCATCATATTACAACATAATAAATCATTTAGCATGCTCAAATCATTTAACATGTTGACTAATCGGTTTTTATAAAAATAAAGTTACTAAAAATAGTAACTTTGTGGTTTTTGCATAAAATGACCATTCTATCATTCCTAAATCATTTTCACATCACCATTCACCATAACAAGCTATTTACTATCATTTAATCATGTCGACATATTCCAAATCATCATCTATCAATATTCTTACCCAAAAAGTTACTAAAAATAGTAATAACACTAAATATGATCATAGACATCATCAAGACTACTTTCTAACACATCAAATCATCATGTTATCATCCTAACAACAATTCCACATACATGCATGTTCATCATTTCCACTAAATCATCAACTTGTAACTAAAAAGTTACTAAAAATAGAAATAGTCCTCAATAACCCATTTTAACATCATCTAATCATGAAATCATCACCCAATATCATCAAGATACACACTTAAACACTGAAAATCATTCTAACCATCAAGGATCATACATGCATGTCATTATTTCACCAAGTCAAGACCAAATCATGATACTTACACAAGCACATCATCATGGATCGTCATGAAACACCATCTAAACATCATAGATCATCATTAAACACCTTAAAATCAACAAACCCAGAAGTAAATCTCATGCATGTGCATTCAAAGTGCTTGCATGTGAGATTCAACACTTGCATGTGTGTGTAGAAGTGAGAATAGTGCATTTTAGTCTACAAGGAACATCAATCTACCTTCCAAAGCCTCAAAGATCCTGAGATGGTGATGAGAGCAGTTACTAGAGCTCCTAGACAGCAGGTTCGAGCAGAAAGACGATGGTGATGGTGGTGGTGTGGACTCCAACTCTTCTTCTCAAGCTCTCCAAGCTTCAAGGTGGCTTCAATGGCTTCCAATGGGCCTTAGGGGGTGTAGGAGATGATGGCAGAGGTTTGGGGAAGGTGAAATCGTGTTAGATGGCGTCTGGAGACGAAGGAAATGATGAGAGTAGATGAAATGATGGCTTTGCGCTGCTCAAGAAGATTTTAAACGATTCAGGAGTGTCAGGCGTATCGCCTGACGTGGGTGAGCATGTTGTGTCGTTACGCGCGGGTGCGCTGGATGAGGCGCTCCATTTCTCATCCGCGCGCATCGCCTATAGTGGGCGTCTCGGGTCAGGCGTACCGCCTGGCCCAAATGTAAGGCCCCATAAGCTTGTTTTGTTGTTTTGGGCCAATTCTTGCCAGTTTCTCGATCATAGAACATCGTTCGGGTGTTGTTTGGACTCTATTGGTCAATTATTAGCCATAATTGACTTGTGAGGCGTTTCGTGAAGTTTCGAGTGTTGTGCTACACAATGTGTTAGACGTTCACCAACGTTCGTGTGTTTTGACACGTGTGTGCTGTTTGTTGATAATTCCACGAATTATCTAGTCGTATGCCGGTGTTCGTACTGTCGTGCCACGTGTCACACTAAATTAATCTAATTCTAGTGCCACGTGTACATAATGCATTTAAATAAACATTTAAATAAATAAGATGCTGACCTGGAAATTACGGGGTGTCACACCATCAAGATACCACTAAGCTATAAAGTCATTGATTTGTATCTTCATTTTTACCATAGTATTTAAATTCAAATTCTTATTGTGCGTGTGAATAAAATAAGAAATAAAATAATTGTTTTTAAATAAGATACTCATATAAGTATAAAATAAGACATAGAAACTGATAAGAAAATTATACCATTTGAGCTGTTTTTAAATAATATAAATGAAAGACACTAATAAATATGTGTGTTGCTAAGTTTTTTAATAGAAAAAAAATGAAGGAAGTAGTTTTAATATATTTCCATCTTAACTTGTTTTCAAATTAAAAATATATATTTTATTATTTATTATTTATCTTTTTACTTGTAAAAATATCTTCAAAACAATTGTTATAACAAACTATAGAATATGACGATTGGTGTTTATTGTCGAATTTAATATGTTTAACTTGTTGTGATACTTTAGTGAAATAACTTTAGTATAATTTATTTAGTAACTAACTTGGTTAAGTTAATTGAAAACTAGTTAAGAGATAGATAAAACTATAAGTGTTGAAAATGTCAAAACTTGTTTTAAGAAATGTATTAAAATAAAATACTAGTTACAACGCTCAAAGAATTTTGTATGTGTGGATAGTGTGTTTGACAACAAAAAATAAAGAACACCTAGTTCAACCAAATTTGCACCAAGATCTATAATGAGTTAGGTTGGATTGTGAGTCAAAGGCTAAAGTTCGTCATCCATAGCGTAATCTAGTCCTATAGTAAATGATTTATACTTCAAATCAACGTTTTCTTGGTTACATGAAGCGGGTAAACAATGACGAAGCTTTATTGGGGCTGGGGCGGGGGCGGGGGTGGGGGGAACGCCCCTATTTTTTCCGTCCGTAGTGTTAATTTTTCTGCCGAAATGTTATTTTTAGTTAAAAATAGTGGTTTCGCCCCCTCGCTTCGAAAACTTAACATGTCTTCCGAGTTTCAAAAATTTCCGCCCAAGCTCCATCACTGCGGTAAGTGTGTTTTGAGAGTAAATTTGCACGTGAACCTAAATATATATTATATATAATAAATCAAAATAAATGATGACACATGTCATTAATATAGAATATCCTCACAATAACTTTCCCTCTTCTCTTTCTTATTTAATGTGTCATACAGTAAATAATATTATTAAATATTAAATACACATTTATACATTTTTAAATTGAAAATATTTTTTAAGACATTAAAAATATATTAATATAAATTTTTTTTTTCAAAAGTTAAATTATTATAAAATAAGAAATATTGAGAAGTGTTTTCTAAAATAATTTTTTTGGAAAACAAACTTTGAAAAAGTAATAATGAAAAATATATTATTATTATTTTATTACTTAAGGTATAAAGTTTTTCAAAAATTTTAATCATATTTTATTTTAAAAAATCGACTTATATTATACAGATTTTTCATTAATGACTATGTATTATTTCTGTATTTAACACGTGTAATACACGGAATACTAACCTAGTAATTAAATAAATATGAAATCTTGTGAAGCATGTCAAACAAGTTAAAACTTGCTATTCTTGTAGGAAGTATGATGAGGTTTAATATGAGCAATAATTAAATTGTTGCAAATTATAGTGTAACTTGATGTTGATATGTATCGCCCTGACAATGAAGTTGATTTCTTCAAATTGCAAGATTTGTATTGAATATTAAGATTTGATTCCAATGGTAGAATTAATCACGTTTGATTTAAGAGAGGTAATTGAATAACTTAAATTACAAATGTATATAATTGCCTAAAAGAATAGGATGTATGTTTACATAAACAACCTATTGAAAACTAAAAACAAATAAGTTATAAATTGTGATTGTTGAAGATTAATTTTCTTTAAAATAAGAAGTTTTTGTATTATCCATCATCATTTCTTCTAGTAAGCTGTCACACCCCGAGCCGGCGGGGTTGGATCGAAGTCCCCGTCGGGCGGAAGGTTCTCGGGGCGCGATATCGTGAGTGATAATCGTGATGATCAGATTGTTTACATAGCATCAATGTTAAGAATAACTAAAGCACAATCAAACATTAAACTAGGATTACAAAGTTAAATTACAATATCAATGTTCAGTAATTTTACTCGGTAAACCTAACAAAAGAATCATATGTTTCCTATCTTGTATCTGTACAAGATATCAAAAGTGATTCGTATCCTTAGCAAAATATGTGCTTCTCCAAAAGTCTACTAGGTCTGCTAACTGGCATCCTAGTATGCAATCCAAAAGCTTATGCCTATTCATGTGCGTCACCTGAGAAAGCATGTAAGAAAACAAAGTCAACACAATGGTTGGTGAGTTCATGTAGTTTTAATATTTATAAATTAGCTTTTGCAAACCTCTTCGGTAAAACCTTAACCTCATTAACAACACTTGTATCATCCAACTCGGTATGCTTATATACAGGGCATACCCCTGAGTCGAGCCTACGACCCGCCCAGACGCCGTCCCACCACATACTAAGTCGCATAGGACATTGCTATTAATGATAATTAAGCATTTTACCTACCATTCGATTCATTCTTCATCATAGCTTTAGTTTACTGTTTCAAAGTCTATAGCATTCGTATGTATTAGCTTCAATATAAGTTTAACAAGCATCGTGTTTAAAAGTTTATGTTATTGACCCAAAAGCATTCATGCATCCCCGCGGTAACAACCTTAATCTCATTAACACCACCTGTATCATCCAACTCGGTATGCTTATATATAGGGCATACCCCTGAGTCAAGCCTACGACCCGCCCAGACGCCGTCCCACCACATACTAAGTCGCATAGGACATTGCTGTTAATGATAATTAAGCGTCTTACCTGCCATCCATTTCGTTTATAGCTTTAGCATTTCGTTAAGTTTACATCATGAGTGGAAAATGAGGAATCACTGTATGGCAAGCACTGAGAGGCCATCAGTCTACTCCTCAAAATCCAGGACTATGTAGAACACCCATTTGGCAAGCACTGAGAGGCCAAACGACCTGATTTACAATAGTCATCGCTACCAGAACACCCCCTGGCAAGCACCGAGAGGCCAGTTGGTCCATTCTAAATAGCCAATAGCTTTAGCATTTAGTTTAAGTTTATAGCATGAGTGAACATTGAGGAATCACTGTATGGCAAGCACTGAGAGGCCATCAGTCTACTCCTCAAGTCATGACTATGAAGGTCACCCTATGGCAAGCAATGAGAGGCCAACGGTATGTTCCTTCAAGTCCCAACTATGAAGAACACCCCATGGCAAGCACTGAGAGGCCAATTTAGTATGTTCTATCATAGTTGATAGTTTTAGCATTCAAATAGTTTCACAACCGGTAAGGCAAGCACTGAGAGACCCAACCGTTGTTTTAGCATGGCAAGCATATAAGCATACAAGTGTTTAAAGCATCCGTAGTTTTAGGCAATTAGTATGTATGTATGTATGTAGCATCATCATAGAATCATAAGCTTGTAGCATCAATTTGTAGCTTTAGCATATGGTGTTAGCATGTAGCATTAGCATTTAGTATTTGCATGTAGCATTAGCATTTAGTGTTAGCATGTAGCATTAGCATTTAGTATTAGTATTAGTATTAGCATGAGCATTAGCATCTGGTGTTAGCATGTAGCATGAACATTTAGTATTAGCATGTAGCATTAGCATCTAGTGTTAGCATGTAGCAATAGCATTTAGTATAAGTGTTCAAGCTTAAGCATCGAGTATGTAGTTTAAGCATATAGTTTATAGCATAAGCATCAAGCGTATGGTTTAAGCATAGAGTTTATAGCATAAGCATTAAGCATTTAGTTTAAGCATCAAGTCTGTAGCATAAGCATCAAGAATAAGTTTAAAGGCATTTTTATAAATCATTTGTTTAAAATGTATAACATGCTTCTCAGTCCCGAAGTAAAACAAATAAGTTTGAAAAAGGGACAGATGAACTCACCTTGCGTCCGTAGTGATTGACTAAGTAGAATAAGAATGCACACGCTCTTTGTTTGCACTTGTTATGATGTTCACGCTCCTGTATCGATTTCATAGTGTTGTAGTTTATAAGTATAAGTTTGTAAGGGTTTGTTGTGCGTGTAGGTGTTAGTCCTAAAGTTGACTAACACTCACTAGTCTTGTTCATTATCCGGCCCAAAATTCCATATCTTATGTAATGAATTGTTGAACCTAATTTATTGTGTGTAAATTCCCAATTTAGATTTGCAATTTACAAGTCATACCCCTTTTAATCAAAATGTTAAGCCTTTGCATTGATTGCCTAGACATTTTTAACACCATCTTTGCAATAACTAAGGTAGTGTTTCATGCATTAGGTCATCATCGTTTCAAAGCGTTCGTTATATTTTGAATTCATTGGACCGGATAACCTATTGGACCATTTATGCTAATATTGGTCCTAAAAGTAATGTGTGTGGGCCGGTTATGTGTATTGAGCCGAGATAATCTTAATGGGCCGAATAATAGGTTGTTGGGCCAAGATGGCTTATTTGAATGTGTTGGGCCTAAACCAAAAGGAGTTGGGCCGCTTGAGTTAGTCATGGGCCAAGTTGGTGTGGGCCGCAACAGTTATAGTGGCCCAATGGTATTTCACATGGGCCTAAACTAGTTGGGCTGCCTAATTGAGTCTACAAGTTAAGGGTTTGGGCCGAAGAGATCGAATTGGGCCATGCATATGCCGGCTTTATGATTCTAACCCCCCCATCAGCGAACCTATTAACCTGTCGGTCTAAGGTTCGGCTGAGGATGTATAGACACAAGGTTCGGCTATGATGTTCTTAGGTTCGCCATGCATGAGTTCGTTGGGAGGTTTGGCTATGCATCCTGGATGTTCGCCGAGGGTTCGTGAGTGGTGCCATCAAGGTTCGTCCCTCATGCGTGGTTCAGCTACTTCCTGAGCTAATAGGTTCGTACCTAGGGTTCGGGAGTGGCATCGGACAGGTTCAGCTAAGGCTTGGGTTCGCCTAGTAGGTTCGCGTATATGGTTGGGTTCGGGAGACCAGGGGTTCGGCTCACAAATGGTTCGCTCGTGGGTTCGTTTATGAAGGGTTCGGTCGGGTGTGTACGAAGGGTTCGCCACTTGGTTCAAGGCTAAGGATACCAGAGCTATGCAGGTTCGCCAGTGGTCATGGAGGTTCGGCCACCTGCCATCAATCACGAACCCTGCACTTTACCCTCTTCCTCGACTCCGTGACTTGTTGCATGGGTGTTCCTAAGGTGTGGGAATGCAAATGTCGGCCCTCAATCGGTGTAATGTGTGTGTGTATATAGGTTTTGCACCGGTTTGATGCCTTGGTCGAACAAATGGGTAAAAACCCTATTTTTCCAGAACTTTAAAGCCCCATACCTCGAAAGTGGCTGGGTAATCTTGTAGATCTGTTGTACTTCTGCGTAGAGGACGATGAGAGCTTCGTTTAGACACCGAGTTTGCTTGATTTCATCCACAAATGAAGAAATTATGGAGCTTGGAAGTTGGATCTTGCTAGAGAGAGAGATGAACGGGAAAGAGGGTTTAGAGAGAGAGAGAGAGATCTTGAAAAAATGAATTAAATGCCACATTTGATGTTTAAATACCCCGTGGGTGTTCGGGTCCGTTTCGGTTGCTCGGTTCGTATTTTCGTCGTGTTTCCGGATCGTTACGCGCGTTTTTCATAATTTAAAATAAAAGGATTATTTTAGGATGTTTAGAATATGATTATTATTAGAAATTATTTTAATATCGTTGTATTAATTTATTTATCGAATTATTATCGTTTTACGTGTTTCGCTAATTTGTTCGCGAAATTATGTATTTAATTTAAAGAAATTTCTTTTTAATTTAATTCTGATGAGTTTCAAAATTGTAAAACAGGAAACATTACATTTCCTTAAATTTATGATCGTTCGTATCGTTCTTCGTTTTCGTTTCGTTAGAACGCGTCGCCATCGCGCGTATTCGTTCGAATCGTTATTCGTACGAACACGACGATGGTTTGGCTTTCCAACTTTTGTTTTCTACTTTTCAGTCATCATTTCAGAACGTTAAACTCTCAGAATCATTCGTACAGATCGTCACCTATACGAGTAATTCGTCGGTTTAGCATTCCGTAATAACAACCGTTATAGTTTCGTTCTGTTTAACTTCATATACTTTTATACACAATAGTATCAAATCAAGTATCTGTGCTCCCATACTGTGTTGTCTGATATGTTTCTGACTGTTAAACCCTAAGGTTTTAAATCAGATTTCAGACAATCGCATAATAGTTTCGTGTCAAGCATAATGTGTCAATAGCATACACTAGTTCATATGGTTTGTGCCTACGTTACTGTGGCAGTTACTGTACAGATTACTGTTCCGGTAACGATTCTGGCACAGATGTTACATAAGCCCTTTTAGTTCGAGCAGTAGTATATGCTCAAACTACGTATAAAACTTTTAAATAAGTGACACGGTCCCTTCATGAAAAGATCAACATAATGAACTTCCAAACTGTTAGGAATTAGAGTAACCATTTTAACTTTTAATTAATCATATTAATTAAAAAATCAGATTTACATTTGCGGAAGCGTTAGGTTACAAATACCAAAACCAGTTATCCAGATACAAACGAATAAACAAATCACAACTATAGGGTGTTTATAATTCAATATTAAATGATGAATACCAAAAACACATCGTGGATCCGACAATAATCTCGCTAAATGATCAAATCACGAATCACAATCTATATCAATGAACGTAGCAATAATCGAGTGGTGTTAACCACCTATTGTGGTGCGGCAATAGTGGTGGTGTTTGGCCGAAGCTAGGAGCCGGGGGGTCGGCGACAAGAGAGAGAGAGGTAGTTAGGGCTTGTAAAAAATGAAAAATGTGATATAGATCTAGATATAGAATCTCTTGCTTCTTCAAATCACATTTACACTTTAATACCTTTTAACATTTACAGTTTTACTAACAATTAATTAGTAAACTTTAATTAAATATCCAAAGTTTATCTAATTAAACTTTATCAATTTAATTTTAATTAATTATCAAAATAATTAATTTTTCCAATATTATTATTTCATAAATAATAAAACCACCAATTTGTAATATTCGTGAACTTATATAAATTTAGAACAATTTAAACTTACCTGTAATTATGTCGTCCAAAGTGTAACTATCTGGATCATACCCCGATATTAACGTTGATATTATCGATGATCGGACACCCTACATAAACGATAAACGAAGAACATGAATGCTATCGACTCAAACTTTCTTACAAACAAAATGGACGTCTTTTTTCACATGTTTGGTTTGTTGATGATGGGCCCGATTCTCAGATATATACGTACCGAAAATGTTGTCACAATATACACTTATGGCACGAGAAAACATAACATGGAGTTCAAGCAATATAATTCGCAGCCAACTTTTCTCATCCATAACATTTGCTACACTGTCACACCCCAAAATTTTTACGTGCGGTGTCAGACCGCTGGGTGTGACGTGGCCAGGATCAAAGCTCTCTGTCATATAGAACGACTCTATATGAGTTTGAAAACACATAGTTTTAATATTCAAATTCAAGTTTCATTAATAAAAGCAGCGAATTCAGTATCGTTTTAGCAGCGAAAAGTAAATAAGTTATACAGCGGAAATGTAATTGTCTAACACTACATTGCTTAAAATACAAATCATGAAATGTTCAAAATATAAGTTAGAATGCATGCAAGACTCCTCAAAATTCCTACTCCAAGTGCATCCTATCATCGTGCGTTCAGTTACCTGAGAATACATGCGAAAATGTGTCAACATAAAGTTGGTGAGTTCACATGTTTAGATAGTCAAAAGCAGTAAGCAGATATATACTAGGTATGTTAAGTTGATTTGTTGGATTTACGATCCCGAGTATGTTAGTTCATCTTACCGAAACTTAGACTTGTTGTTTGCCTCCCTAGGTTATCGCAGAACCCAGCCAAAGCTCGATATTACCTCGTTATGACCTCCAATCAACATTGGCGTCGAGTGGGGTTTGTCAGGCCCAGTAGTACTACGTAATAACGACTCGTTTGTTACACAATTAACGGTAAGGGTGTGAGGACTTTTGTTGCGATACAGTTACACTCAAAAGTTGTTTTACAACATACCAGTCATACATCTAAAACAGTTGCATAATATTCTCACCCCAAAAGTTTAACAAAACAGTTAAGTATAAAAGTGGGGCTGTAAACTCACTTTAGTGATAATCGGGTAATGCGTAAGCTCCTGCTTCGTATATGTGTCGGTCACCAGCTACCTATATCGTGTAGCGTATGTGAGTTCGTGTATGTGACCGTGTTTCGTGTCCGTGCTCGTGTTTGTGCTCAACAACCCTAGGTTGTTATGTTAGTCCATGTCGGTCCTCATTGACCGTGTTTTTCCGTGTTTGACCGTGTCAAGTCATCAACCCGTTGGTGAACAAAGTGTCGGTTGTGATTCGCGTAACATTCGTGATTGTGCTCGTCGTGTGCAAAACATGCAAATCGCGTTCGTGGTCAACTTACTATTTATAGTAAGTTTCCATTTATAGCAAGTCCTATAACACATATCATTTTTAAGGTTCTAGCATGCTCATTAATCCTACGTGATCATGTTAACACATAGCACCTTATCATCAGTGGTCAAATAAACATATAAGTCGTTTTTACACATTAAAGTTTCTTTAAAAAGAAAGTTTCTAAATCTAGCATGGATATTATTGAAAACCATCTAACTTAGCATGCAATAATCATATTAAGTCATTTTTAGTCATTTAGCAAGCATGTAACATCCATAGCATTCATAAATCGATATTTCACTAAATAAAGTTACTAAAAATAGTAACTATGACAATTTTCATTCAAATGATCATCCTAAGCATTCCTATTCCATCTTTATATCATATAAAAACATTTAATACCTTTTATCATCATCTAAACATGTCAATCTAGGCCAAATCATCATTTATCAACATTTAGGCCACAAAAGTTACTATAAATAGTAACTAAATATGACCAAAATCAAATCCCAAATCAAGTTCTAAGCGTCATAATTATCATATTATCATTCTAGTAGCAAATCCATACACATGCATGATCATAATCTCATCCATAACACCATTTTGTAACTTAAAAATTACTTAAAATAGCAAGTGTTGTAAATACTTGCATTTTAATCATTTCAACAACATCTAATCATGCATAACATTACCAATACCAACAATAATCATGTAACAACATTAAAATCTATCTAAAATACACTAGATCATACATGCATGTAAAGATTTCACCGTTTTATGTACAAATCATGCATTTTACAAATACACCTCATCATGGATCATCAAGATATGTCATCAAATCATTTTAGATCATCAATATGCATGCTAGAATCAACAAACCCAGATTTATTCATCACAAAATTCGTGCATGCAAAGCTAGAGAGCTTGCATGTGTGTTTTGGTGCTTGCATGTGTGTGTAATGGTGTGAAAAGTGCATAAACTCACGGAAACTACCTTTGAATGCTTCAAATGACCGAGATGGTGGTTTCAACAGCTCCTGGAGCTTCTGGACAGCAAAGATGTGTAGCAACAAGGTGGTGATGGTGATCTCCGAGCTCCTAGGTGGATATCGAGCTTCAATCTTCAAGTTCTTTAGGTTCCAAGTGGTCTCTAATGGCTTCCAAGGAGTTTTCAGATGAAGAAGATGAAGTATAGGTGTCTAGGAATCGAGAAATGAGGTGGTAGGGTGGCTGTGAATGATTGTGTCTTGGTTTTATAAGATTTTTGCGTGTTGGCCTCGTCTCGTACCGCCGAGAGGTGCAAAAAGATGCTCAGCGTACCGCGAATAAATTCGGGAATTCAAACTCCCCGCCCACTCGTCACGTACCGCGACGAGTAATAGGCCCAATTTCAATGGTTTGACTCGTTCTTCGCCGTTTTCACGCTTACGGACTCTCGTTCGACCTCATTTGAACTTCTAAGTTCAATGTTTGAGCGTTTCAGGAGATTTCTAGTGTTTTGTTACACGATGTGCTAAACGTTCACCAACGTTTGTATTTTCTTAGAATTACACAATAGGAGAATCATCTTGGACTTAGCATGCAAGAGTATGTTTAATTAACCTAATCCTAGTCTTTTCACAAACGCTTTAACTAGTTATTAAACAATGAAGACACATTAACAAACTTTCACCTCACGGCTTTTGAATTTGGTTAAACATTTAATTCATTTGTGACCTAATTATCATTCCTATGAATCACTACGTCTAGTAATTCATCCACAAATCAAGAACACCAAGTAATTGACCTAGCATGCACCTATCATGCGAAAGACATTCGCCAAAGCACACAAGGAATCGATAAACCAAATCACAAACAAGATAAACATTCATACACATCCAAGAATCCAAACCAAATCGTTATATCATTGAAAAACACAAACTTGTTCCACAATCAATCATTACAATCATTAAACATGCATATCATAAAACCCTAGGTGATCTAAAAGGGTCTAGCCACAAATCATACTGAAATAACAGAAAGAAATAATGTATAAACCACAACGAATCATCATACAAATAGGAAAAACAAGAAAGGAATAAGAACCGATCACGTTACACCCTTCGGATCACTCTCTTAGGGATTCTCGATGACCGATCTCGACCTAAATCGCTTCTCCTAGCTTCTAGTCGCCTCCAAAAGCCTTCTCCCAGTCGTGAATATCGAATAATCTAGCCTTCAGCCGTTTCAGAAACATAAAACTCGAAATTCTGATTTTCTAACCCTGTCGCGTTACGCGACAGGTATCCAAGATCCCTTCGCGCTACGCGAGGGTACTCACTACCCGACAAAATAGTCGGGTCAACCCATCATCATTAAAAGTGGCAAAGCTGTAATTTCCACCTGTCGCGATACGCGACAGGGTTCCAGGTGGTTGTCGCGTGACGCGACGATTTGAATTTTCCAGCTTTTGTCTTTCTTTGTCTTCGGGTCTGTTCTCGTTCAACCGGGAGCTTGTTTTCTTGATCTTTTGTGCCACAATAAAATGTTTATTACCTGCAAGCATCAAATTATGAAAATGTGAAGAACCAGCTTAAATCGATTCCAAAAACGAATATAACTGTACAGAAATTCAATAGAAACAAATGGAAAAACAAATGTGTTTCACAACACATCACCATGACACATGTCACACCCCTAATTTTCAACTAACGGAATCATACCGTTTGGGAGCATGACAAACCAGGATCTCAGATCATTAGACATAGCGAAGACCTCTATATGAATTTCAAAACATACTTTGGTCTTTAAACATAACATCAGAGTTTTCAAAAGTTGCGGAAGCGTTTAAAAATCAATAATAGTTGTAATATGAAAATTACAAATCAAAATCCTCAAATGTGTAATTTAAACAATAAATGATAAACATGCATGCGACTCTATCTCCTAGTCCATGCCAGTCTTTATTGCGCGCCTTAGCGTCCTGAGAAAACATGTAAATCAAGTCAACACAAAGGTTGGTGCATAACACAGGTTTTAAGTATTCACAATGTTCAAAACAGCAGTTTGAATATCAAGTTTGTAGATAACATAATCACACATGCACAGTCATGATAGCTAGTCATATAAACTATTTACATAAGTGTTCGACACCGAAGCTGACGGATTGCCATGCTATAGCATGTTTTCGCCTTGCCACTATTGTCTATCACAACAATAGTAAAATTGTGTTTGGTCAGTCAAACACCTGCGTAGATCCCATCTACCAGGTGAGGTTTGTCAAACCTAATAGATCTATTTCCAACTACCACGCTTTGCATTACAGCAAACTAAACGGTTCGAGGTGTGTAAGGACTTTCAAGTTGATAGGTTGTCACATAATGTAAACAGCTAACTCATGCAAGTGATATGTGTCTAAAAATAGTTTGTTGCACATGTTTTCTCCCCCAAAACAGTTTAAAATAAGAAAGGGCCGTGTACGCACCTTTGATGATTGCAGAATGATCAAACACTAAAAGCTCGTGTAAGAAATCCTCCTACGAAGAATCTGTGGTTTAACAATAACCTAAAGTTATTCGAGATGTCGTTTTGTGCTTGAAATCACATACGTGTCAACACACGTATGTTAGAGTGTTAAGAATGTGCATAAGAAAGTACGCGTGCTTTTGAAATCGTTTAAATAAAATCACATACGATTTTATTTAAATAAACGTAATTATACGCGATTTCGTTTTCGTGTTAAGATATAAATTTTAACATTTCAAAGTGTCCGTATTCCTGTTACGGTTCCAACGCAACTTGAACGGGTCGAAACGGATTTAAAACGAGTGAATTACGGGTTAAAACCTAAAAATTTGTTTTTAATTACAAAACCCGGTTGGGCCGGGTTCGAACCCACGACTTCCCGGATCACACCCACACACCCAAACCACCTCATCTATGCCAATTTTTGTTAACAGCTTTACCTTCAAATAGTTTTAATTATCAAAGAACCGGATCCCCCTTTGATATTTCCTAGCCGAAGCAAAAACCCAAATCGAACCTAAATTCGAACTCGATTAGACCTAAAACCTTAGGGGTTTTATTCCTCTCATCAAAACGAGTTCCAGTATAGAATTAATTCGATCAAATCATCAACTTAGAACCCTCAATCGTGATATCATCTGTTTCGAACGTGTATACCCCCAATCTTTAATCAAAATCATTTAATTCCTTGATGATTCTGGAAATTAACTTAGGGGTTTTCTTGATCGGTTCCTTCTGAAACTATCTATATCATTCAATTTCGTTCTTAAACTTATTTTATACGAAACCCCCAAAACCGTTTCAAAGATGAACCCTATAACTCGAAATCTAACGATTCATGGTTTTAATGTGAAATTAACCTAGGCCTACTCTTAGTCGGCCTATTCTGAAACTACCTAAAATACCCAATTTGATTATCAAACTCAGTTCCATCGAAAACCCCAAAACAGTTTTATATATGAACCCTAGAAATCGTTTTCCCACAATTTGTGATGTTTTTCAGAAATTGAAACTCGTTTTAGATTAACCGAAGGTGTCTGAAACTAATGGTAACAACTAATTTGATTTTCAATCCCTTTTGAATAGAAAACCCCAAATCGTTATGAACGATAAACCCTAATTATAGAACCCGCACGATTCGATATTAAAAACCTCAATTAGGTTAGGCCTATGCTTAGACAGATTAAGAAGAACATGTAGGTGATAATGATTACCCGAATTGTCTTCGAATAGATGTAACTCGACTTGAGCCTTGAATTCGGTTGATCCCTTAATCGAATCTTCTTTCCACCGCACTTGGAATCGAATTGATGCTTACAGAACCTCCAGAGGGTGTCGATTAAAGCTTTAGGAGGTTTAATTTCGCGAATTACATATGATTTATACGAATTTGATAATCATTGTAAGCGGTTTCGAATTCCAATCGTTATTTCAGTTAATTCGACGAGTTAATATACTAATAACGTATAGAAACTGATATTAATCATTAATAGAATGATTATGGATAATAAATTTCGGTTTTTACCTAGTTTTAATGTGGGATTCGATTTTTATAAACCTTTTGGCCGAATTTTGACTTGTAAAAGTCAAAATTGGTCATCTTACCCCTTTTCAAGTCAAATCCTATTAAATTGGATATCTCTAAACCTAATTTGATTAATTCTATAACTTGCAGTACAATTTTGCTTAATTTTGGATTATTTCTGTCACTTCCGGACTAACGGGGTTAATCCGAATTTGCCGGATTGTCACTAATTAAGCCTATTAAAACATTTCTTGAGCTAAATTAATCCAATTGAGCTTCTCAAATACAGTTGGGCCTCATTGGGCCTTCCTTGGCCTTATTGGGCCTTCCCTGGGCCTACTTTGTTTTCATTGGGCCTCACTTGACCCTATTGGGCCTTACTGAGCCTCCCTTGGCTTATTGGGCCTACATTGGCTCTGTTGGGCCTGTGATCTCACCATCTTCAGTTAACAAGGTTAATCCGAAAAGTCGGATTGTCACATCATCCCCTTGTTGAAGGAATTTTCGTCCCGAAAATTAGTAGGTGTTAGGAGTAGTTAGGAAACTACTTACGAGTTTAAATCGTACGTGTTAGTGTGATTTGATCATTCTGTGTGCTTGTGTGTACTCACACACAAAGTCTAATGCTTGCAACATCACATCTCAAATGTGATCGTTCAATGTGACTGTTTGCGTATACACTAGTTAGTTCACCTAACTGTGACTGTTTGTGTTTGATCATACTGTGTTGTGTAACCTCACACATAGTGAGTTTCTATAACTGTTTGTACTATGCAACCCCGCACATAGCAAAATGTGTGTAACCAATCATGTATGTACTACCATAACATGTAACATATGAAATGTAGCACATAAAATATATAGAATATAATGTTAGCACAAATGTTTGTAACAAAGTCAATTGAATAAATAAAATGTTTGTGCTTACAGTTTGAAATTTGCAGTGTTGATGTGTGAAACATCACGTCATCCCCTTGTTGAAGGAAATTTCGTCCCGAAATTTAACGTGCGCTCTCAGCGTTAGCAGTAACTGTTTTGAATAGATGAGGATATTTCTTCATCATTTGGTCTTCCCGTTCCCATGTGAATTCAGGACCACGTCTTGAATTCCATCGAACTTTTACTATCGGAATCTTGCTTTGCTTAAGCTGTTTGACCTCCCGGTCCATGATTTCTGCTGGTTCTTCAATAAATCGTAGCTGCTCATCCACTTGTATTTCCTCCAATGGTACAATCAATGTCTCATCAGAAAGACATTTCTTTAAGTTCGATACATGAAAAACATCATGAACTCCACTGAGTTCATCCGGTAGTTTGAGTTGATACGCAACCAGACCAATCCTTTTCAGGATCTCAAAAGGTCCTACGTAACGTGGACTAAGCTTTCCGCGCTTGCCGAATCGTATCACACCTTTCCAAGGTGATACTTTTAGAAGAACTCGGTCTCCTACTTGAAATTCCAACGGTTTACGACGCTTGTCTGCATAACTCTTCTGTCGATCCCGGGCCGCTGCCATACGGTTCCGAATTTGAACTATCTTTTCTGTTGTCTTGTGCACCAATTCAGGACCTGTAATCTGACTGTCTCCAATCTCAGCCCAGCAAACTGGTGAACGACATTTGCGACCATACAAAGCTTCAAACGGTGCTGCTTGAATACTTGTATGATAACTATTGTTGTAAGAGAATTCCACTAACGGTAAGTGATTCTCCCAGCTATCACCAAAATCAATTACACAAGCTCGTAACATATCCTCGAGCGTTTGAATCGTCCGTTCACTTTGACCGTCGGTCTGCGGATGATAGGCGGTACTCATATCCAAGCGAGTCCCCAATGACTTATGAAGAGATTTCCAAAAGTTAGAAGTAAACCGGGCATCCCGATCTGATATGATAGATATTGGCACGCCATGCCGTGCTACTACTTCCTTGATGTAAATGCGAGTCAGTTTCTCCATCTTATCAGTTTCCTTGATTGCTAAGAAGTGTGCAGATTTCGTTAATCTATCGACAATTACCCATATCGTATCACAACCAGTCGGTGTACGGGGTAACTTAGTAATGAAGTCCATCGAAATCTGTTCCCATTTCCACATCGGTATCTCTGGTTGTTGCAGTAAACCAGATAGCTTCTGATATTCAACTTTGACTTTCGAACAAGTCAAACATTTGCTAACGTACTTAGCAATATCAGCTTTCATGTGAGGCCACCAATACAGTGCCTTCAAATCATGATACATCTTGTCTGATCCTGGATGGACTGAATATCTGGACTTGTGCGCTTCATCCACCACGAGTTCCCTTAAACCTCCATACAAAGGTATCCACATTCGATTAATGAAATAACGAATTCCATCAGGTTTAACATCCAACTGTTCTTCCATTCCTCGTAAGGATTCCGGTACCAAGTTTTCCTTTTTCAAAGCCTCAATCTGAGCACTGTGCACCTTGTCAGGTAAGTCAGTATGTATTGTCATCATAAGTGCACGAACCCATCTTGTTGAAGTATCCTTTCTGCTTAAAGCATCAGCTACCACATTAGCCTTTCCCGGGTGATACTTAATCGCACACTCATAATCGTTCAACAACTCAACCCATCGTCGTTGTCTCATATTGAGTTCCTTCTGATCAAAGATATGTTGCAAACTCTTATGATCAGTATAAATAGTACACTTAGTTCCATACAGATAATGCCTCCAAATTTTCAAAGCAAAAACCACTGCCCCTAATTCCATGTCATGAGTAGTGTAATTCTTTTCGTGCGTTCGTAGTTGTCTGGAAGCATAAGCAATCACTTTATCCCGTTGCATCAACACACATCCCAAACCTTGTGCAGATGCATCACAATACACCACAAAGTCTTCTGTTCCTTCCGGTAGGTACAGAATCGGTGCGCTGCAAAGCTTCTGTTTCAATAACTGGAACGCAGTTTCCTGTTTATCCGTCCAGTTATACTTCGTTCCCTTGTGCGTAAGAGCTGTGAGTGGTTGAGCGATCTTTGAGAAACCTTCAATGAATCGTCGATAATAACCCGCCAAACCAAGGAATTGTCGTACCTCTGTAGGAGTCTTTGGCGCTTCCCAATATTCTTAATCGCTTCAATCTTCGTTGGATCAACATGTATACCCTTTTCATTAACTATATGCCCCAAGAATTGTACTTCTCGCATCCAGAAATCACATTTCGAGAACTTAGCGTACAGTTTTTCTTGTTTCAATAGCTCTAGCAGTAATCGAAGATGTTCAGCGTGTTCCTCCTCAGACTGTGAATAGATGAGGATGTCATCAATGAAAACAATGACAAACTTATCAAGATAAGGTTTACAAACACGATTCATGAGATCCATGAATACAGCTGGAGCGTTTGTCAACCCAAATGGCATGACCAAGAACTCATAATGGCCATAGCGTGTCCTGAATGCTGTCTTCGGGATATCCTCCTCCTGAACTCTTAATTGATGATAACCCGACCTGAGATCAATCTTCGAGTAGTAACTCGAACCTTGCAACTGATCGAACAGATCGTCAATTCTGGGTAACGGATACCGGTTCTTGATAGTGACCTTGTTCAATTCCCGGTAATCGATACACATACGGAAAGTCCTGTCCTTCTTCTTAACAAACAAAACTGGAGCTCCCCACGGTGAGAAACTAGGTCGTATGAAACCCTTATCCAACAACTCTTGCAATTGTGTGGATAACTCTTGCATCTCTGACGGTGCAAGTCGATAAGGCGCCCTAGCTATCGGTGCTGCATCTGGTGTAAGATCGATTCGGAATTCCACCTGTCTGATAGGCGGTAATCCTGGCAAGTCTTCTGGAAACACCTCCGAAAATTCACAAACTACAGGTATATCTTCAATCTTCTTCTCGGCTACTGGCTTTTCAGTTATAAGTGCTATAACTGCCGTATGACCTTTACGTAGACACTTGTGTGCTTTCATACAAGATATGAGACGCAGTGGCGTACTGCTCTTCTCGCCTTGTACATATAATGTCTCTCCCTGCGGAAGAGGTATGCGAACAATCTTTTCATGACATACAATTTCAGCCTGGTGTTTGGACAACCAGTCCATGCCAATGACTACATCAAAACTGCCTAAGGTAATAGGCATAAGGTCAATCTCTAATGTTTGACCCATCAAATCAAGGATACATCCCTTAAAGATATTTTCCACTACTATCAACTTACCATCAGCTAATTCCACAGTGTATGGACTATCTAAGGCAGTGGAACTAACATTTAGCAACTTAGCAAGTGAACTAGATACAAAACTCCGGTCAGCACCAGTGTCAAATAACATAGAGGCATAGTGATTATTTAAGAGGAACGTACCCGTAACAATGTTGGGATCCTCCCGCGCTTGACGTCCTCCAATCACAAACGCCCTGCCTCTAGCACCATTGTTGTTGTTGTTGTTGTTGGTGCCATTACCATTACCGTTGCCATTACCATTGCCATTACCATTGTTATTGACATTATTGTCCCCGCCCTTCTTGAGCTGTGGGCAATCTTTCTTAAAATGCCCCATTTTGCCACACTCAAAACAATCCTTCTGAGCATTGTTCTGGTTATTGTTCTGGTTGTTGTTGTTCTGTAGCTCCCCGTGACAATCCTTAGCCGCATGTCCAATCTTGCCACACCTCTGGCACTTAGCTCTCTCACACTGATTACCTGCATGATGGTAACCACACCTGTTGCACTTGGGGTGTTTACCAATATAACCCCCGACGATGATGATTGCTGACCACTGCTTGAACCATGATAAGACTTGTTTGAGTCTTGTTTCCGGTTTTGCTGATATGATTGTTGGTTGTTACCCTTGAAGTTGTTACCTTCCCACTTTCTCTTATGATCTCCTACCTTGGTAGCAGATGTTCGTTTGGGCAGAGTCCCCTGTAACACTGCCTGGTCAGTAAGCTGATGCGCTAAACGAACAGCTTGTTGGATGGTGGTGGGATTTGCTGAAGTAACCAACCCCTGAATCTGAGGCACTAGTCCTCCAATGTACCTTTCAATCCACTTACTGGCTAGAGTAGCCATGTGTGGTAGCAGTCTGGCCAACTCGTGTGACCTGGTTGTGTACTCTTCAATGTTTGACCCCTCCATCTTGAGGTGCCAGTATTCCTCCTCCAACTTCTGCATTTCACTGCGAGGACAGTACTCCTCTTGCAGTAAAGTTTTGAAGTCATTCCATGTTAAGGCATTAGCCTCTCCCAACCCCAGAGTCTGAACATTTGAGTTCCACCAAGTTAGTGCTGGACCCTCCAATGTTCCCGTAGCAAATTTCACCTTGCTTTCGTTAGGGCAGTTGCACATTTCAAACACAGACTCCGCCTTTTCAATCCACCAAAGGAGTCCAATGGCCCCCTCCGACCCTTTGAAATTGTGAGGTTTACAGTCCAAGAACATCTTGAACGTGCAAACTTGTGGGTTAACCAATCCCCCAGCTGGACCCTGTGGCCCTGTGTTGTGTGTCTGCGCATACTGTGCGATTGCCTCTGCAACTCTGTTGTTAATTAGCTCATTGAGCTCAGCAACAGTCATATGAACGTTTCCCTCAGCCATTAGTTTCCTATTTACAAGAAGTGTTAGCATGCTTGCAAAGTCTAATGTAACATGTGTAAGTAAAACAACAAACACAACATATAATATAAATCAACACAATTGTTGGGAATAAATAATAGTTCTTCCATAGATAGAAACTTTCTTTGAGTACAATACTTTTGAAATAAAACACAACTTTTCAAACTACTAATGTAGGAACACAACCCGTTCCTAATAAGTTTAAACAAAACAAGAAAGAAAAGAAAAACAATCAATCGTCCTCAACAGTGGATTCAGGATCGGACTCAACAACTGGTGCTGGTTCCTCCCCTTCTTCCTCTTCCTCCTCTTCCTCATTCTCAGAGGCCACTAAATCCTCTAAGGCTTCTATCCTACCCTCTAAGAACTCAGCTCGGTTCTCTGAAGCTTCGAGACGATCAATCAAGTTAATCATCTCATTTCGCATGTCATGAACCAGATGGGCAAGTTCCTCTTGCCTCTCATTAGCATCCCATTGTTCCTGAGAGTGCTGTGCAATCCTATCTTCTGCCTCGTACAAATCCTCGCGCAGTTTGGCGATCTCCTCAGCGTCCGTCCTTTGCCTCTTAGGCTCAGGAGCATCTAGTACTAGTGGTGGATGTGTAGAAGGTCCCTCAGCAGGGATCTGCTGAGTGCCCTCCACTGGCTCCTCCTCCGGATCCTCATTCGGGTCCTCATCTGGATCCTCCTTGGGATCCTCGTCTGGGTCCTCCTCCGGATCCTCCTCCGGATCTTCCTCCGGATCTGAGTCATCCATCTCATATGGTGGAGGTGATGGAATAGGTGGTGGTGATGATGACGGTGGTGCTGGAACTATCGGTCCCTCGTCCTCAGAATCATCAATGTAAATGTAAGGTACTGATGATGATGCCATGCCTGTTACATAATGCCATATGTAAGTGCAATGCCATAGAATGCGTAAACAAGTCAATTACATAATGTCTTATGTAATTTCTAAGCAATGTGTGTAAACATATGTGTCTAATGTCTAACAGTCATAGTCTAAGCCTACAATTGCAAACCTAGTTCGCTATAACCAATGGCTCTGATACCAATCTGTCACACCCCCAATTTTCAACTAACGGAATCATACCGTTTGGGAGCATGACAAACCAGGATCTCAGATCATTAGACATAGCGAAGACCTCTATATGAATTTCAAAACATACTTTGGTCTTTAAACATAACATCAGAGTTTTCAAAAGTTGCGGAAGCGTTTAAAAATCAATAATAGTTGTAATATGAAAATTACAAATCAAAATCCTCAAATGTGTAATTTAAACAATAAATGATAAACATGCATGCGACTCTATCTCCTAGTCCATGCCAGTCTTTATTGCGCGCCTTAGCGTCCTGAGAAAACATGTAAATCAAGTCAACACAAAGGTTGGTGCATAACACAGGTTTTAAGTATTCACAATGTTCAAAACAGCAGTTTGAATATCAAGTTTGTAGATAACATAATCACACATGCACAGTCATGATAGCTAGTCATATAAACTATTTACATAAGTGTTCGACACCGAAGCTGACGGATTGCCATGCTATAGCATGTTTTCGCCTTGCCACTATTGTCTATCACAACAATAGTAAAATTGTGTTTGGTCAGTCAAACACCTGCGTAGATCCCATCTACCAGGTGAGGTTTGTCAAACCTAATAGATCTATTTCCAACTACCACGCTTTGCATTACAGCAAACTAAACGGTTCGAGGTGTGTAAGGACTTTCAAGTTGATAGGTTGTCACATAATGTAAACAGCTAACTCATGCAAGTGATATGTGTCTAAAAATAGTTTGTTGCACATGTTTTCTCCCCCAAAACAGTTTAAAATAAGAAAGGGCCGTGTACGCACCTTTGATGATTGCAGAATGATCAAACACTAAAAGCTCGTGTAAGAAATCCTCCTACGAAGAATCTGTGGTTTAACAATAACCTAAAGTTATTCGAGATGTCGTTTTGTGCTTGAAATCACATACGTGTCAACACACGTATGTTAGAGTGTTAAGAATGTGCATACGAAAGTACGCGTGCTTTTGAAATCGTTTAAATAAAATCACATACGATTTTATTTAAATAAACGTAATTATACGCGATTTCGTTTTCGTGTTAAAATATAAATTTTAACATTTCAAAGTGTCCGTATTCCTGTTACGGTTCCAACGCAACTTGAACGGGTCGAAACGGATTTAAAACGAGTGAATTACGGGTTAAAACCTAAAAATTTGTTTTTAATTACAAAACCCGGTTGGGCCGGGTTCGAACCCACGACTTCCCGGATCACACCCACACACCCAAACCACCTGATCTATGCCAATTTTTGTTAACAACTTTACCTTCAAATAGTTTTAATTATCAAAGAACCGGATCCCCCTTTGATATTTCCTAGCCGAAGCAAAAACCCAAATCGAACCTAAATTCGAACTCGATTAGACCTAAAACCTTAGGGGTTTTATTCCTCTCATCAAAACGAGTTCCAGTATAGAATTAATTCGATCAAATCATCAACTTAGAACCCTCAATCGTGATATCATCTGTTTCGAACGTGTATACCCCCAATCTTTAATCAAAATCATTTAATTCCTTGATGATTCTGGAAATTAACTTAGGGGTTTTCTTGATCGGTTCCTTCTGAAACTATCTATATCATTCAATTTCGTTCTTAAACTTATTTTATACGAAACCCCAAAACCGTTTCAAAGATGAACCCTATAACTCGAAATCTAACGATTCATGGTTTTAATGTGAAATTAACCTAGGCCTACTCTTAGTCGGCCTATTCTGAAACTACCTAAAATACCCAATTTGATTATCAAACTCAGTTCCATCGAAAACCCCAAAACAGTTTTATATATGAACCCTAGAAATCGTTTTCCCACAATTTGTGATGTTTTTCAGAAATTGAAACTCGTTTTAGATTAACCGAAGGTGTCTGAAACTAATGGTAACAACTAATTTGATTTTCAATCCCTTTTGAATAGAAAACCCCAAATCGTTATGAACGATAAACCCTAATTATAGAACCCGCACGATTCGATATTAAAAACCTCAATTAGGTTAGGCCTATGCTTAGACAGATTAAGAAGAACATGTAGGTGATAATGATTACCCGAATTGTCTTCGAATAGATGTAACTCGACTTGAGCCTTGAATTCGGTTGATCCCTTAATCGAATCTTCTTTCCACCGCACTTGGAATCGAATTGATGCTTACAGAACCTCCAGAGGGTGTCGATTAAAGCTTTAGGAGGTTTAATTTCGCGAATTACATATGATTTATACGAATTTGATAATCATTGTAAGCGGTTTCGAATTCCAATCGTTATTTCAGTTAATTCGACGAGTTAATATACTAATAACGTATAGAAACTGATATTAATCATTAATAGAATGATTATGGATAATAAATTTCGGTTTTTACCTAGTTTTAATGTGGGATTCGATTTTTATAAACCTTTTGGCCGAATTTTGACTTGTAAAAGTCAAAATTGGTCATCTTACCCCTTTTCAAGTCAAATCCTATTAAATTGGATATCTCTAAACCTAATTTGATTAATTCTATAACTTGCAGTACAATTTTGCTTAATTTTGGATTATTTCTGTCACTTCCGGACTAACGGGGTTAATCCGAATTTGCCGGATTGTCACTAATTAAGCCTATTAAAACATTTCTTGAGCTAAATTAATCCAATTGAGCTTCTCAAATACAGTTGGGCCTCATTGGGCCTTCCTTGGCCTTATTGGGCCTTCCCTGGGCCTACTTTGTTTTCATTGGGCCTCACTTGACCCTATTGGGCCTTACTGAGCCTCCCTTGGCTTATTGGGCCTACATTGGCTCTGTTGGGCCTGTGATCTCACCATCTTCAGTTAACAAGGTTAATCCGAAAAGTCGGATTGTCACAACACAAAGCACAAAAATACACTTGGTCTAATGATGCCAAAGGTTCCTAGTGAGCGTAGTTGACCACAAATGATTGAGAGGAACATAAGACATCAAACACAATGTGTAACAATCCACATCATCGTGAGACCAAATCATATTGAATATCCATCTATTAAGCATTTGCAAATAAGGCTTTCCCAAAATAAACATGAGAAGCTTGATAGTACCAAGCACCCAAACATCACATATAGAAGCCAATAAACAACCCTTCTTAAAGATTTCAATCCACATAGAAAAGTAGGTACAAGCTACAAGCCCAAGGATGAAGTCTTGGTTCATTTTCAATGACATATTAATGGGCCTTGCTGACACATGATGACACACAGCAAGGGCCATGATGGCACTAGAATACACACAACATGGGCCACGATGGCACAAGATGATACATAACAAGAGCCACACAAGGGCCACTAAGACCAGTAGCCCGAGCCACCATTGAAGCCACCTAACAGGATGCTGATGTTAACTTTCAGGCCGAGTGGGCCCAGATTCTGGCCACAGAGGCCACAGATAGGGCCTCACTGCGCAGGCTGCATGCTCCTCATTACACATGTCAGCCCCAACACGTAGTGCAACGTAGCAGATTAGACCCCCCCAGCATAGAGTCGCGTTAGCTCGATAGGCTCAAGCGTAATATCACATAAGGCCTGCAACATTTTTATCCAAAAAACAAGAGTCCAAACCAGCTCATTAGCCACATAGACACTGGCATTCAGCTTATACAAGTCAACCTTACAACACCCTTCATTCCTGTTCATAGGTCGATTGTAACACCTAACCAAAGGGCAAATGTGGTACATGTATATGTCACTCCAAAGTTAATGAAGATTAAAGATACCCCACCAATTGCCCATCTTCCCATCTACATACTCACCGGACCAAAGGATGCCCATCTTCCAACTCAGAAACAGAGAGGAGTACCAAAACTAATATGAGTCTTGGCATCCCCCTAGTTAGCATTAGAGTAAGATTATGACTAAGATGGTGGATATACACATAATGTAATATGATGTACCTATGTGTATTTTAATATCCACATAATAAACTAAAAATTGGTTCTCTTATGTTGAACTGCTTAAGAGATATCCGGACACGTGAAAGTGAGGTAATGGAGAGTTCTGTCAAGGCTCCGATAGAGTATTCCATCCAAAAAAAAAAGCTCTTTGTTTGTAACACTGAGCATGGAGGAAAAGTGGATAAGGGCAACCAATGGCTTGTGTGCGAACATTGAAGCACATTATAGAATGTCTTTGGCATATCGCGATTGAGACATAATAAGCCATGGTTGTCTTGTGAGACATAGATTTCAGAAAATGGATAGAGAGATCCCGATCTATCATTGAGAATTCCTTTAAAATATATCAATAATGGCTAAAAAGTGGAATCCGATGTCATTAAATTATGCCGTCAATATATAGCAGCAAGTAGGCGATACGACCCCATGGATAGTTAAATAAAGATGTATTGCATACAGTGCTCTCGAACACGATTGATGTGAGGATGGTAAAAACCTGGCTATACCAACCTCACTAGGCTTGTTTGAGCCTGAATAAAGACCGTTTGAATCGAGACATATGGTTGTGAATGGCTAGTTCAACAAACCCTTACGGTTGATGCATATTGTTGCTTTATTCAGATTTCCATGTAAGAAATTTTTAATATTGAGTTGATGTGTATAACTTGGAGACGCCAATATTAAAAATGTTCAAAAGCTTGGTACTTAATTGGTATTTTTTGATTTTCACCACTGTTAATACTGTCTTTCACTAATATCTAAACTAGGCAAAATCAAATACGGGTACCGGTTTGATACGATACGAATTAGTACAAAATACGCCCCCTTGGTGTGGTGATTGTAGCAACGCATTTTTTGGCATATCTCATTTTTTCTCCTTCTTGATTATAGACTTATAGACTTAGGTGCTGTTTGTTTTTCAAGAAAAAATATGCGCAACCTCTTTTGACTGCGCCGCGCATACCACACGCAGGCATTGTCATCTGCAGACTGTTTGTTTTTCGAAAACAATTCATTAGAAAACGTTTGCGCATGCTCTTCTTGGTGCAGATGTGACCCAACCACTTTTATGATCTTCTAAGGTCTACAGAGACCACCCACTACAACTTGTTCTTCTCATTGACATCTTGAGTTTTATAGTCGTTAGAGGCTTGACTTATATATGGCCTTGTATGTCTCCTCTAAAAGAAACAATAGTCATAAAGACAGAGAAACAATCTCTCTTAATATTTACATCATTGAAACGAGCATCTCTACTTTAGGGTTTAAAATCCATTCTGCACAACCATTGTTCATATTATCTGTTGATGTTTGATTATTGGATATATGTTAACTATTTTATTTTAATGGAAACAATAAGTGACTTGAAAATTGAATGCTTGGGGTTTGATAAGGCTATAGATTATGATAATTAGCATAGCTTGGTTAAAACATGTTTGGATAGTATTAGGTTAATAAATAACCAACACTAATGAGCAATGTTATTTTATTTGTTTTTGTTTTTGTTTTCAGGTGGTGCTCTAGTTAATAACTTAATATAATCTCACTCAAGAAAGTGTGGAGACATACTGAATCAAGCTTGCTATCACAATTCTAGAATTTGGGCCTTCAAATGTCAAGAAGTCACTTCGTAATCGTAAATTCGTAATCCTTGATTCCAGCCGTTCGTTTTTGTAGTCCGAGTAGACTGGCTTTATGAGGCTAGAGCCGGTCACTACACGTTAAGCTAACCCTTTCATAATTGTCATTTTTTGAGTTTCTAATTGTAAAATGTAGTCATGAATATGCTTTTAAATTCAAATGGCCCCTCTACTTATGACATGGTAGGGTTTTATTTCTGAGTGGTCAAATCAAATGTTTGCATTAAAAAAGAAGTGGTTGAATTGCACCCGAGTTTGTTGTTCATTCATCAATCTAAAAGTTGATCAACCAAAGGACATTTGTCTCGATGGTATCAATATGATGTTAAGGTGTTACGTTCTAATATGGGTTCAGGGTTCAAGCCTTTTAATACACAAAAAAGATGAGAAAAAAAAGTTGTAAAAAAAGTTAATCATTGTGTTTAAAATGCTATTTTTTTTATCAAATGAATGTTCTAGCTGTAACTAGAATAACTTATTTATAACATATGCATTCAGGTCAACCTACCAAACGTGAACGGTTATAATTTTCCATCTCTTTATTGCAATATCACAAGGAATTAACCACTTGACGTTGCACCCATGTTGGACCTTAGATAATAATCATAATTAAAAAAAAAACTTTTCTTGTATATCAATGGATGTCAGGTGATCATGCGCGACCAAACGGTATAACATAAGAAAGTGACAATTTTTTTTGGGTGTTTGGTCTTTATTTTCTCGTGTCGAGCATCAAGATGCTTACCTTTACGAACTGAGTTCCATAAAATCCCTTTTATAATTGGATTATACTTAGATATATGTTTCTCACATTTATACAGGAGCTTAAAACTTGGGGACAGAGAGAAAAAAAAAAAACAAAAGGGTTTCTAAAAGCATGATTATAATACCCACAACATGTGATGATTTTGTGTGAAATTCAAAACTCATGGAACCAGCTGCTATTCACATTCACGTGTTTGTCTGTCGACTCGGCTTCAGGAGTTGTTTGAATAATGCCATCTTTGGGACATTCCAGTGCTCTACATGCCTGAAATTACATATTTGTATGATTCCAAATATAATATAAATATAAATATAAATATAAATATTGATGAGAATGAGATTACCTTACCTGCATATTTTTCCTGATTCTTTGCTAAGATAATACTCTGTATAACCTGTAGCTGTAATGAAATTAGATTCATTAAAAACATGAATATGTTTTTTTTTTGTTTTTTGTTTGAAGTGCATTAATGAATATACTAATTAATTAATTAATTAATGTTTGGTAATTTCCATTCAAAATCAATGCATATATGTAGATTGTAGAGGGAGGAGGCAGTTAGTTGTACGTACGTTAATCAAGAAACAAATCTTAATTAATCTTAAATCATATATGGTATTGACAGACAACCATTTGAAGCCAAGTCCAAATGATGGAATGAATGAAAATATATAGGTAGCTACCTGAAAGAATAGGCTTCCATGGGAAGGCCATGGTGCACCTGAAACGCCAATGTCCCACTCCTTTATCCTAAAACAAAACAAACACATCATACATATGCTATATATATATATATATATGTGTGTGTGTGTGTGTGTGTGTGTGTGTGTGTGTGTGTGTGTGTGTGTGTGTGTGTAGGGGGAGGTTCCATTAAAAACTCTTATTTTAAAGAAAACTAAGAAAACCTTTAATCCACCATTGATTAATATAATCAATGGTTAAGATCAATAGTGGCAATATTGTAAATAAATGGTAATTAATGAATTTAATTATAAATTTATAAGGGTATATTAGTCCATCCAAAATTTAATAAAATTCCTAAATTTACTCTTCTCTCTCCTCTCTTCTCTCTCTTTTAATTTTATAAAAAAATAATTCAAAATTTTACTTTTTATTTATAAAATTAAATTGAAACAATCAAGATTTTTTATTAAAAAATCCTGAATTTTTTCAACCGAAACATCTGATTACATATGTGTAATCACTCAAACGTAACAAATGTAAGCACATATGTAACATGATTACGTATATCTAATTATAATTGTGTAAAGACATTAATGAATATTATTCATAAGCATTCAGTGAAAACCGCTTACATACATATAACGTGATTACATATATGTAATCAATCAAATAAAACAAATGCAAACACATATAATCTTATTACATATATGTAATCAATAAAAAAAAACAAATGTAAGACCATATCATCTAATTATATATATGTAATCAACCAAAAAGAACAAATGTAAGCACATATCATTTGATTACATATGTGTAATCAAGCAGTTAGAACAAATGAAAACACATATCATCTGATTACATATATGTAATCAACCTAATAAAACAAATGTAAGACTATATCATCTAATTACATATATGTAATCAAACAAAAAAAAAACAAATGTAAACACATATCATCTAATTTCATATATGTAATCAATATACGTAGTTTCATATACACCTGATTACGCATATGTAATCGTATACCTGGTTTCATATATAACTGATTACATATACGTAATCAAATACTTGGTTTCATATATAATTGAGTATATGTAATCATATATCTTGTTACATATAAATCTGATTACATATTTGTAATCAATCAAATAAAAGTGCATTGTTAAATATCAATTATGAAACCAAACTAAAGATAAAGATAAACACGAATAACAAAATGAAGTAAAACCAATTTTATATATATAATCATATTATTATGATGAATACGGTTATACAAACATATATTATTAACAAAGTGACGTAAAACCAATTTTATATAATTGTGACAGTTGTACACGAGAATTACGTCATCAATGACGTGGGCACATTTGATCATTCTAGAAACCCATGTTGTTCTAATACTTGTAATTGTTACAGAGTAATAGTAGACGAGAAATGATGAACGTGGGCGAAAACCGTGCACAAAACGGAGTCCTGGATAGCCCGAAATCGAAAAACGAAGAAAAATCACTAAGTGTTGGTCGATTGGATCCATCGCGGTACGCGATGGAGGGATTCAGAATCCTCCGCGGTACGCGATGCATGAAAGAAAATTGAGATCTCCGGATTTCTTCGCGGTACGCGAAGCCTTTTTGGGCTTTTGGTCGCGGTACGCGACGGATGTGGCGGTGGAATGATCTGATCTACTTCATCAGATTTCATGCAGAAGAAATTATTTTCTTCTTCTCGCTTCTTTTTCGCAAACCAGACGAAGAACATCAGCTTTTCACCATCAAAACTCACATCTGAAGCCATCAGAAGTCACCGATCGTGCCAGGGATCGTCCCTACAAGTTCTGATCGTTGTTTTATCCGTCAGATTAGGTAATGATCCGTTTAAACCTTCTAGTTTGATTTTGATTGATTAGATCTTGATTTTTAACATAATGAGATAGTTAAGATTGTTGATTATTGCCTAGATGATGGCTAGGATTGATTATAAACAAAGAACACGAAGTTCTAACGGTTAAATCCTTGTTTTGATCCGTTGTAATGCCCGATTTTCATGAAATCATACCCATGATTATAATGGTTTAAACCATTTGATTATGACAATGTAGGTGATTAGTTTGATTAATCTTTGAAATGCAAAGGTTAAATCCAAGTGTTTCAAACTAATCATAATCATTAACATACTCATTGGAATGATTATCTGATGATTGTGATAACAGTCAGATTAGTATGTTAAATCTGGTCATTTCACCTATTCTGATGCTACATTGTGATATTTCATGATATTTGGGTAATCAATAATAAGGATTAATCACTCCTAAGCCATTAAATTATCTAGAAACTGTTTTAGCATTATAATCAACAACATTAACTATCTGATTAATCAGAGATTTTTCTGATTAATCTAGAGTGTCATCAACTTCGTGTTAGGAATCTAATGCAATGTAGGTTCCTATATTATCATACATTGTATGATATGACATTAAATTAATTAATTATATAATTAATATCGAGTTGATGATTTACTAAGCAATGTCTTTGACATTGAACGTTCAGAAGGATCTAATCAGTAAACTAAAACATAAATAACTTATTAAAAATAACTAAATGCAGAATCATCTCTGTACTACCAGTTTGGTGATACTCTGCTACCCTATTATCATCAGGTGAATTTCGTACAACCCCTTTTATTTTTAATCTTTTATAAACATCGGGGAAACTCTGCAAACTGTTGTCTGAACATATGATATGTATCAATGATATCTGTGTGATTTCATGTGATTTTGTGGGATTTCATGGGATTTTGCCTGTAGACTGAACTCTATCATTGAACTGAAAGTCCTCATTTTTGAACTGTATCTAGTGAACCCATGTGTGGCCGAACAGAAAACATTGATAGTACTATTGGTTGACACCCCATTCACTGGGAGGATTGCATCTCCCCTTGTGTGAATGTTTGTTATCTGTTTCCTGAACTTCTTAATGGTGTGATAGACATTAAGATAATGAGGCACTAAGATATGTACCGACGGGTAATATCTTGAAACAGACTAGACGTCCGAAAGGAACTAGATACAGGTCCCATGGTTATCCGGAACTGAACTTTTGAGAACTTGCTTATCATATCATATGATTTTAAATTGAACTGTCGAACTCACCAGCTTTGTGCTGACGTTTTCAAATTAAATCTTTTTGCAGGGAGACAGTGACCACCGGGTGAGGATGCACTTCATACATTTGTAATTAAATAAGATAGTTGTGTAATAAATTTAGTTGTAACTGTGATTCTGGTTGTGATAACGAAACCCTTGGTAATGTACTTACTTTAAGTTAATCTGTGTGCTGTGATATCGGTTCAAGTAAGTCACCCCTCACCTCGGAGACATCACCACTATGCTTCCGCAACCGGTTCAGTGACGTCAGATCAGACACGAGGTGACGAGGGGTGGGGGTGTGACAATAATGTTCCTAAAAACATTATTAACAAAAAAGAAATAAAACTCTACATAAAAAAAATATTAGACATACATAATCAAATTAAATCGATGGATATGTAAATACATAATTAATTGTTTGTTGATCATTGAAAACATAATAATCATATAACATGCGATGATTTCACTGTTTGATGTCATTCCATTTTCATTGTGAAGATGAATTAGTGAATTAGAGATTAGAGATTAAACATGTAAACGAAGGTTTACAGATTATCAATAAAGGAATGCCTAAATCCTATCTACAACGAGGCGAATAACCACCGCTTCGCAAAGCAAAACAATAAAAATGAATAACGGTCGTTATACCTCATAGAGTAACAATAATTTCTTCCCTGTTTGATCTTTCTAGTTTAAGTTTTAACATTACCGGTGAATCAACCTTTTGCTCATCAAAAGTCCCCAAGTAAGTTTCATTCCGGACGGACTATCTGGTTGATTTCGATCCACTCCCCCGTGTGGAACAATGATGATCCAAATACATTTTCTTGAAAAATTCTTTTTTTTTTTCTTTTCATCTTAAGATAATCCCACACGAACATTTAAAAATCAATTATTGAAGGCATACAAGAAAACTGAAGATCGTATAATATTGAAATATTTGAATCTGATAAAACCAATTTAATAGGAGAGTGAAATCAGGAATTTTAACAAAAAAAAATATAACTTCCTAAAATAATGGAATGAAATTTTACAAAACCGCCCTTCAATTAAATAATAATTTAAAATATTTAAAAAATTTGTGATTGGTGGATCATGGTTTTCTTGGTTTTCTTAAAAACTAATAGTTTTTATTTGAACCTTCCTCTATATATGTATATGTGTATATATATATATATATATATATATATATATATATATAGGGAATGGTTCAAATACTAACCCTCCTTACGGCGCTAACCCATTAACTTTGGCAAAAAATGGCCGGATCTTGAATTTTTTTTTTAAACATCATTGTAACACAATTTGAACACCATGTTCAGTTTTGAGTTTTGGCTAATTCATCACCGTTTGGGCTCTTACAGTACTGTAGGTGTTTAAATATTTAAAACTTACAGTACTGTAGCAAAAACCTTACAACGATGATATTTTTTAAACGGTGATGAATTAGCCAAAACTCAAAACTGAACATGGTGTTCAAATTGTGTTACAATGATGTTTAAAAAAAAAATTCAAGATTCGGCCATTTTTTGTCAAAGTTAATGGGTTAGCGCCGTAAGAGAGGGTTAGTATTTGAACCCATTCCTATATATATATATATATTTTTTTTTTGATTTTCAGGTGAATCATTCATTAATGCATACTTAATTAGTACCTCAAAATCCTCCCATTTCATCAGCTTCATGCTTGATTTCTCAATAAGAGACCCAAAATTTGTACAGTTTCTTTTAAATCGACTTACGCCTTTAAATGAACCAACTGGATCAGCAAATTCACATTCATCCTCGTATGCATCAACAGTAACATCACCTGAGCAATCATATAAATTTAACATAATCACTTGTTTTCCTTTTCTTTTCTTTTTAATTAGTTTATATATATATATATATATATATATATATATAGGGGAGGGATATTCTAAGAAGGCAAAAAACCATGAGAAGTGTGAGAAGCCACGAGAATGTGACATGTGTATTTTAGGGTAAAGGGTATAAACGTCAACACATAAATGAAGGCTGCACATGCAAGTCACATGTTAATTCCACCAAATTTTTTAAACGTATGTAACTATTTTATACGTTAAATTTTTTTAAAAAAAATTACACCATAAAATCACAAATTTCTTTACCTTTCTAACGAGTATAATATTGTTATATTTAACAATAGAAAAAGAACAAACCTGTATGTTCTTGAAACTTGTGCGTTTTTATGGTGTTTTCATATTGTTTGTGAAACTAGACGTTTTATGGTGTTTTGAACATAAACAAAACACAACGTTTTTTAATTGCGTCATTTACACATGATGTTTTATAGTGTTTCTGTACTGTGTAATTTTCACAAATATTTTATGGTGTTTTTGGATTGTAATTTTATTTATGATGTTTTTGAACTGTAATTTTATTTATGGTGTTTTTGGACTGTAATTTTATTTATGGTGTTTTTGAACTCTAATTTTATTTATGGTGTTTTTGAACTGTAATTTTATTCATGGTGTTTTTGGACTGTATAATTTTACACATTGTGTTTTATGGCGTTTTTGAAAACTAAAAAACATGTCGTTCTAAACTTTGTGTTTTTACACATTTAAGTTTAAAACGTCATGTATAAAATGTTTATGAACCAGGTGTTTTTGTTATGGTGTTTTTCAAATGTTTATGAAATATAGCGATTTATGGTGTTTTTAGTATTCAAAAACACCATAAAAATGCCTGGTCTTAGTTTCATGAATATCCGAACACAAAAACACCATAAAATGTTAACACCATAAACACAATAACATATCTTGAAAAAACGCCATAAACAATAAAATATCTCGAAAAAACATCATAAACTAAGTTAAACACACCACGTACAAACTTAGGTGTTTATGGTGTTTTTCGTTTTCAAAAACACCAAAAAATGCCCTCTTTTAGTTTTATTAATACGCAAACACCAAAAAATAACATAAAATGTTAACATCATAAACACCATAAAATATTTTTGAAAACACCATAAAACATACATATGGGTAAAAAACACCATAATAGATCAGTTTCGTATATATTGGAAAAACACCATAAACATATGGTTCGTGAAACTCATTTTAGGTTGTTATTTTAATTTTAAAAAATATACTAATATTATACTCATTAGAAAGATAAAAAAATGCTCGATTTTATGGTGTAATTTTTTTAAAAAAATACTAACGTATAAAAAAGTTATGAACGTTTAAAAAAGATGGAAGAAAATGCATGTGACTTGCATGTGCAGGTTTTTGGCTAGATCTTCCCATTCTACCCCTACTGATGGTTTTAACTTATAATTATTTACGAAAATACCACTAAATTAATCTCAACCACAAAACCAATTGATCTAATGGTTGAGATCTCTTCTCACACTTCTCATGGTTTTAAAACTTTTTAGCCAAACCTTATACTATATATATATATATATATATATATATATATATATATATATATATTTATATATAATAATACCTGCCTGTAACGAAATAAGACCTCTGAAAATCCCCTTTGATGATTTCAACAATAATTTCTCGATCTACCTCAGCAACCTCTCTTTCAACAAGCTTCTCCGGAGAACGGAAAAACGAAGCAGCAATTCCAAGAAGCTCGGATCCGTACCAAGCAGTTTTAAGAAGTAGGTTTCCAGGGTCACGATCACCACTTGGCTTGCTGCACCACCGCCGGAGGCTTCTCACTTTCCGATTTAATATCAACTGTCGCTGCTTCTGAACAACGCTCATCAGTATGACTGCGGGAGAGACTCTGCCTGCCATTTCACCCGCACAATGTATCCGACTTATCCGATCATTATACAATTATATATGTATATATATATTTCTTAATTAAATAATTCATATATTATATTGTTTATTATTGTCTTTTATATATAGATTTTGACTAGGTTGTTATAATTGTTTTGTGATAACTCATAAAAATATAACTAGGTTTATTCGACCCCTGCATTCCGGCGGGTTATCACAGTACATTCATGAGAATGAATGTTATATATCATTTGCAGAATCTTAAGTTACATAGTAAAATCAAATCGCTTATCATGAATTGTATACAAATTTTTCATAAAAACATAAAAATCATACAAAATCCTCACAAATATGTTATAAAAATAATAGAATAAAATACTCACAAAATCCTCTCACCAACAACCAATCTTTGAATTAAAAGAATAACCTAAATTTATAAATAAATCTCTCAAATTTAATACTCTTATCTCTGTTTATTACTTTTGAAACTTAAAAACTTCTCATGATACAAGTCTAAATTTTCACAACGTCAGCACATGGATCAGACATCTAATAATATCTATAAGAAACTAAAACCTAAAACCTTGGGTTAAACACGAAATTTCAAAACTATACTATTTCTTTTAGTTGGTTTATAATATATAGTATAATTAATTACGCAAACGAAACAAAAAGTAATCAGAATAAGTCATGATACAAATAAAAACAATTTCATAAAATTAAAAATATATACATATACAAAATATGTATCATCACCACCAGATAAAAATATGTGTTATTTCAAGTTGGTGAGATCGTGACATAATAACGATCGAGGCGTTAGATTGTCACATTGCTAAATCCTTGAACCATGACAATCGTCGAGTCTTAACATGCGCTTCGTAGTTGTCATCAGCTAATAAGGCTGCCCGTGTCACTATCATGAGGCAACGCACCCCTTCAGAATATACAATCAAACACCGGCCAATTCAAAGGATGTTGATCTTCTGGTGCATTAGTCAAATATTGAAACGATATTCATGAGCATACTTCTTAGATCATATTAGTACGTGATATAAGAATCTACATTAAAGTATTTCTAGATCGATCGTCTTTACTCATATATTGATGTGTATTGTATATAGTTTTGAGCATAGGCATCTTTTGAGAATATAATTCCCTAGTATTCTTATTTTTTTCATGAGCCTCTATGTTATGTCTTGACTGGTCATTCACCATACGTTTTTCGTCATTTGTTAACCTCCTTGCAAAGGGATCTCCCTGTCGTTGTTGTTCACTAAGTTTGTAGTTATGTTCAACATGTGTGATACGCAATTGAAAGTCGAAACATAAATTATTTTGTTAACACTTGTAATTAACCTTTAGGGTTATAAAGTTTTTATTAAATAAACATAATGGTAGATCTTATATTTGATCTATATCAAAAATTGATTTGTTGATAGAAGATTTAATGTCAAACACTGATTCTTTAATATCTAACATTGATAGTTATTTATTGATTGATAAAGATACATGTTATAAAGCAAGGGGTTAAGCTGTGATAACATATGATATTTTTATGTATAGTTTTCTTGCACATATATTGAGAAATCTTTTTATATCACCTTAAAATAATTGGCTTGTATATCAAGAAATTTTGTGTCATGTCGATAATAAAAAAAAATATTTTTGCTAGGAGAGCTTAAACTTAAAAAATAAACCTCTAAACAAGCATAACTTATGCATTAAAAAACTCTGGCTTTATACGACTCCTTTACACTTTTAGGCCTAATATATAACAAAAGAAAAGGTAACAACCAAAAAATTTTGATTCTTAACCACGGGAAAAAAATCAACATTAAAAACATAGATATTTACCAATGATCTTTAGCTAAAGTGGTTGAAGAGATATACTATGTAGTTTCAATATTAGAAAGACCATGTGTTCAAGTCTTGACATGGACAAAATAGGGGTTTCATGCTGGGATATGGACTTTTCTCTCACTTATGGTGGGTTTCCTCCTATTAAGTGTTGATATGATCGGGTAGGTCTATAACCCTTCAGTGATCCAAATTGTCATTAAAAAAATGCTTAGAGTTAGCAATAACCTGCTATTCAGGTTATTTATATAGGATTAGAACACACATATTAAGTTGAATGACATAATTAAGACAAAAAAAAGTTCTAGTGACTTAGTAATTAGGATAGTATGAAAAGTTAGTTATATTTGTGTATCGTTATTCCTTATTGAAACTAACAAATTTTACTAAACCATTTTCTAAATAAAATATATAAAAAGCAAACTTTATAAAAAACAAAATTGAAATATGATATTATTGTTTATTGCTTAGCTTTTTTCTTATATGTGATTTTAATAAAATTTTATCTTAAAATACCTTTTTATGATTTGTGAATGTTTAGTACAAGCTATTTATTATTTTCTTAATTTAATATATGTATTATAATAAATAAAAGATTGTTAATGTCACGTCTCATTCATTCACACAACTTTTGGCCTTCATTTCCCGCCCATGCATCTTCCATTATTTTCACGCGGGTCATTGATCCACCCATTTGTGTTTTTAGCTTGGGTATAAAGAGCTTCCTTACACATGATTTCTGCATCTTTTTCTTTATTCGAGCAAACCATAGATTCACATTCTCATCGACACACATCGAAGTTCTCTGTAATCGCCATCATATGTAAGGAACAACCATCCCTTAGGCATTCTTTTCTTATATCTGTTGATTTTCTTATGAATATGTTTTTGTTTCGGTTTTGTGTAGACTAAACCTTAGATTGTAATCGTGATCACTACTGATTGATTTTATTGGTTTGAATCCACTACAATCATTTTGTTTCGAGTTTCATGTTCCCATTAATCCAGTGGGTTATCTTAAAGATTTGATGTAATCCTTTTCAAATGTTAGTCCGATGTGGTCTATGTTTAATTTTATAGAATTCGAAATCAAGGCGATTTAATCTTCAACTATCAATGTTTATTCTTGGATTTCATCTTATTATTGCTTCTATATGTGATTATTTTTGTTTAAAGGTTTTTTGAATTTCACCTTTCAGGCTTTATTTCCCAAATCACATTTATCTTTATGTGGTCTTCAGTACTAGGTTTAGGCTAAAAGCGGCGTGGTTTTTTTAAGGCGTACATGGTTTCTTTTTATAAAAACTTATATCATATGTACATATCTTTTTTTCCCCTTGTGTATTCTTTTGTTTTTTTTGTTTGTTTCATCAAGCAAAAGGTCCATCAATTTAATTCTATCGTTTCTTTTTACCAATAAAAATTTTTATGTTTCAGGAAAATTAAAATTGTTGTTTATTAGGATAGTAGTTGCTAGATGATTAAGATAAATAATATATACCTTCAACATGTATGATGCTTTTGTTAATGTTGGATCGGGTTGCTTAATCTAAACAACACTTCATAAGTATTTCTTAAGCAATCTAACAGATGCGGAATGTTCTGTTAGAATAATCTCACAAGCACTCAAAATGACAAAGTAATAATCCTTGAATACTAATAGAAACACACGAATAATTTCAAGCTCAAGGATATATTTCTCTCAAAGTCAGAAGTGTCCAAGCACATATACAATGGGAGGTTATATAGCCGAGGCTACAACCGTATACACTTAGGAATACAAGTTGGGTATACTAGACAAGTACATAAAGTAAAGCTTATTCTAGTATGTTGAGTGTCTTAACAGGCTAAGACACTCAGTCATGATCATTACATTAATAGACATTGACTTTACAAAGGACTATTAAATACAAAAGACATTTAATGTTGTTGATCTTCAAGGCTTCAGATGATCTTTTGCATTTAATGCAGCATGGGAGAGGTAAGGCGCTTTATCTGACTCATTACATGTTGTCTTTGTCTTTACTCAGACCAGCATGTCTTGTGTCAGTACCTTTTGTACTATGAGAGTAAGCTGCTACAGTCTTTGTCAGAGGATAAGCCTCGGAAGTCTTTGTCTTCAATACAAGAGAGGATTCCTCGGAAGCAATTGTCTTGTATAACCTTCGGCAGGAACCAGTTATCATTCGGAAGCAATGCTGCTTCCGAAGAATCACTTCTTCCTTCCGAAGGTTTTATTCAAAGAGGTTCCTATACTTAGACAAAATAAGAAGTTTGGTGAGCATTAGCCTTTATTAGTCTTTACAGTCTCCCCCTAGGCTGATGCTACCAAAACTTCTAAGGAAGGGACCTTGGCTTCCATGTACCCCTCAGCACCTGTGCCCTTTTTCTTATCAATCTGATGGCTGACCTCCCATCTGATCCATTGTCAGGATTATTGAGAGGGAGCTTATCCAGATCAAAGATATAGGGTTTTGCCAACACAATCAGATGCACAAGATCCACCAGTTTTATTTCTCCATTGTAGTCGGTGAGGATGAATATCCTTTCTTGTGCATTGAAGCTCCAATTTACTAAGGGGATGTATGAGTGCTCATCCATTAGTCTTCAAATATCCCTCATATCTTCTTGAGATTGTTTAGTCTTAGGAGCTCCATCTGGTGTGACTTCAGTTATTGAGAGGGATGCATCAGGCTCAAAGTCAAAGGAGACAGTTTTTGTTTTCTTTTTCCTTCTAGCCATGCTCTTTCTTCTTATGAATCTTGGTTTGTCTTGAGCAGTGGCTTGACTCCTCAGAACTCTGGCCTGTTGGGCTTCCACAGTTGATTCTACTGCTGCACCTGTTGTTGCAGTAGGCTGTGACCCAGTATCCTCAGCACTTGAGGGTTTTGTTCTCCTCTCATCATCCTGTGAAAGTCTCTCAGGATCAGGGTTTGATGTTGATTGTTTCCTTTTAGTTTGCTGACCCTTTTTGATCTTGATCACTGAAGATATTGGCATGTTATCCATTGATGGACTTGATGGAGGAGATATTTGTTCTTCCTTAGGGTTTAGAGGGAACATATTGGGAAACATGGCTTTGGTAGATTCCCCACACATAACTTCTTCTCCCTCTCTGATTCCTGTACCAGAGAGGGGAAATTCTATTCTTGCTCCTCCCCCTAAACCTAAGCCTCTCATTAGGCTTTCCTTTCTTGCCCTTATCTGTTCAATTGAAGGTAACTCACCTCTGGCAACTTTGGCTTTTATATCTCTGATATGCATATCCATGGTTGAGTTCTTCATTGGGCCTAGCTGCCAAGCATGGAATCCATACTCCAGAAGAAAGGCTTTGCACGTGTCTCTGTAAGCCTTGTTCTTCTGAGTCTTTGTTGTAGCAATCTGGACTTTGGATGCAGCAGCTTCCTGTTCCTGCTGCTGCATTTTGTCCAGCTCGGCAGCCATTCTAGGTACCGACCAGTTAAAGACTTCATCAAAGTCATACCCTCTCTCTTCGAGCAAAGCGGAGAGTCTAGCTCGCTCTTCATCTAGAGAGGTATTTGGCCGGCCCTTAATATTCTTTGATCTTCTCTCCTCCAGTTGTGCTTCCTCCTCTGGGGTTAGCTTTCTTTTTCCTTTGTCATCAACTGTTACATTTATCCCAGAGGAGATTTCTCCTGTAGCCTCACCAATTGGTTCATCGGCAGATAGCTCCTCTGTGGAGGAGTCATCAATAATGACTGGGCCTTTGGAAACAGCTGCAGCTTCGGAGTTAACCTTAGCATTCACTGTCTCCTTCAGTTGACCAATCACCTTGGATGATTCCTTATTAGTTTCCACAAAGGGCTCAGGAGAGGAGGAGAGGTCTTCAGCAGCTTCTGTCCCAGAAGGGGACACAGGTTCCATTGATATTTGTTCTTCTTGTGTAGCTTCTTCCATGGTAACCTGGGCTGCAGTCTCAGAAGGAGACTTAGTCCCAGAAGGGGACTGAGGTTCCAAAGAGACATTTGATTTTTGCTGTTCAGTCTCTTTGAAAACCTCCCTTGTATCCTCAGAAGAAGAAGAAGAGGAAGTAGAAGAAGAATCTTGAAAATAAGTACCCAAGAAGTCATCCCATTCAGCAGTCAAAGTGACTATGGATGGAGTAACTTCCTGTGCACCCTCCTCTTCTCTTGCTTCTGATCCTGACCCTGCAGTTGGTACATTCTCCCCCTTTTTGGTAGCATCAGGGGAGGTGAAAGTGGAAGTAGCAGGATCAGGATGAAAAGGATGTAGAATAACAGGTGGACGCCTCCTGAGATCCAGAATGGTTGCTTCTTTGGTCTGGATCTCAAGCCGCAGGGTAGCCACCTCAGCTTCTAACTGAGCTACCCTGGCTTGGAGGGAAGTTATTGTAGCCGTCAATTCCTGTGTGGTTGTGCCCTCATCTACCGGAGTAGAGTCATGGGGCGATGGAGTACTGAGCCGAGCTCCTGCACCTCCACCACCAGATGTGGTTTCTTGGCACCCTGGATTCCCTTCATTGAGAAGAAACTCAAAGAAGTCCTCCCCAACATAGGTTGCCGCAGGTGAGGTCCTAGTGCCTGTACCACTGTCCTGTGGATCTTGATTAAGATCAACAGTAGTGGCAGCCTCACCTGCATTGACCCCTTCAAAACTACTGGGCCAACCTCTGATATGATAGGCTCTGGGTCAGGAAACCTTGCCTGTAACTGTGTCACCACTCTCATTAAAGTTTGGGTAGTGGGAGAGAGCGGTTCCTCCACAGGTACGGCAGAAGTTCCAAGAGCCTGGGTAATAGTATGGGAGGGGGGCATATCTGGGTGATAAGAACCTGGAGACCTGGGAGACAGTCTCTGATCTAAGGGAGTTGCTTCATGAGAAGCAGACTCAACTATGGGTGTATCCCTTTGAATATTCTCAGTTATGTGTTGTGACATAAGCTGAGGGCTTGCAGGCTGGTTAAGGGCAGCCACAGGTTCCAAAGGAAGAACCTGTGGACAACCAAGGGGTGTGGCTTTCACCTTAGGTAGAACTGTGCCCTGAGCAGTTCTTTTAACCTTTTTCCTTTTGGGTTCAGTAGACGGAGCCTGAACAACTGTAGAGAGTTGCACAGGGTTTCGTTTGCGTTTGTAAGTGATTTTGATGGGGTGAGAAACAAAAGTGGAAGGTGTGGGTTCAGCATCTGTGGGGTTAACAGAGCTGTCACCTTCTGAAGTATGGGACACCATAGTGGGAAGAAGGGGAGTGAAGTTCCCAGAGAACTGGGCACCCTTCTTCTTAAGTTGTACAAAAACCTTGGACGAAACCAAGGGCATTTTATATGTATTCCCAGTTAGAGAGAGGAAAGTGCCCAATTCCTCATTGAAAATCTGTTGCAAAAACCTGGGAAACATACAAAATTTCTTTGGTGACGAAATATTGTCAACCAAATTATTGAAAATAAAAGCAGAAAAATTAAACAGTTTGTTAGAGATCAAACCATGAATAGCCGAAGCTAAGTCAGATGGTATTTGATCCCAACCACCAGTTTTATTGGAAAGACAGTGTAGGAACAAATGTATGAGGTACTTGTAATTGTAGGACACTCTACCCTTCAAATAGGTTGTTGAAGGGAGAGGACCTTCGTACCCCATCGACTGAAATGTCGATGCTACCTCATCTTTTGTGAATGAGACCTTTCCACCGGCATCATGTAGTTTGAGATGCCGACAGATGGTCTCCACAGAAATAGCAATAGGATGAGCATCAATGGTGGCAACAAGAGACCGACCATTGGGAGACGAAGAAACAGAACAAGATGCCCAAAACTGTTGGTGATGAGATTCATACACCAAGGGCTGAACGGTTAGTGCAAAGAAATACCTGCTCCTTTGAAGAAAGGAGATTATTGGGGCGAAGTCAGCATCATGTTCCGCTGATAACTCCGCTGGTACGTTGTGAGCAGGTTTGAAAGCAAGAAGAGCCATGGCAGTTGGTGATTTTAGGGCACGATTTGGGAGATCAAAGAAAAGAAGAGTTCAAAGTGAAACAGTTTGTGAGAATTTGAATGAGCGGGAGACCTTTATATACCTTCGGATTTCAGCATTAAATATAGAAACACATTTAATTTTGAAATCCGGATGTCAGAAAAAGGTCTTCCGATGACAGCTGGTTTTATAATAAATGTAGGAATTTTCATTAAGTTCAGAATTGCTTCCGAAAATGTGGATTTCGGAAGGAGTGAATTAGACCAAATAGTTTTCTGAGGAGTTTTACTTCCGAAGAATAAAATTTATACTATCGGAAGCACTGCTTCTGAAGATCAGAAGCAATAATTTAGAAGTATAAATTTAATACATCGGAAGCAAGTGCTTCTGAAAAGTTAGATAATTCATCAGGTAGAATGTTCTTCGGAAGACACCTTCTTCTGAAGAGTACCTTGAGAAGCCTATGCTTCCGAAGATAATGTATCGGAAGAGTATTACCTCAGAAGGTAATTTAGCTTCTGAAGTGTGAGATCTTCCGACTAAGGGAGAAATAATGCTTCCGAAGACTTAACCTATCTTCTGCTGAGTAGTTACTCATCGGAAGATAATTTAAGTTTATCTTCCGAAGGATTATATATTCCTTTTCAATTAATTCATTCAAAGTTAATCATCCCAATAGATGTTATTAAGTACCTGAATCTTCCTTCATCAAATGCCTTGGTGAAGAGATCTGCCAAATTATGTTCTGAATCAACTTTGACCAAATGAATCAACTTCTTTTCTGCACAGTCTCTGATGAAATGGTATCTGATGTCAATGTGCTTGGTCTTGGAATGCTTGACAGGATTATTGGTGATGGAGATTGCACTGGAATTGTCTATCTGAATAGGAGTATTGAACAGATCTACTCCATAATCCTTCATCTGATTCTGAATCCAGATGACTTGTGCACAGCAGCTAGAAGCAGCTATGTATTCAGCCTCTGCAGTAGAAGTAGAAACACATGACTGTTTCTTGCATTGCCAAGACACAATTCTGGATCCAAGAAATTGGCATCCTCCTGATGTGGATTTCTTGCTGATGTTGCACCCTCCATAATCACTGTCAGTGTAGGCCATGAACTGAAAGTATTCATTTCTAGGATACCATAATCCTAGATTTGATGCTCCTTTGAGGTATCTAAAGATTCTTTTCACAGCTAGCATGTGTGAGACTTTGGGATTGGCCTGAAATCTTGCACATACACAAGTTGCAAACATAATATCTGGCCTGCTTGCTGTGAGATACATCAAAGAGCCTATCATTGCTCTGTACTGGTGCTGATCAACATCCTCCCCCTCAAGATCAGGGCTAAGAGATGTTGTTTTGGACATAGGAGTTCCCAGAGCTTTGCAATCAGAAAGCTTGAATCTTTCAAGAATGTCCTTGACATATTTCGATTGACTAATGAAAATCCCTGTAGGAGTTTGTTTCACCTGTAATCCAAGAAAGAAGGTGAGTTCTCCCATTGAACTCATCTCAAATTTGGATTTCATTAGAGATTCAAATTCCTTGCAGAGAGATTCATTAGTAGAACCAAAGATAATGTCATCAACATAGATTTGAACTAGCATGATGTGTTGATTAGACTTCTTGAAAAAGAGAGTTTTATCAATTGTTCCTCTCTTGAATTTGTTTGCCAACAGAAAAGAAGATAAAGTTTCATACCATTTTCTGGGAGCTTGATGCAACCCATAAAGAGCCTTATCAAGCTTACAGACATGATAAGGAAACTTTGGATCTTCAAATCCTGGAGGTTGACACACATATACTTCTTCATCAATTTTTCCATAAAGGAAGGCACTCTTAACATCCATCTGAAACACTTTGAAATATTTTGCAGCTGCAAATGCCAAAAATATTCTGATAGCTTCAATTCTGGCAACCGGTGCAAAGACCTCATCATAGTCAATGCCTTCCTCTTGAGTGTATCCCTGAACAACCAATCTTGCTTTGTTCTTGATGACAACACCTTTGTTATCCTTCTTGTTTCTGAACACCCATTTGGTTCCAATGGCATACTTTCCCTTAGGCAAAGGGCAAGTCTTCCAAACTCCTTGTCTTTGAAACTGAAGAAGTTCTTCTTGCATAGCTTCTACCCAACTGTTATCTTTTAATGCCTCTGCAACCTTCTTAGGTTCTATTTGGGATAGAAAACAGGAGAACAAGCAAACATTTGCTTCATGCATAGAACTTCTAGTTCTTACACCCTCTTCTACATTGCCAATGATATTCTCAACTGGATGAGTGTTGTGAATTCGAGTTCTTGGAATCACATCCAGTTGAGAAGCTTCATCCATGTTGAGTGACTCAAGATTAGGCAATACTACCTCAAGATGGATCTCTGGCAGATCTTTTGAATTCTGAATTTGGACTGTGGACGGTTGGTTTTCTCTGGGAATGATGATCTGCTGAGTATTTGCCTCTGCTGAAGGGCTTCCTACTTCTTCTGAATGTTGTAACTCAGAAGTAGATTCAATTGACGGACCTGCCTGAGATGTAATTACTGTTTCAGATTGTGACATACTATTTTGTGCTGAAGCGGATTCTGCCAAGATTTGTCTTGAAGCTATTGGCAGTTCAACACGAAAGTCATCTTCTCTTGAGCCTTTGGAGGTGTCTGTGGTAGCTGACTGTGAAACTGGAACATACTCTTTCACCAGATTAAATGCAGATGTAAAACTATCAAGATCAAACAACCAATCAGGGCCTGTTCCAGGTTTATTGAGAGTATGTTCATTGAACTGAACATTTGCAGACTCTTCAATAACTCTGGAAGCTTTGATGTATACTCTATAAGCCTTAGCATTTGAAGAGTACCCAACAAAGTAGCCCTCTGCTGATTTCTCAGCAAACTTGGCTAAGTAATCTTTAGTATTCAAGATGGTGCATTGACATCCAAATGGTTTGAGAAATCCAATGAACGGCTTTCTCTTATGCCAAATTTCATAAGGAGTCATACCATGTGACTTAACTACCAATATTCTGTTTTGGACATAACAGGCAGTGTTGACTGCTTCTGCCCAAAAAGTTATTGGGAGTTTGGCATCTGACAGCATGGTCCTTGCAGCCTCAATTAGTGTCCTATTCCTTCTCTCAGCAACACCGTTTTGTTGTGGAGTCCTAGGAGCACTAAATTGTCTCGTGATACCCTTAGATTCACAAAATGAATTTAAAATTTGATTCTTGAATTCTGTTCCCTGATCTGACCTTATTATTTTTACATGATGATCAATTTCATTCTCCACCCTAAGTATAAATGACTTTAGGATCTCAGCAGTTTCATCCTTGGTATTCAAGAAAAATACCCAGGTATACCGAGAGAAATCATCAGTGATTACCAAACAATATGACTTTCTACCAAGACTTTTAACGCTTGTGGGACCAAACAAGTCCATGTGCAGTAAATGCAGGACTGTTGTAATTGAATTTATCTCTTTGGCATGATGAGATGACTTATGTTGCTTACCCTTTAAGCATGCAACACATTTATCAATACAAATAAATTCCTTTGTTGGTAAACCAGTTACTAAGTTATTTCTGACAAGTTTATTCATATTTTTGAGGTTTACATGACAAAGTCTTCTGTGCCAAAGAGATGATTCATCAAGTGAAGCTTTTGAGACAAAGCAGCTTATATTACTAAGAGGTGCAGCTGTGCTCATATCTAGCATATACATGTTATTTCTTCTAGGAGCTCTGAGTAGAATTTGATCATTTGGTATCACAAATCCTGGTTTCAGGACAATGCATTCATGCTCAGTAAACAACATGTTGTGCTTTTGATCACACACCTGTGATACACTTAGTAAATTGTAGTTAAGCTCTTTTACAAAATGCACATTCTCAAAGCTTACCTTACCATTTGTGATTGTGCCCCTACCTGTTATGTACCCTCCTACTGGATCACTTCCAAAAGCAACAGATCCTCCAAAGAATGGTTCATATTTGTGCAAGAGGGTCTTGTTGCCTGTCATGTGCCTGGAGCAGCCACTGTCAACTATCCACAAGTTGCCTTTTGATTCCTGATGTCCCTGCACATGACCAGAAATGAGTTAGTTTCTGATGGGAACCCAAGCCCATGTGGTCTTGGGTTTTCCATTTGCATCATTGTAAGTAAATTTCTTTGATTTCATCCTAGATGGGACAGATGATGTGCTTGCTTCTGATGGGAGTGATGGCTTATCAGTTGATTCCTTCTTCTTCCATACTTGTTTTGCCTTTTGAGTTGTCGGAAGACTTGGTTTCTTTTGATAGTGATCGGAAGCTACTTTTCGTTTTTCTTCCGATGGTCTTCTTCCGAAGACAAATGATTTCTTTTGCTTGTTGAAAGCATTCCTTTGATGAGCTTCCGAGGTTCCTTTTCTATCGGAAGCTTCCTTTTTCTTTGCTTCCGATGCCTTCTTTTCAAAAGCCCTTTTGACTGAATTTCTTCTCTGTTCTTCCGAAGAAGTAGATGACTGACTCCAACTATTCTTTCTTCTTCTTCCCTGTAATTTTGAGAAACTTCTGCTTCTTGGATTATAGAGGCAATCAGCAGCAAAATGACCCTTTTCACCGCACATCAGACATATAGTTTGATTGTTGGGAAAGTGTTGCTGCTGATTCCTTTTAACGAAGTCTGAGCTTTGATCCTTAGAGAGTGATGATTTGGATGTTCCAACATTCTTGTTAGTCTTAGATTTTGCCTGTTTCTCTGTAGAATTGATCTTTCTCTCCATAGACCTACCTCTTTTTGACTTGTCAGATGGGCAAGTCACATATTCATCTGATGAGGTACTCCCTGTATTTTTAGCTTTAACAAAAACTGTTGAATGTTTCTTAGTTTTATTAGTTCTTTTCTTGTTTCTTAAAGCTGTTTTTGTTGTTTCTGGTTTGATAGGGATATCACTCTCATCTGAACATGTTGAGTTATTTTGGTCTATATCAGAAAGATCATCACTTTGATTTACTTTGTGCATGTCTAACTCATCATCATACACAAGATTTGTTACTGGTTTACATCTGATTTCCACCATAGGAGTATATGCAGATGGAGGCTCCATTTTATTATAACCCAAACCAACTCCCTTCTTTCTTACAAGCTCAGATGTATCACTCATCCTAAAGAGTTTTTCATATTTTTCACCTTGACTTAGAAACTTGTCTCTGTAAGACTCAGCCAATACAAGTTCAGTCTTGGCAGTGGGTAGTCTTTCTAAAAGATTTTTAATTTGACACTGTTTGTTAGTATCTTCATGTTTTAAACTTGAAATGGTCTTTTCCATTTCTTCAATATTTTCTTTGTAATTTCTTTCAGCCTCAAAGAAATTTGCCTTGACAACTTGTAAAGACTCAAGCTCATTACAGAGTTGAGAATTTATCTTTTTATAAACAGTTAGAGTTTCTAAGCATTCAGGTGTGCACATGTTATTAGTTACCTTGTTTGAGGAAGATGAGTCATTTGCCATCAAAGCACTGTTAGAGATAGAGGCATCCTCAGCTTGAAAGCTCCAGTCTGCAAAATCTTGTTCGACAATGTTTGCATTGTTAGATGAGCTTGATGGTCTTTGTTGTGGTTGCCCAGAAGTTGTCGGCTGAGTTCCTGTGGACTTGCATTCTCTGGCAAAGTGGCCTAACTGTTGACAGTTAAAGCATTTGAGTTTAGATTTGTCAAGTCCAAACCCAGTCTTCATATTGTGCTTTTTGAACTGTCTGCCGGTTCTTTGGTAAAACTTCTTTGCCCTGTATGAAATCATAGCCATTTGATAGTTTATATCCATCTCCTCAAGATCATCTGCAGGGATACCATCCAGGTCTTCTTGACACAGATGAAAGTAATTGGTCTCCTCAGCCATAAAAGCTCCTTGCCCAGAGGTTAGTAGTGGGGTTGGGTTAGAGATAGGGTTTGATGAATTTGGAGTTTCAGGAAATGTGACATTGGGTGTGGAGGTAGGATGGTAGAGGGGTTGATAGCTTTGGTATGGAGGATTATTGATGGGTGCATAAAGAGCAGCTGAACCAGATGGTAAGTGGGAGACTTTAGATTCTTGGGCATCTAATTCCATCTGATAGGCACTGAGAATACCAAACAACTCTCCTAAAGTTAGAGTTTTCAGGTTTTCTGTTCTTCTGATTGTTACTGAATAAATATTCCATGCCTTTGGAAGAGACCTCAGAAATTTTCTGAGCACATCTTGATTATCAAGAGTTACACCTGCAGTAGTTAATTCATCCACAAGTTGGACATACCTTAGGTACTGAGAAGACATATTCTCATTGTTTTGTTGACAAAAGTTTTCAAACTTCTGTTTCAGCATATCCTTCTTGTTTTCTTTGACATCTTCTGAACCTTCATACATCTGCTTCAAGGAATTCCACAGTTCTTGTGCAGACTTGCATTTCTTGAATGCATGTATAATGGAGTTCGGTATTGACATCTGAATGAGCCAAAGAGCCTTAGAATCAACTTCCATCTTCTTGTAATCTTCGTCTGAGTACATAGATGGATCTTTTGGTACTGCAGCAACTCCAGCACCAGCAGCAGCAACTGTAGGAATGTAGGGACCTTCAAGAACAGACTTCCAAAGTTTGAAGTCTTGGTTCCTGATGAACCCTTCCATTCTGACTTTCCAGGTATCGAAGTCTTCAGGTGTGAACATTGGTGGCTTGTTGAGAGTGCCATTTTCTGTATCATGTTTGTTTAGAGCAGCCATCTTAGGTAGACACAGAAAATATGAGTACTAAAACGATGAGATTTTATAAGAAATAGAATTGATAACTTGATGATGATTAGTCAGTCAAGTTCAAGAGCCAAAGCTCTGATACCACTTGTTGGATCGGGTTGCTTAATCTAAACAACACTTCACAAGTATTTCTTAAGCAATCTAACAGATGCGGAATGTTCTGTTAGAATAATCTCACAAGCACTCAAAATGACAAAGTAATAATCCTTGAATACTAATAGAAACACACGAATAATTTCAAGCTCAAGGATATATTTCTCTCAAAGTCAGAAGTGTCCAAGCACATATACAATGGGAGGTTATATAGCCGAGGCTACAACCGTATACACTTAGGAATACAAGTTGGGTATACTAGACAAGTACATAAAGTAAAGCTTATTCTAGTATGTTGAGTGTCTTAACAGGCTAAGACACTCAGTCATGATCATTACATTAATAGACATTGACTTTACAAAGGACTATTAAATACAAAAGACATTTAATGTTGTTGATCTTCAAGGCTTCAGATGATCTTTTGCAAATAATGCAGCATGGGAGAGGTAAGGCGCTTTATCTGACTCATTACATGTTGTCTTTGTCTTTACTCAGACCAGCATGTCTTGTGTCAGTACCTTTTGTACTATGAGAGTAAGCTGCTACAGTCTTTGTCAGAGGATAAGCCTCGGAAGTCTTTGTCTTCAATACAAGAGAGGATTCCTCGGAAGCAATTGTCTTGTATAACCTTCGGCAGGAACCAGTTATCCTTCGGAAGCAATGCTGCTTCCGAAGAATCACTTCTTCCTTCCGAAGGTTTTATTTAAAGAGGTTCCTATACTTAGACAAAATAAGAAGTTTGGTGAGCATTAGCCTTTATTAGTCTTTACAGTTAAGATTCATATGCTTACACGAAGTGAACTCTAACACACATTTTGTCATATGTTTAATAGACAGCTCGATTTCATGAATGCACTTTTTAGAAAGAAAGGCTTTTACATGCTTGGCACCAGGGCCGGCCTTGGGGAAGGCGAGGTGGATGACCGCCTAGGGCTCGGCGTTTTAATGGCTCGAAATTTTTTTAAAAAAATTATGTATTATAAAAAAGGCCCAACAAGTTTTGATAGAATAAAAATAGTTTAATTGGTAATAGATTACTCCTAAAAAAGCCTCACATATAAGGAACTAAATTAGATATCAATAGAGACGGGAAAAATTCTTCCCGCAGGAATAGGTGAAATTTAAAATATGTATTTTATGTTTCCTAACTATCATAAATTTTATATTAAATGGAGATATTCTTCCTACCAATTTAAAATCAATCAATCATAAATATCAATAAATCATCATATCTTATTAAATGATTTTTTGTTCTGCGATAGTGGCTTAGTGGTAAGGTGGTGAGAATTCATAATGAATGTTTAGGATTCAAAGACCGGCACCACCCAATTTTTCTGGGTCACGTGATTTACCTGTCTCATGTTGACCGTGAGACCGGTCGGTGAGAGGAGTCTAATCGTGGTGTTCACCACTTTTATTAAATAATTTAAATTAGTGATATGCATCACTTTTTTTTTGCATCTATGGACTTGATTTGAGGGTGATTTTTCTATGTATGTGAAGTATATGCACTTTATAGCTTTTTTTTAGTTCATTTTGTGTTATGTTCCTAAAATTTTTTTCTTATGCACTTGTAATATGTACAATTGTTTATAAGATGTGTATTTAATTTTTGGTATTATCTTTTATGATTGCAACCCGGTTGTAAAACACAGGTAATAGCCTAGTATATATAATTTATAAAGTACTAGTCTAGATTAATTAATGGCATCGTATAGCTTTTATAACAAAATATTTAAGAAATGAACTTTTTAAAAAACAAAAGTTAATATGAAATTTCAATTATATTTTATCTCAAAATACCATTTTATAATTTATGAATTTTAATTTTTTATTAGTAAATATCTAATGTTTTTTTTATATAACTTACTACACGTACATATAGTAGGTTATATTTTTGTAAAAAATGACATTTTTTTATGAAAAGATTTTGTTTAAAAAAAATGTATTAAAACAAACTTTTAACAAAGACTGTTTAAAAAAATTATATTGTTATTATATTAATTAAAGTATTAAAGTTATATGTAATTTCAATTATATTTTATATAATTTTTTTATTTATTTTCTTAAATTTTATTAACACACATGTAGTATTATAATTTTTATTTAACATATGTAATACAAGTGAAATTTTATTAAAAAAAAATGTTAAATCAATAAATAAATTTGAAAATTCACTGAAATCAACCATATGTTGTTAAATCAGTATGGCCTAAAAGTTTAATTTAAGTGAGTTGTTAAAAAGATGAAAAGAGTTTCTAGAAATTTAGCATTGAAATGGCCGCCGGGTAATAATATGGAGAAAACATAGAGCATGGATCAAAAGAATTGATTTTAACTTTTAGAAAAAAGACAGGATTTTTATTTTATTTTATTGTTATTATTATTATTATTATTATTATTATTATTATTATTATTATTATTATTTTGACATGATAAAACTTGCATATTGTAAAGCCCATTTGGTGTGACACCAGGACAATAAAAGAATATCTAAGCTTTAAGCAACCTTTCACCCAAGCAATTCTAAAATGCCGGCCATATACATAAGCTTAATTCTTACATTTATTTATATGTATTACCCGGCCCTCGATCGATCAAACACACAAAATTAAGTTATATATATATGGCGGTGACACATGCTGATCTCGAACCGACTCGTAATGTCGGAACCAGCAAAACTAGTATGGTATTGATGAGCTTCTCCATACTCCTAGGCTTGCTTTGCTTTGTTCTTTGTCTTATTGCTGAGGCCACACGCTCACAGGTCTCTTTTATATATACATACGGATGTTTTTAGTTTAGTTTTTTTTTTTTTTTAATTCAACTTTATTTATTTTTAATTATTATATTTCTACTCATAAACTAATTTAAACAAAGTTACATCTTTATTCAAGTTTAAACTCATGATTTCTTTATACACACACCAATGGTCGTTAAGTTTAAAACACAAACAATTATATGTTTATAATGCTCGTATTTATAATTGTAGGAAAAAAATCAAACAAGTAACTAAGTTAAAAAAGTACACAACATAAAAGTATTATTAATGTAAAAACGTAGTATGAATTAAAATTTTAATAATTTTAAATTTCTAAACATTTTAATGCACATAGTATTTAATGTAAAAATAAATATAAATTAGATTTTTAAAAACCTAACGTAGTTAAATTTATACAATATTTGTTTGATTTCATATATAGGGGATTTATTTAATTTCATATAAAGGGGGGTTTATTTGTTAAATCAAATTTGTTACCATAAAAATAGGATTTGTTTAATTTCATATATATAAAAAGGGGATTTGTATGTTAAATTGTTTTTAATAATAGATTGACATGTGTCATTATTATTTAAAATTGAATATATAAATGACACATGTTATATATAAAGAAAGATTGATTGTGTTATTGACAAATAAGCAACAATATTTTTCATTTATTATAATAGATAGATAGATATTCCTATACGTACATAAATACATAAACATTAATCAATAACAAAATAGAAGGAATTATGTAGGGCATATATATATATATATATATATATATATATATATATATATATATAGAAGTAGATGACGTATGTATGTTTGGTTACAATAATGCAGATGGTACGAGAGGTGAATGATGGTGAATGTAGATACAGTGGCAATGGAAAAACACCATTAATCTGTGCTGCGGCTGCATTTTTGTCCCTTGCAGTTGCTATGGTGATGCAACACACGCACTTGTTATTAGCACTTGCTAAATCAGACCAAGACCCTGCTATAACTTGGGATAACCAACATCTTAATACTCTCACTTGGCAGGCGGCTTTTTTCTTCATTACAACTTGGTAATTAATTAATTGGTATACATACATCTACTAACTAATTAACTAATTATACGTACTGCTCTCATTATATATAATACTTACTTATTATACATTTAGTTTAGTTAGAAAGTTAATCATTAATTAAACTCATTCTTTATCACATATCAAAAATAATTTGATCAGCTAAGAGAGTAATTTGTTTTTTTTTATTAAAATAAAAAAAAATTAGAAATCGATCAATTGAAACACACGATCGAGTTTTAGTGTTGACTTCTATGATCAGCTAGTTTAGCAAAAAATACATCTCCTATATATACATGAAGATGTGTTCCAAATTAGTTCACATGTTTCTTTCATATTTAATAGCATAAGTTCCTATAAAAACAAATAATACATCTTGTGTGTGTGTATTGATGTGGTGAATTCGTTGTATAGGATCGAACAAGAACAGAGAATATATGAATTGTAATAATCGTTAACGTTTACAAATGATACATTAGATGAATATTTATACATAACCGAAATAACTAAATAACGGTAATTGTTAACGGCGTTAGTGTAATCGCCATAACTTCCAATAACTGTCAACGGTGTTAAGTGATGGTTGGTGATGTCTGTTACGGTGGTGACAAGGTTGTTGGTGGCGGTGGCGTCAATAATTGACCAACAATCTCCCCCTCAATTTTGACTTGCTTTAATTTGCTCCAAGGTCTTCAACTCCTAATAAATTTCGCATTTCATTGAACTTCATTCTTGGTAAAGCTTTAGTTAGTATATCCGCCTTTTGTAAGTTTCCACTGATGTGTTTTATGATGATCTTTCCTTCTTCCACGCATTCACGTATAAAGTGATATCGAGTGTCAATGTGTTTGCTTCTTCTGTGAAAGACTGGATTCTTCATAAGTAGTATAGCAGATTTATTATCCACATATAATATGATCTTGTCTTGCTTCCATCCTGTTAATTCGCTTAGTAAACTCCTTAACCATAATCCTTGATATGCTGCTGAAGTTGCGGCTATAAACTCTGATTTTGATTGTTCAACCTTTGTCCTTCAAGGTATGTATCCAAATCTTAGTCCTTCAAGATTTTGTGGTTTGTTTCTTTGAGATTTTGAGTAGAACTTACGAAACTTTCGTTATTGGGTTAGCCATACACTTCACATGTTTCTAGCGATTCACACGGCATCATTAAATGATACAAGTCTTGGATAAGAATCTACAACGCACTAGAACGCCCTTGTTGACGATTTTTGATTGATTTTTTTTGTTTGTTATACGGTAGTCCTTCGCCCCTTTTCTCTTTTCTGTTGATTGTGTTGATTCCACAGTCCTTTGGGAATGATTTCAAGATTAATTTTGCGATTTGATTTTGATAATCCTCGGTCCTTTGGGATTAATCGAATCTGATGGTTTTGTGTTTTTGTTATCGGCTCTGATGTCAATTGATGTGGTGAATTCGTTGTATAGGATCGAACAAGAACAGAGAATATATGAATTGTAATAATCGTTAACGTTTACAAATGATACATTAGATGGGTATTTATACATAACCGAAATAACTAACTAACGGTAATTGTTAACGACGTTAGTGTAACCGCCATAACTTCCAATAACTGTCAACGGTGTTAAGCGGTGGTTAGTGATGTATGTTACGGTGGTGACAAGTTGTTGGTGGCGGTGGCATCAATAATTGACCAACATATATAAACAACCTCCTAGCTTTCATTCAAAATAGTTCATTAATCCACATGTGTTCTTATCTTATATATTTTATGACAGGATATGCTTTTCGATTGGAGAAGTTATGTTGTTAATTGGACTAAGTGTGGAATCAGGGCACCTAAAAGGGTGGTTAACACCGAGGCCTAGTTGCTTCATTGCTCGAGAGGGCCTATTCTCTTCGGCTGGGGTATTAGGAATCACAACCGTCTTCCTTGCTTCTGGTTTGTCTATCACGGCTCTAAGAGCACAATGGTTTTTACAAGATCAACAAAATTATACTCCTCCACCAACATCATCATCATCATCATCATCATCATTATCATTAGGTGGTCAAACTGATCATCAGCTTCATCCATACCATCATCACCCCGAACTCATTGATTATCTTAGGGCTTTTGATAAAATCATTTAACTTATTTTGAAATCAGCCTATATATACATTTTGACCCCCATCATACCCGCAATGTACGTGTAACCACAATAATCCTACATTTCCAACTTCTTTGTATATATACTACTATTATCATTACTATAGTTTGGATGCCCATAAACTTAGATGATCAAGGTAGATACTAGTCATATATACTGCGTGATTTTTAAAAAACACGATTATGTCTCATACATTGTAGTTTAAGAATTTTAAAAAAGTGATTTTTATCGAAAAAAATCAAGACAATTCAAAGGCTACATCATGTTACGCTGCGTATTTACGACATTCACGAGTCATGTTACGTTGATAACATAAAATGAGTTAAATACATAAAAGAAACATATGTAATTACGATGACTTTGCTATAGAGATTGAAACATATATATGTAAAACTATATAAAGGTAGATATGTTCCTCATTCAGTATCGGTTTCATTCTTCATCATACCAACACGTTGTCGTGAGGCGATGTTATATATCCACATTTTTTTCTTAAATTAACAAATAAATTTATTGAGGAAAAATCAAATTATATACTAAACCATGAGAAGTGTGAGAAGGGATCTCAACCATTATACTATATATAGTATAAGGTTTGGCTAGAAAGTCTAGAAACCGTGAGAAGTGTGAGAAGGGATCTCAACCATTAGATCAATTGGTTTTGTGGTTGACATTAATACGGTGGTATTTACGTAATTAATTATAAGTTAAAACCATCAGTAGGGGTAGAATGAGAAGATCTAGCAAAAAATTTGCACATGCAAGTCACATGCATTTTCCTCCATCTTTTTTAAACGTTCATAACTTTTTTATACATTAGTATTTTTTAAAAAAAAATTACACCATAAAATCGAGCATTTCTTTATCTTTCTAACGAATATAATATTGATATATTTTTTAAAAGTAAAATAACAATATAAACTGGGTTTTGTGAAGTGTATGTTTTGTGGTGTTTTTTCAATATAAATTAAACTGACTTTTTATGGTGTTTTTTATACATATGTACGTTTTATGGTGTTTTTAAAGATATTTTATGGTGTTAACATTTTATGGTATTTTTGGTGTTTGTATATTAATGAAACTAAAACAGAGAATTTTATGGTGTTTTTGAAAACTAGAAACACCATATAAACACCTAAGTTTGTACGTGGTGTTTTTTAACTTAGTTTTATGGTGTTTTTAAGGGATTTTTTTGTTGTTTATGGCATTTTTTCAAGATATTTTATTGTGTTTATGATGTTAACATTTTATAGTGTTTATTGTATTCGGATATTCATGAAACTAAAACCGGCATTTTATGGTGTTTATAAACACGAAAAACACTATAAATCACTTAGTTTCATAAACATCCGAAAACACCATAAAAAAACAATCAGTTTCATAAACATTTTATACATGGTATATTAAATCTGGACATGATGTTTTTATTTTATACATAGCTGTGTTAAGTTTGTACGTGACGTTTTTACATTGGTTATAAATAAGTACGTTTTATGGCATTAATTTACTGATTTTGCATTTTTTTGTTTGCGCATGATGTTTTTAAACTATATGTGTTGTTGTTATTATGAACATCATGTTTAAGTAGTTTACACATGGTATTTTACATTTAAATTATACAATTGAAAAAACGCCATGTGAAAAACACCATGTGTAAAATCACAAAGTTTAAAACGTCATGTTTTTTAGTGTTCAAAAACGCCATAAAACACCATGTGCAAAATTAAATAGTTCAAAAAACGTCATATGTGAAATTGCGTAGTTCAAAAACGCCATAAAACACAATGTGTGAAATTATTTAGTTCAAAAACACCATGAATAAAATTACAATTAAAAAACACGATGAATAAAATTACAGTTCAAAAACATCATGCATAAAAATTGCAGTTCAAAAACACCATCCACAAAATTTTAGTTCAAAAACACCATAAATAAGATTGTAATTCAAAAACACCATAAAACGTCTGTTTAAATTATACAGTACAAAAACGACATAAACACCATGTGTAAATGACGCGACTAAAAAACGTGGTGTTTTGTTTATGTTCAAAACACCATAAAACATCTTCACAAATAAAAAAACACCATAAAAACGCACAAGTTTTAAAAACAATCAATTTTGTTCTTTTTCTATTTTTCAAATATAACAATATTATACTTGTTATAAAGGTAAATAAATGATTGATTTTATGGTGTAATTTGTTTAAAAACATGTAAAATAGTTACATATGTTTAAAAAATTTGGTGGAATTAGCATGTGACTTGCATGTGCAGCTTCCATTTATGTGTTGACGTTATACCCTTTAACCTAAAATACACGTGTCACATTCTCGTGGCTTCTCACGCTTCTCATGGTTTTTAGCCTTCTTAAAATATCCCTCCCCTATATATATAATACTTACTTATTATACATTTAGTTTAGTTAGAAAGTTAATCATTATTTGTCACACCCCGGGCTCTCGGCGACCCGGGCGTTTCGACCCGAATTGGTTTCATGGATGATACAGTCTCGGTCAGAGTTTATTATTTATTTTAATATGTTTCAGCGGAAGCATTGTTTCATAAATTCATAATTTTATAAATAATTCACATGCATGGATGTGAAAACCGTTCTTCATAATTAACTAATAATTCATACGCATAGGTATGAAAAACCATATTTACATCACCTGTAAATAAATTTTCAGGGTTTTATAAAATTTTATATGCATAGATATGAACATCTCATTTTATTTTATTTTAAACCGAGTTTTTTTTTACAAACATATATTTACACATCCCGGTTTACACTGGACTTGGAAGTATAACTCCAATCGCTCCTCAGTTTTTGCCACAAGATATTTATTTAAGGCGTCATAGGCCCTAAACCTATAATCTTGCTTCTGATTTGTCATTCATTATTACCTGAAAAATTTTTGAAAATAAAACGTCAACATAACGTTGGTGAATACAAATAACCGACTCGATATGTAAGCATAGCATGTTCGGTCCTTTAACCATAATTAATAATGGCAATACTACACATTTATCAGGTTATTTCACTGATCGATACAACCACTTCATACCCTGGCTTGTACTGTCACTGGTTAGGAACAACAGGGGAGTGCGTCTTACAATTGTTCCCTCCAGCCCACAGCCCGTCACTGGTTAGGTTGCCTGCGGAGTGCGTCTTACGTATAACCTTCCAGCCCACGATACTAGCCACGTATGGGAATTTCACCCATAGCGGATACAATTTGCAAATCATACGTATACTAATAGCCTAAATGCTGGTCTAATAGTATCCCTTTATGCGTCAAAGTTAAACATACCATGCTCATAAAAATTCATTTATAAATTTAAAAACAAGTTAGATGTATTCACCTGAATTTTGGGTTGGCAGGGTGACAACTTTAAACTTGTTATTGTAAACTGGGCAGCGTTTCTGCTTAATACATGCTTATAACTGTTCTGCAAAGAACATTTACTGATTTATTTATTTAATTATTATTATTATTATTACGACGATGATTATTATTATTATTACGATGATGATTAGTATTATTATTATTTTACTACGATGATAATAATATTATTATTGTTATTTAAGTAAACTAAAATTTTTAATATATACATAGGGTTGGAGCTTAACTCTAACCTATAAGTTAATTTTTATATTAAAATATTAAATTCAAAAATTTAGATAATATACCTATACGAACCGACTCTTTAATCTTGACCCTTTTATACTGATCAGCACCTCCTAGCATCCAGGCCTTCTAATTTCTTTTCAATGTGTGTGTATATATATTGTGTATGTACGTAGGTGATTTCTGATTGTATAAATCCGTAGGTATATATAGTTGAATGAAAACGTGATGATCAAGTATTTGATAGGTGTAGCTATAAAACGTGTACTGCCATTCGAATGGGTTTCTGTTTGTTGACCGAAACTTTCTTCCATGTACAAATTTACATAGAATTTAGGTTTTAGGATTTTTATTATTTTATTAATATAATTAATTTAGCTCAAATTTCGTTTTTCTCGTATAACTTTTAACATATAGCGTTTTATAAAATTCTAAAAATACTGCTGGGACCTGCTCATTTTTATCTACATTTCGACCAAAGTTTCGTTAAAAACGGAGAAAGTTTAATTATAATATATTTTATTAATTTTGAGCGGTTTCCTATAACATTAACCGACCGAATAAGTGTGTCAAAAATTTTTAATAATCATTTTACTTGTTACTTACTAGTATGTAAGTGTCACATATGTATATATAATAACTAGATATTTAAAATTATAATATTTAACAATATATTTTATAAAATAAATAGTATGTGTTACATCTTCCTCACCTTTGTTTCAATCTCGTCCTCGAGATTATTGAAATAGGTGTGGGTATTTCTTTCTCATCTCTGACTCCAGTTCCCATGTGTATTCAGGACCACGTCTGGAGTTCCATTTAACCTTAACTAACACCAACTTTTTACGCTTGAGTCTCTTTTCTCTTCGGTCTTCGATTTGAATTGGTTGTTCGAAAAATTTTAATTTTTCGTTCACTTCAACATTTTGAAGAGGCGTCAATAAGGATGCATCGGCCAAACATTTTCGAAGATTAGAAACGTGAAACACATCGTGTACTCCAGCCATTTCTCCCGGTAGTTCAAGCTGATAAGCCACCGGTCCGATTCGTTTAGTAATTTTGAAAGGTCCAACATAACGTGGACTTAACTTTCCCTTTTTACCGAATCGTACTACTCCTTTCCATGGAGAAACTTTAAGTAGCACTTTATCACCAACATTGAATTCTAATGGCTTTCTTCTTCGACCTGCATAGCTCTTTTGTCGATCTCTAGCCGCTTTCAATCTTTCTCTAATTTGAAAGACTTTGTCAGTTGTTTCTTGTACTATTTCTGGACCAGACAACTGATTTTCACCAATTTCAGACCAACAGACTGGTGTTCGACATTTTCTACCGTAAAGAGCTTCAAAAGGTGCAGTCTGAATACTTGAGTGATAACTATTATTGTAGTAGAATTCCATTAGAGGTAAATGATCATCCCAGCTTCCTCCAAAGTCTATTACACAAGCTCGAAGCATGTATTCCAGTGTTTGTAATGTTCTTTCACTCTGCCCATCAGTTTGTGGATGATAAGCAGTGCTAAAATTCAAACGTGTTCCGAGAGCTTTTTGAAAACTTTGCCAGAATCGAGACGTAAAACGACTATCCCTATCTGACACAATGGATAATGGCACACCGTGTAAAGATACAATCTCATTTACGTACAACTGTGCTAGTCTATCCATAGAGTAAGTTTCTTTCATTGCTAGGAAATGAGCAGACTTGGTCAGTCTATCGACGATAACCCAAATGGTATCGTTTCCATGACTTGTTCGAGGAAGTTTGGTTATAAAATCCATAGTTATCATGTGACAATCCGACTTTTCACACTAACCTTGTTAACGGGAGTTGGTGCTATCACAAGCCCAACAAGGCCAATCAAGGCCCAATAAGACCACTGAAGGTCCAACAGGCCCAACAAGGCCAAATCAAGGCCCAATAATACCAATAAAGGCTCAACAAGGCCAATGAAGGCCCAATAAGGTTAATGGAGGCCCACAAGATCAATTAGGGTCAACAAAGTTTATGTAGGCCCAACAGAGCCAATGTAGGCCCAATAAGCCAAGAGAAGCCCAATAAGGCCCTATAAATTCAAGTAAGGCCCAATGTAAATCAAGGTAGGCCTAGGGAAAGCCAAGGTAGGCCTAGGAAGGCCCAGTGAGGTCCAATTGGATTTAAAGAGTCCAAATGGATTAATTTAGCTTAATAATGTTTCAATGGGTCAAACTAGTGACAATTCGGAAATTTCAAGTTAACTCCGATATCCAGAAACTATCAGGAAAACCATGAAATCTCATAATATCAAACAAAAGGGATTGGGAGTGTAGAATTTAATCCTAAGACATTCAATTCGATGGAATTAAACTTAGAAATATGAGGTATAATGAATTTTGACTTGTAAAAGTCAAAATTTCGACCGTATGATAAATTAGACTTGAAACTAGCATCAAATGATGATTAAAGATCGAATTCAACACCCATTTAACTTGCTTTGATAATAAGTAACCGTTAGAACAGATGATTAGTCATGAAACAGCTCAATTGAATGAGATTAATGGCTAAAAATTGAAACCGTCGCCCTATGATTAGAGCTTTCATAATTCGTCAATATCATTACAAATTGAGGAACCCAGAGTGTTAATCGGCACTATTAGAAACTCTTTCAATAGCCAATTCAATATTAGAAGCCACAAGGAGAAGGATTGATTCAAGAGCTTGGCCGAAGATCACCTCTAGTCGATTAACATCAATTCTAAACCAAACCAGGTAATTCTCGATGCCTATACATTCTAAAATGGCCGACTAAGGTAATCCCTATGCTAATTCGGGGTTCAAGTATCGAATTGATCAAATCTCATAATTAGGGTTCATGTGTTGAACGGTTTTGGGGGTTATTGATTAAACCGGTTTAAAAATGAAATTAAACAGCGTGGATAGTTTCAGAGAAGGTCGATTGAGATTATGTATAGATTGATTTCATATAAAAACTACGAATTGTGGGAAAACGAGTTCTAGGGTTCTAAAGACAAACGGTTTTGGGGGTTTTGATGGTTAAGTGATTAATAATCGAATTAAATATCATGGGTAGATTCAGAGAGTGTCGATTAAGGTGAATGTTATGCTAATTTCATTTTAGAAATAAGAATTGGATGAATTCGATGTTAGGGTTCATAAGATGAATATGCTTTTGGGGTTTTTGATGCAAACTGTTACGATTTTTGAAATTGTTTAAACAGAAGGGTTCGGAATTGGTTATTCAATGAAAACCCTATGGTTTGAGTGATAATCGGATTCGAAATCGGGTGTAATTGGAGATGAATTGCTTAGGCTATATTATGGAATAGGAGTTGGACTGGAATGGGATTTAAAAGAAATTAATTCTGATAACCATCGCGAAACCCTAGCGGGCTGAGATGGTAGACGCGGTGTGTTTGGTGTTGAGGGTCGCGGGTTCGAGCCCCGGCCCAGCCATTTTTGAGTTTTAAAAATCATTTTGATGTTTTGGTCATAACTTTTTCATACGAACTCCGTTTTAGTTCGTTCAAGTTGCGTTGGAACCGTAACTAGAATACGAACGTGTTAGGATGATAAAATCCATATTTTAATCCGAACACGAAATCGCGTATAATTACGTTTAATTATATAAAATCAAATGTGATTTTATTTAATCGATTTCAGTGACACGCGTACTTTCGTATGCCTAATTCTCACACTTTAACATACGTGTGTTGACACGTATGTGATTTCAAGCACAAAATGATTATTCGAATAACAATAGGTTATTGTTTAAATCACAGATTCTTCGTAGAGGATTTCTACGCAAGTTCACACGTGTTTGATCATTCTACTCTTATCAAAGGTGCGTACACGGCCCCTTTCTTATTTTAAACTGTTTTGGGGGAGAAAACATGTGCAACAAACTACTTTTAGATACATATCACTTGCATGAGTTATCTGTTTACATTATGTGCAACATATCAACTTGAAAGTCCTTACACACCTCGAACCGTTTAGTTTGCTGTAATGCAAAGCGTGGTAGTTGGAAATAGATCTATTAGGTTTGACAAACCTCACCTGGTAGATGGGATCTACGCAGGTGTTTGACTGACCAAACACATTTTTACTATTGTTGTGATAGACAATAGTGGCAAGGCGAAAACATGCTATAGCATGGCAACTAGTCAGCTTCGGTGTCGAACACGTATGTAAATAGTTATATGACTAGCTATCATGACTGTGCAATTGTGATTATGTTATCTACCAACTTGTTATTCAAACTGATGTTTTGAACTCTATGATTACTTAAAATCTGTGTGATGCACCAACCTTTGTGTTGACTTGATTTGCATGTTTTCTCAGGACGCTAAGGCGCGCGTAACAGCTGGCATGGACTAGGAAGATAGAGTCTCATGCATATAAACACCTTGAACATTTGAATTGATTATTTCAGTATTTTGATTTGTAAATGTTTTACTTATCAACAATTTATTGGTTTTGATTTGAGACGCTTCCGCAACTTTTTGTAAACTCTGGTTATTTTGTTTGTTTTAAAGACCAACGTATGTTTTTGAAATTCATATAGAGGTCTTCGCTATGTCTAATGATCTGAGATCCTGGTTTGTCACGTTCCCAAACGGTATGATTCCGTTAATTGAAATTGGGGGTGTGACAGATTAGTATCAGAGCCATTGGTTATAGCGAACTAGGTTTGCATTTGTAGGCCTAGACTATGACTGTTAGACATTAGACACACATGTTTACACATACTGCTTAGAAATTACATATGACATTATGTAATTGACTTGCTTACGTATTCCATGGCACTGCACTTACATATGATATTATGTAACAGGCATGGCTTCGTCATCAGTCCCATACATTATCCTTGATGATTCAGAGGACGAGGAGCCGATGGTTCCGGCACCACCATCATCACCACCACCACCCATTCCATCACCACCACCATATGAGATGGAGGACTCCGATCCAGAGGAGGATCCGGAGGAAGACCCGGAGGAGGATCCGGAGGAGGATCCAGACGAGGATCCTGATGAGGATCCAGAGGAGGATCCAGATGAGGATCCAGCTGAGGACCCGGATGAGGATCCGGAGGAGGAGGCACCATGGGTGAATACCCAGGGACTCTATGCTGCAGGACCATCTACACATCCACCACCCGTACTGGACGCTCCTGAGCCTAAGAGGCGAAGGACGGACGCAGAGGAGATCGCCAAGTTGCGCGAGGACGTGGATACAGCAGAGGAGAAGCTCTATCAGAGATCTCAGGAGTTATGGGATGCCATTGAGAGGCAAGAGGAACTTGCCCAACTGGTTCATGACATGCGAGATGAGATGTGGAACATGATTGGTCGTTTAGAGGAGTCAGAGAACCGAGCCGAGATCTTGGAGGGCAGGATTGAAGCTTTGGAGGATTTGGTGGTAGTTGAGAATGAGGAACAGGATGAGGATGAGGATGAGGAGGAGGAACCAGCACCAGTTGCTGAGTCCGATCCTGAATCCACCGTTGAGGACGATTGATTCTCTTTCTTTTATTTCTGTTTTGTTTAAACTTATTAGGAACGGGTTGTGTTCCTACATTAGTAGTTTGAAATTTTGTATTTCATTTCAAAAGTATTGTACTCAAAGAAAGTTTCTATTTATGAAAGAACTATTGTTTGTTTCCAACAACTGTGTTGTTTATATTGCATGTTGTATTTATTGTTTTACTTACACATGTCAAAATTTGATTTTGATTGTGCATTAACATTTCTTGTAAATAGGAAGGAAATGGCTGAAGGAAATGTTCATATGACTGTTGCTGAGCTCAACGAGCTAATCAACAACAGGGTTGCCGAGGCTATTGCACAGTACGCTCAGACACACAACACAGGACCACAGGGTCCAGCTGGGGGAGTGATTAACCCACAAGTCTGCACGTTCAAGATGTTCTTGGACTGCAAACCACACAACTTCAAAGGGTCGGAGGGAGCCATAGGACTTCTCCGATGGATTGAAAAAGCTGAATCTGTGTTCGAGATGTGCAACTGCCCGGATGACAGTAAAGTGAAATTTGCTACTGGAACGTTGGAGGGTCCAGCACTGACTTGGTGGAACTCCAATGTTCAGACCCTGGGGTTGGGTGAAGCAAATGCATTGACCTGGAACAACTTCAAAACCTTACTACAAGAGGAGTATTGTCCTCGTAGTGAAATGCAGAAGTTGGAAGAAGAGTATTGGCACCTCAAGATGGAGGGGTCAAACATTGAGGAATACACGACCAGATCGCATGAACTGGCCAGACTGCTACCACATATGGCTACTCCAGTCAGTAAGTGGATTGAACGGTATATTGGAGGACTAGTGCCTCAGATTCAGGGGATGGTTACCTCAGCAAATCCCACCACTATCCAACAAGCTGTACGTCTAGCACATCAGCTTACTGATCAGGCAGTGTTACAGGGAACCCTGCCTAAGCGGACATCTGCTACTAAGGTAGGAGATCACAAGAGGAAGTGGGAAAGCAACAACTACAAGGGTAATAACCAACAGCAGAACAGGAAGCAGGACTCGAACAAGTCCTATCATAATTCAAACAGTGGGCAGCAATCATCATCGTCAGGGGGCTATATTGGTAAGCACCCCAAGTGCAACAGGTGTGGTCACCATCATGCGGGTAACCAATGTGACAGAGCTAAGTGCCAGAGGTGTGGCAAGGTTGGTCATGTGGCTAAGGATTGCCGAGGAGAGCTGCAGAACAACAATAACAACCAGAATAACAATCAAAACAACGCGCAGAAAGGTTGTTTTGAGTGCGGCAAGATGGGCCATTTCAAGAAAGATTGCCCACAACTTAAGAAAGGCGGGGACAACAATGGAAATGGTAATGGAAATGGAAATGGTAATGGCAATGGCACCAACAACAACAATAATAACAACAATAACGGTGCTAGAGGCAGGGCGTTTGTGATCGGAGGACGTCAAGCGCGGGAGGATCCCAACATCGTTACGGGTACGTTCCTCTTAAACAATCACTATGCCTCTATGTTATTTGACACTGGTGCCGACAGGAGTTTTGTATCTAGTTCACTTGCTAAGTCACTAGATGTTAGTCCCACTGCCTTAGATAATCCCTATACTGTGGAGTTAGCGGATGGTAAGTTGATTATAGTAGAAAACATTTATAAGGGATGTATTCTTGATTTGATGGGTCAGACATTAGAGATTGATTTGATGCCTATTGCCTTAGGCAGTTTTGATGTAGTCATTGGCATGGACTGGTTGTCCAAAAACCAGGCTGAAATTGTATGCCATGAAAAGATTGTTCGTATACCTCTTCCGCAGGGAGAGACATTATATGTACAAGGTGAGAAGAGCAGTACGCCACTGCGTCTCATATCTTGTATGAAAGCACACAAATGTCTGCGGAAAGGTCATACGGCAGTTATAGCACTTATAACTGAAAAGCCGGTAGCTGAGAAGAAACTTGAAGATATACCTATAGTTTGTGAATTTCCGGAGGTGTTTCCAGAAGACTTGCCGGGATTACCGCCTGTCAGACAGGTGGAATTCCGAATCGACCTTACACCAGAAGCAGCACCGATAGCTAGGGCGCCTTATCGACTTGCACCGTCAGAGATGCAAGAGTTATCCACACAATTGCAAGAATTGTTGGATAAGGGGTTTATACGACCTAGTTTTTCACCGTGGGGAGCTCCAGTATTGTTTGTCAAGAAGAAGGACGGAACTTTCCGAATGTGTATCGATTACCGGGAATTGAACAAGGTTACTATCAAGAACCGGTATCCGTTACCCAGGATTGACGATCTGTTCGATCAGTTACAAGGTTCGAGTTACTACTCGAAGATTGATCTCAGGTCGGGTTATCATCAACTAAGAGTTCAGGAGGAGGATATTCCGAAGACAGCATTCAGGACAAGATATGGCCATTATGAGTTCTTGGTCATGCCATTTGGGTTGACAAACGCTCCAGCTGTATTCATGGATCTCATGAATCGTGTTTGTAAACCTTATCTGGACAAGTTTGTCATTGTTTTCATCGATGACATTCTCATCTATTCAAAGTCTGAGGAGGAGCATGCTGAACATCTTCGATTACTGTTAGAGCTATTGAAACAGGAACAACTGTACGCTAAGTTCTCGAAATGTGATTTTTGGATGCGAGAAGTACAGTTTTTGGGGCATATTGTTAATGAAAAGGGTATACATGTTGATCCGGCGAAGATTGAAGCGATTAAGAATTGGGAAGCGCCAAAGACCCCTACTGAGGTACGACAATTCCTTGGTTTGGCGGGTTATTATCGACGATTCATTGAGGGTTTCTCAAAGATCGCTCAACCACTTACAGCTCTGACGCACAAGGGAACAAAGTATAACTGGACGGATAAACAAGAAGCTGCATTCCAGTTATTGAAACAGAAACTCTGCAGTGCACCGATTCTGTCCTTACCGGAAGGAACGGAAGACTTTGCGGTGTATTGTGACGCATCTGGACAAGGTTTGGGATGTGTGTTGATGCAACGGGATAAAGTGATCGCTTATGCTTCCAGACAACTAAGAACACACGAAAAGAATTACACTACTCATGACTTGGAGTTAGGAGCAGTGGTTTTTGCTTTGAAGATTTGGAGGCATTATCTGTATGGAACTAAGTGTACTATTTATACTGATCATAAGAGTTTGCAACATATCTTTGATCAGAAGGAACTCAATATGAGACAACGACGATGGGTTGAGTTGTTGAACGATTATGAGTGTGCGATTAAGTATCACCCGGGAAAGGCTAATGTCGTAGCCGATGCTTTGAGCAGAAAAGATACAACGGGAACAAGACGGGTTCGCGCACTTATGATGACGATACATACTGACTTACCTGACAAGGTACATAGTGCTCAGATTGAGGCTTTGAAAGCGGAAAACTTAGTACCGGAATCTTTACGAGGAATGGAAGAACAATTGAATGTTAAATCTGATGGAATTCGTTATTTCATTGATCGAATGTGGATACCTTTGTATGGAGGTTTAAGGGAACTCGTGATGGACGAAGCGCACAAGTCTAAATATTCAGTCCATCCGGGATCAGACAAGATGTACCATGATTTGAAGGCACTGTATTGGTGGCCTCATATGAAAGCTGATATTGCTAAGTACGTTAGCAAATGTTTGACTTGTTCGAAAGTCAAGGTTGAATATCAGAAGCCATCTGGTTTACTGCAACAACCAGAGATACCGATGTGGAAGTGGGAACAGATTTCGATGGATTTCATTACTAAGTTACCCCGTACACCGAGTGGTTGTGATACGATATGGGTAATTGTCGATCGATTAACGAAATCTGCACACTTCTTGGCAATCAAAGAAACTGATAAGATGGAGAAACTGACTCGCATTTACATCAAGGAAGTAGTAGCACGGCATGGTGTGCCAATATCTATCATATCAGATCGGGATGCTCGGTTTACTTCCAACTTTTGGAAATCTCTTCATAAGTCATTGGGGACTCGCTTGGATATGAGTACCGCTTATCACCCACAGACCGATGGTCAAAGTGAACGAACGATTCAAACGCTCGAGGATATGTTACGAGCTTGTGTAATTGACTTTGGTGATAGCTGGGAGAATCATTTACCGTTGGTGGAATTCTCTTACAACAATAGTTATCATACAAGCATTCAAGCAGCACCGTTTGAAGCTTTGTATGGTCGCAAATGTCGTTCACCAGTTTGCTGGGCTGAAATTGGTGACAGTCAGTTAACAGGTCCTGAACTGGTGCACGAAACAACAGAGAAGATAGTTCAAATCCGGAACCGTATGGCAGCGGCTCGGGATCGCCAGAAGAGTTATGCAGATAAACGTCGCAAGCCGTTGGAATTTCAAGTAGGAGACCGAGTTCTTCTAAAAGTATCACCTTGGAAAGGTGTGATACGATTCGGCAAGCGTGGCAAGCTTAGTCCACGTTACGTAGGACCTTTTGAGATTCTGAAAAGGATTGGTCCGGTTGCGTACCAACTCAAACTACCGGAAGAACTCAGTGGAGTTCATGATGTTTTTCATGTGTCGAACTTAAAGAAGTGTCTTTCTGATGAGACATTGATTGTACCGTTGGAAGAAATACAAGTAGATGAACAATTACGATTCATTGAAGAACCGGCGGAAATCATGGACCGAGAGGTCAAACAACTGAAGCAAAGCAAGATTCCGATAGTCAAAGTCCGATGGAATTCAAGACGGGGTCCTGAATTCACATGGGAACGGGAAGATCAAATGATGAAGAAATATCCTCATCTATTCAAAACAGCTACTGCTAACACTGAGAGCGCACGTTAAATTTCGGGACGAAATTTCCTTCAACAAGGGGATGACGTGATGCTTTCACACATCAACACTGCAAATTTCAAACTGTAAGCACAAACGTTTTATTTATTCAATTGCAATTGATTTTGATTTTGTTACAAATAATTGTGCTACATTACATTTTATATGTTTTATGTGCTACATTTCATATGTTACATGTTATGGTAGTACATACACGATTGGTTACATACATTTTACTATGTGCGGGGTTGCATAGTACATTGGTTACATACACTTTACTATGTGCGGGGTTACATAGTACAAACAGTTTCAGACACTCACTATGTGTGAGGTTACACAACACAGTATGATTAAACACAAACAGTCACGGTTAGGTGAACTAACTAGTGTACACGCAAAACAGTTACATTGAACGATCACAATTGAGTTGTGATGTTGCAAGCATTAGACTTTGTGTGTGAGTACACACAAGCACACAGAATGATCAAATCACACTAACACGTACGATTTAAACTCGTAAATAGTTTCCTAACTACTCTTAACACTTGCTAATTTTCGGGACGAAAATTCCTTCAACAAGGGGATGATGTGACAATCCGACTTTTCACACTAACCTTGTTAACGGGAGTTGGTGCTATCACAAGCCCAACAAGGCCAATCAAGGCCCAATAAGACCACTGAAGGTCCAACAGGCCCAACAAGGCCAAATCAAGGCCCAATAATACCAATAAAGGCTCAACAAGGCCAATGAAGGCCCAATAAGGTTAATGGAGGCCCACAAGATCAATTAGGGTCAACAAAGTTTATGTAGGCCCAACAGAGCCAATGTAGGCCCAATAAGCCAAGAGAAGCCCAATAAGGCCCTATAAATTCAAGTAAGGCCCAATGTAAATCAAGGTAGGCCTAGGGAAAGCCAAGGTAGGCCTAGGAAGGCCCAGTGAGGTCCAATTGGATTTAAAGAGTCCAAATGGATTAATTTAGCTTAATAATGTTTCAATGGGTCAAACTAGTGACAATTCGGAAATTTCAAGTTAACTCCGATATCCAGAAACTATCAGGAAAACCATGAAATCTCATAATATCAAACAAAAGGGATTGGGAGTGTAGAATTTAATCCTAAGACATTCAATTCGATGGAATTAAACTTAGAAATATGAGGTATAATGAATTTTGACTTGTAAAAGTCAAAATTTCGACCGTATGATAAATTAGACTTGAAACTAGCATCAAATGATGATTAAAGATCGAATTCAACACCCATTTAACTTGCTTTGATAATAAGTAACCGTTAGAACAGATGATTAGTCATGAAACAGCTCAATTGAATGAGATTAATGGCTAAAAATTGAAACCGTCGCCCTATGATTAGAGCTTTCATAATTCGTCAATATCATTACAAATTGAGGAACCCAGAGTGTTAATCGGCACTATTAGAAACTCTTTCAATAGCCAATTCAATATTAGAAGCCACAAGGAGAAGGATTGATTCAAGAGCTTGGCCGAAGATCACCTCTAGTCGATTAACATCAATTCTAAACCAAACCAGGTAATTCTCGATGCCTATACATTCTAAAATGGCCGACTAAGGTAATCCCTATGCTAATTCGGGGTTCAAGTATCGAATTGATCAAATCTCATAATTAGGGTTCATGTGTTGAACGGTTTTGGGGGTTATTGATTAAACCGGTTTAAAAATGAAATTAAACAGCGTGGATAGTTTCAGAGAAGGTCGATTGAGATTATGTATAGATTGATTTCATATAAAAACTACGAATTGTGGGAAAACGAGTTCTAGGGTTCTAAAGACAAACGGTTTGGGGGTTTTGATGGTTAAGTGATTAATAATCGAATTAAATATCATGGGTAGATTCAGAGAGTGTCGATTAAGGTGAATGTTATGCTAATTTCATTTTAGAAATAAGAATTGGATGAATTCGATGTTAGGGTTCATAAGATGAATATGCTTTTGGGGTTTTTGATGCAAACTGTTACGATTTTTGAAATTGTTTAAACAGAAGGGTTCGGAATTGGTTATTCAATGAAAACCCTATGGTTTGAGTGATAATCGGATTCGAAATCGGGTGTAATTGGAGATGAATTGCTTAGGCTATATTATGGAATAGGAGTTGGACTGGAATGGGATTTAAAAGAAATTAATTCTGATAACCATCGCGAAACCCTAGCGGGCTGAGATGGTAGACGCGGTGTGTTTGGTGTTGAGGGTCGCGGGTTCGAGCCCCGGCCCAGCCATTTTTGAGTTTTAAAAATCATTTTGATGTTTTGGTCATAACTTTTTCATACGAACTCCGTTTTAGTTCGTTCAAGTTGCGTTGGAACCGTAACTAGAATACGAACGTGTTAGGATGATAAAATCCATATTTTAATCCGAACACGAAATCGCGTATAATTACGTTTAATTATATAAAATCAAATGTGATTTTATTTAATCGATTTCAGTGACACGCGTACTTTCGTATGCCTAATTCTCACACTTTAACATACGTGTGTTGACACGTATGTGATTTCAAGCACAAAATGATTATTCGAATAACAATAGGTTATTGTTTAAATCACAGATTCTTCGTAGAGGATTTCTACGCAAGTTCACACGTGTTTGATCATTCTACTCTTATCAAAGGTGCGTACACGGCCCCTTTCTTATTTTAAACTGTTTTGGGGGAGAAAACATGTGCAACAAACTACTTTTAGATACATATCACTTGCATGAGTTATCTGTTTACATTATGTGCAACATATCAACTTGAAAGTCCTTACACACCTCGAACCGTTTAGTTTGCTGTAATGCAAAGCGTGGTAGTTGGAAATAGATCTATTAGGTTTGACAAACCTCACCTGGTAGATGGGATCTACGCAGGTGTTTGACTGACCAAACACATTTTTACTATTGTTGTGATAGACAATAGTGGCAAGGCGAAAACATGCTATAGCATGGCAACTAGTCAGCTTCGGTGTCGAACACGTATGTAAATAGTTATATGACTAGCTATCATGACTGTGCAATTGTGATTATGTTATCTACCAACTTGTTATTCAAACTGATGTTTTGAACTCTATGATTACTTAAAATCTGTGTGATGCACCAACCTTTGTGTTGACTTGATTTGCATGTTTTCTCAGGACGCTAAGGCGCGCGTAACAGCTGGCATGGACTAGGAAGATAGAGTCTCATGCATATAAACACCTTGAACATTTGAATTGATTATTTCAGTATTTTGATTTGTAAATGTTTTACTTATCAACAATTTATTGGTTTTGATTTGAGACGCTTCCGCAACTTTTTGTAAACTCTGGTTATTTTGTTTGTTTTAAAGACCAACGTATGTTTTTGAAATTCATATAGAGGTCTTCGCTATGTCTAATGATCTGAGATCCTGGTTTGTCACGTTCCCAAACGGTATGATTCCGTTAATTGAAATTGGGGGTGTGACATATCATTTCCCACTTTCAGACTGGTAGTTCAAGTTGTTGTAACATGCCAGAAGGCTTCTGGTGCTCTGCTTTAACTTGTGAACAAGTTAAACATTTTGCAACATATGCTGCTATATCTTTCTTCATACCAATCCATCAATAGTTTTCTTTTAAATTCTTGTACATTTTATCGCTTCCTGGGTGCATCATGTATTTAGATTTATGCGCTTCTTCCAATACTCTTTCTCTTAAGCCGCCAGTGGCTGGCACCCAGATTCTTGTATTCATTCGAAGAATTTCATCGTTTCCTTTGGCCACTTGTTCAATCATGCCCTTCATTCCTTCTTTTTCCTTATTTTCATCTTCTTGGGCTTGTTTCTGTGCTTCTTTAATTTGATTAAACAAATCGACTTGAAGTTCTAGCCGTAAAGCACGTACTCTTCTTGGTTTCTCTATCTCCTTTCGACTTAAGGCGTCTGCAACCACATTTACCTTTCCTTCATGATAGATAATTTCACAGTCATAGTCATTCAACGTTTCCATCCATCTTCGTTGTCGCATATTCAATTCCTTCTTATCAAAGATATACTTTAAATTCTTGTGGTCAGTATAAACTGTGAAATGAACTCCATATAGATAGTGTCTCCATAACTTTAATGCAAAGATTATGGCGCCTAACTCCAGATCATGAGTCACATATTTCTTCTCATGAGTCTTCAATTGACGTGATGCATAAGCAATAACTTTGTTTCTTTGCATCAAATCGCATCCTAATCCTGTATGAGAAGCATCACAATAGACCACGAAGTCTTCAACATCTTCAGGTAATCCTAGGATTGGAGCATGAGTCAATTTATCTTTAAGAATTTGAAAAGCCTCATTTTGCTTGGGACCCCATTCAAACTTTTCAGCTTTTCGAGTCAATGAGGTGAGAGGAACGGCTATTCGGGAGAAATTCTGAATAAATCGGCGATAATAACCCGCCAAGCCTAAGAAACTTCGTACTTCCGTTGGTGACTTGGGGTTCTCCCATTTGGTAATAGCCTCTATCTTAGATGGATCTACTTGAATACCTTGAGCATTAATAACATGTCCCAGAAATTGTACTTCAGTGAGCTAGAACTCACATTTAGAGAATTTAGCATACAATTTCTCATGTCTTAGTAATTCAAGTAGGGTTCTAAGATGTATAGCATGCTCGTCGGGTGTTTTTGAATAAATAAGAATATCATCAATAAATACAATGATGAATTTGTCCAGATAAGGTTTGCATATCCGATTCATCATATCCATAAAGGCAGCTGAAGCATTAGTAAGTCCAAATGGCATCACAGTGAACTCATAATGCCCATACCTTGTACAGAAAGCAGTTTTAGGAATATCTTCATCCTGTACTTTCAGTTGATGATATCCTGATCGAAGATCAATTTTAGAAAAATGACAAGCTCCTTGAAGTTGATCGAATAAATCGTCAATTCGTGGAAGTGGATACTTGTTCTTAATAGTCACTTTATTTAGCTCCCTATAGTCAATGCGCATCCGCATCGACCCATCCTTCTTCTTGACGAATAAGATTGGAGCTCCCCAGGGTGATGAGCTAAGACGAATAAAGTCTTTCTTTAATAGCTCGTCTAATTGTTTCTTGAGTTCTTTCATCTCAGTCGGTGCCAGTCTATATGGAGATTTAACAATTGGAGCAGTACCTGGTACCAGATTGATATTGAATTATACTTCACGTTCTGGTGGTAAACCAGGCAATTCATCTGGAAATACGTCGGGAAAATCAGCTACAATAGGTACGTCTTTCAGTTTCTTCTTTTCTTGATCTTCAGTTGTGACTAAGATTAGGTAAGCTAAACAACCTTTGTTTAGATACTTATTAGCTTTGATCATAGAAATAATTCCAACATGGTTTGTTGACTTATCGCCTTTGATGATAAATTTTCCTCCCGTTGGAACACGAATTTCAATGGATTTGGTGTTGCATAAGATACAAGCTTGGTTTGTAGCTAACCAATCCATCCCGATTACCACATCAAAACCGGCCAACTTCATTGGTAAGAATTTCATAGGTATATTGTGCTTAAAGAGTGTGATCTTACCAGTTACTAATGCTTCACTTACTTTGACTACATCACCATTAGCGGTTTCTACCAGATAAGGCTTATCTAGTTTCACTAGTGGTTCATTTAGAAGCTTACAAAATTCATAATCAATAAAGCTTTGATTTGCTCCCGAATCAAACAAAACCTTAGCATAAACATTATTGATAAGAAACGTACCGGTAATGACATCCGGCATGTCTGCAGCTTCCTTGGCATTAAGAACAAAAGCTCGAGTCGTCTTCTTTGCATTTGTATCAGCTTTTGCTCCTGAACCACCAGCTCCGCCAGTCCCGCTCACTTTATTCAATTTAGGACACTCATTTCGGTAGTGTCCTGGTTCGTTGCAGTTAAAACACGTCACCATCACTTTCCTTCTGCATTCTTCCAAGGAATGACCCATCATTTTACAGTGACTACAATACTTTGCCCTATTACACTTTCCCAGATGCTTTTTGCCACATGTTTTACATTGTGGGAACGTACCACTGCCTCCTTCTTTCTTCACGAATTTTCCTGCAGGCCTTCTTGAGCTTTGATCAACCTTTTGGATTGCCTCTTGGCTTTTCTTTTCCTCTTGGGTTCTTACCATTCCATCTGTAAGCAACCCTGCCAGTTCAACAGCGGAATCAATGGTCTGAGGCATAGCAGCCTTAACCATGTCACGTATTTCGCTTACCAGTCCCCAGATGTAACGACTGATAAGGTTTGATTATGGTGTCACAAGATGTGGCACCAATCGAGCATACTCAAAGTACTTGGAAGTGTACTCACGATGCTTAGCACCGACCATACGGTGAGTCAGGAATTTTCGCTCTATTTGTTCCTTCTCATTCATTGGGCAAAACTTTCGATTTACGAAATCTCGAAAACTTTCCCAAGTCATAGCATATGCATTGGTTCTGCCTTTGGTTTGAATAATGGAGTTCCACCACTCTAACGCTCCATCTTTAAAAGAATTTGAAGCATAAAGAACCATATCTTCTTCAGCACATTTGCTGATTGCAAGCACCGCTTTAATCTTTTCGAGCCATCTTAATGCTACCACAGCTCCTTCTGTTCCTACGAACTCAGGAGGTTTACAAGATTGAAATGTTTTGTATGAACATCCTTCAGTTCTAAATCTTTTTGCACTAGAAGTTTTGGTATTCTCATTGTTCGAACCAGACACCTCTTTTGCTTTTGTCACTGTATTTTCTGGATTCGAATTTTCATTATCTTTCATAGCCGCAATAACCGTAGGTATTGCATCTTTAATTTCTTTGCTATTATTTCCTGAAGTTCAACTTTTCGAATCACAGGTTCATTAGCATCCGTGTGCGTTCTCTTTCGCCCACGAGTGTTTGCAGATGGCCTGCCAGAATTTTGGTTTCGAGACATTGTCTACAAAATATGATATTTGACAAGGTCTTAAAATAATTCATCATAATTTAACTTATAAGCTATCATCAGAATTCATCATGTTATTTCAATCATTGTTATTATTTCAAGTATACTATTCTACCTATTCCTTTGATAGACACTTATCTTAATTCGGTTAAAGCTTAGATACATTCAATAGTACCTATTTCGCTAAAACCAAGAGCTCTGATACCAACCTGTCACACCCCGGGCTCTCGGCGACCCGGGCGCTGCGACCCGACTTGGTTTCATGGATGATACAGTCTCGGTCATAGTTTATTATTTATTTTAATATGTTTCAGCGGAAGCATTGTTTTATGAATTCATAATTTTATAAATAATTCACATGCATGGATGTGAAAACCGTTCTTCATAATTAACTAATAATTCATACGCATAGGTATGAAAAACCATATTTACATCACCTGTAAATAAATTTTCAGGGTTTTATAAAATTTTATATGCATAGATATGAACATCTCATTTTATTTTATTTTAAACCGAGTTTTTTTTTACAAACATATATTTACACATCCCGGTTTACACTGGACTTGGAAGTATAACTCCAATCGCTCCTCAGTTTTTGCCACAAGATATTTATTTAAGGCGTCATAGGCCCTAAACCTATAATCTTGCTTCTGATTTGTCATTCATTATTACCTGAAAAATTTTTGAAAATAAAACGTCAACATAACGTTGGTGAATACAAATAACCGACTCGATATGTAAGCATAGCATGTTCGGTCCTTTAACCATAATTAATAATGGCAATACTACACATTTATCAGGTTATTTCACTGATCGATACAACCACTTCATACCCTGGCTTGTACTGTCACTGGTTAGGAACAACAGGGGAGTGCGTCTTACAATTGTTCCCTCCAGCCCACAGCCCGTCACTGGTTAGGTTGCCTGCGGAGTGCGTCTTACGTATAACCTTCCAGCCCACGATACTAGCCACGTATGGGAATTTCACCCATAGCGGATACAATTTGCAAATCATACGTATACTAATAGCCTAAATGCTGGTCTAATAGTATCCCTTTATGCGTCAAAGTTAAACATACCATGCTCATAAAAATTCATTTATAAATTTAAAAACAAGTTAGATGTATTCACCTGAATTTTGGGTTGGCAGGGTGACAACTTTAAACTTGTTATTGTAAACTGGGCAGCGTTTCTGCTTAATACATGCTTATAACTGTTATGCAAAGAACATTTACTGATTTATTTATTTAATTATTATTATTATTATTACGACGATGATTATTATTATTATTATTACGATGATGATGATGATGATGATGATGATGATGATTATTATTATTATTATTATTATTATTATTATTATTATTTTATTTTTATTTTTTTTACTACGATGATAATAATATTATTATTGTTCTTTAAGTAAACTAAAATTTTTAATATATACATAGGGTTGGAGCTTAACTCTAACCCTATAAGTTAATTTTTATATTAAAATATTAAATTCAAAAATTTAGATAATATACCTATACGAACCGACTCCTTAATCTTGACCCTTTTATACTGATCAGCACCTCCTAGCATCCAGGCCTTCTAATTTCTTTTCAATGTGTGTGTATATATATTGTGTATGTACGTAGGTGATTTCTGATTGTATAAATTCGTAGGTATATATAGTTGAATGAAAACGTGATGATCAAGTATTTGATAGGTGTAGCTATAAAACGTGTAGTGCCATTCGAATGGATTGCTGTCTGTTGATCGAAACTTTCTTCCACGTACAAATTTACATAGAATTTAGGTTTTAAGATTTTTATTATTTTATTAATATAATTAATTTAGCTCAAATTTCGTTTTTCTCGTATAACTTTTAACATATAGCGTTTTATAAAATTCTAAAAATGCTGCTGGGACCTGCTCATTTTTATCTACATTTCGACCAAAGTTTCGTTAAAAACGGAGAAAGTTTAATTATAATATATTTTATTAATTTTGAGCGGTTTCCTATAACATTAACTGACCGAATAAGTGTGTCAAAAATTTTTAATAATCATTTTACTTGTTACTTACTAGTATGTAAGTGTCACATATGTATATGTAATAACTAGATATTTAAAATTATAATATTTAACAATATATTTTATAAAATAAATAGTATGTGTTACATTATTCTTTATCACATATCAAAAATAATTTCATCTAGAAAAAAGTTATGGTGCATGTAAGAGAGTAATTTGCCTTTTTTTTATTAAAATAAAAAAAAATAGAAATCAAATGAAACACACGATCGAGTTTTAGTGTTAACTTCCATGATCAGCTAATTTATCAAAAAATACATCTCTGTATATACATGAAGATGTGGTCCAAATTAGTTTATTCATATTTAATGGTTTTTAATAGAATAAGTTTTTATAAAAACAAATAATATATCTTGTGTGTGTGTAAAACAATCTCCTTTCTTTCAAAATAGTTCATTAATCCACATGTGTTCTTATCTTATATATATATTTTATGACAGGATATGCTTTTCGATTGGAGAAGTTATGTTGTTAATTGGAGTAAGTGTGGAATCAGGGCACCTAAAAGGGTGGTTAACACCGAGGCCTAGTTGCTTCATTGCTCGAGAGGGCCTATTCTCTTCGGCTGGGGTATTAGGAATCACAACCGTCTTCCTTGCTTCTGGTTTGTCTATCACGGCTCTAAGAGCACAATGGTTTTTACAAGATCAACAAAATTATACTCCTCCACCAACATCATCATCATCATCATCATCATTATCATTAGGTGGTCAAACTGATCATCAGCTTCATCCATACCATCATCACCCCGAACTCATTGATTATCTTAGGGCTTTTGATAAAATCATTTAACTTATTTTGAAATCAGCCTATATATACATTTTGACCCCCATCATACCCGCAATGTACAATCCTACATTTCCAACTTCTTTGTATACTACTATTACCATTATTATAGTTTGGGTGCCCTTAGACATAGATGATCAAGGTGGATATATTTAAAACCACCTATGTGACGTACTCTCTTTTTACACCATGAATATTGCTCACAAAGCTACAGTCATTTGTCACATCAATTTATCTTATGTGCATGAACGTAAATATTTTTATGATTCTTTTTTTTTTCACAAATTAAGCTTTATATTGAACTTTGGGTAAAGAGCACCCGTGGTTTCCCCTTACACTCATTCTGACCGCCTTACAAATTCATATTCTATATATCACCCATTCTAGTCCCTTTAGTTTTTTTATTAACCCATTTTAGCCCATCATATATAAAAGTTAACACATTCTAACACAAAAAAAAAATCAAATGGGTTAAGCTTGTCTAGTTGAATAATATTTATAATAACTAGTAAATTTCCTCATGCATTGCGGTGAGACGCTATAAATAAAACATGTGTGTTGTAGTTAAAGTGTAAATAAAAACACGATTATGTCTCATACATTGTAGTATAAGAATTTTAAAAAAGTGATTTTTATAGAAAAAATTCAAGAAAATTCAAAGGCTACATCGTGTTATGCTGCGTGTTTACAAAATTCATGAGTCATGTTACGTTGTTAACATAAAATGAGTTAAATACATAAAAGAAACATATGTAATTAGGATGACTTTGCTATAAAAAATTAAAACACAAGACTCGAACTTTGCTTGAAAGCATTGTTTTCAGAACTGGATCGGACGTTGAATCGGACGACTTACTGGTCACACGTCGAACCAGATTTAAGAACCGGATTACATAATTATAGAAAATAACAAAAGTTTGCCTATCTTTATGTATTTAACACTCCATCTAAAGAGAAAAAAACATAAATTGTCTGACCATAAACATGACAGCAATTGTTTTTACATGAATTGAGACTTTTTTGTAACAACCCCAAATTCTCACTTGCGGCGTCAGACCGATGTGTGCGACGTGGACATGATCACAGCTCTTAGTCATATAGTACGACTCTATATGCGTTTGAAAATACATTCAATATAATAATAACAAAAATAGTTTGTAAATTCATGCAGCTGAAAATGTCATAATTTGTCTAAAGCAGCGGATATATAAAAGTAGTCCATGCGGCGGAAATAACTAACAGACACTACATTGTTTGTTAATACATAATGAAAATAAGTATCGTTTGTTCAAAAGACTCGGTATGTAATGCATGCACTCATGTGCTTGTTTCTTAAGTGCATCCTGATTAGAGTGCAAACTAGTTACCTGAGAATACATGCTAAAAAAAGTGTCAACACAAGATTGGTGAGTTCATAGGTTTTGATAAGCAATATACATAAATAATCATGTGTCATACTGTTTATTAATGTTTGTCCGAGCCCTAGGCTCCAAGTTTCAGTTGCGTCTCTACCAAACTAGACTTGTTTGCTCTTGCCTCCACCATGTCTATCATAAAAACAATGGTGATGAGTTCAGATTACACGCGTCCTGACCTCCGGTCAGTATTGGCGCGGTGTAGTGTTCATCACACCCAATAGCACTATCTGAATCTTGTAATCCCTAGGGTTAATTTCAAACTCAAATAATTGTATTTGTAATTGTAATTCCAAATTTAACAAATCAAAGTTTCATGGTGATTCTTTAAAATAAATATCAATAGGTATTTAAAAATACATATATAAGATAAGCTTAATATATATAGTTATATATCAAACTTTAAAAGGATTACAAAAAAAACTAATATAAAAATATGTTAGTATCTAGATAATAATTCTAAAAATAAAAATAAGCTCATAATCATTTATATGTCGTCGTGGTAGTGGTGGTGGTGGAGGTGGTCGTGGTGGTGGTGGTCGTCGTGGTGGTCGTCGTCGCAGCAGTGGCAGTAGTATTCACACAAACAAACTATAAATTTATTTTATATGAAAAATAAAAAAAAACTTTGATTAAAGTTTTGATATATATATATATATATATATATATATATATCTGTGTCACTGTGTGTGTGTAAAGTATTATGCAAATTTAAAAGATTAAACATAAAATGATAAAAACAGGAATTAGGGGGGTAGTTTTGAAAGTAATGAAACTAAATTTTCAGCGTTAAAAGTTAGTAAAAAGAATTTAATCTAACGGCAAACTTGAGAGACCAATTGGGTAAAACTCCATTTGTGCATCCCTCTCTCGCCTGATTCCCCTATCTGGATACCATCCGACCCATCTTCAACCCATAACTCAAATTCGTGTGATTACAGATCAATTCCAACTCATCATCATTCGATTTGGAATGGATACACACACGTTAACAACTTGCAATCACCAATTAATATGATTAAAAAGAAATCACACGTGAAATCATTCCCAAAAATACCACGAACGACCAGAATTCAAACTCGAACGAAATCAATATAAAACTCGACTCAAACATACCATTGGGTTCCTTTCACTCTCACGATGAGTTTGGACAGGAAAAACTCACAAACAAATGCGACCTAGAAGGAAACGAATTCAAGAAGGTTTCGGCTCCTGCTATAACTCGAATCCTTCTCAAACGAACATCAAACAAGGTAATTCTTATACCATTAGACTCGTACAGACGAGAGGATCAAAAGCCCTATGCTTTTGATCTCTCACGATCTCGGCATTTAGCGAATTGGATCACGACCGAGAGTTAGGGTTCATCCAATTTGGGGGACAATTTCAAAGTCTCAATAAAAAGTTAAAGCAAACAAGTTGAATCAATAAATCTGATACAGCCCAGTGGTAGAAGCGTTGCACCATGAAAACCAAATATTCGGGCAAAAAAATGCCGGGTTAACACGGATTAACGATATAAGTGATGGTTAACAATGGAACCATCCCATATATATATATACATACAGGGAAAGGAACAAAATGTGACAATCCGACTTTTCACACTAACCTTGTTAACGGGAGTTGGTGCTATCACAGGCCCAACAAGGCCAACCAAGGCCCAATAAGACCAATGAAGGTCCAACAGGCCCAACAAGGCCAACCAAGGCCCAATAAGACCAATGAAGGCCCAACAAAATCAAGGAAGGCCCGGTAAGACTTAATGGAGCCTATGAAGGCCCAACAAAGTCTAGTAGGCCTAATAAGATTAAATTAGGCCCAAGGAAAACAATGAAGGCCCAATTAGATCAAACAAGGTTAAAGTAGCCCATTAAGGCCCAAGGTAAACAAAGTAGGCCCATGGAAGGCCAAGGCAGGCCCAGGAAGGCCCAGTGAGGCCCAATTGTAATTGAGAAGCTCAATTGAGTAAATTTAATCTAACCATGAGCTAAATGATCCAATTAATGAAAATTAGGAACTTTCGGTTTAACTTTATTAACCGAAATGTTAAGTTATTGATCTAGAATGATTTCTAAGGGTTGAATTAAGTGAAATAAGTCTAAAATACTTAGATTATAGGATTTTAATTTGTATATGATTAGAAGGATCAATTTTGACTTTCTTAAAGTCAAAATTCGGAATAAAAGGGGTGAACAATTGCAATTAAACCCGAAATTGTTCATGAATCGATTTGTAACTGATGATTTAACATTCTTAATCATCATATTGATGATTATCATCAATACTTAACAGTTACATTGGACTTAATGTCGAATTTAAGTCAAAGGAAGTCTCAAAGATGAAACCGATGCTACTCATTACTCAAATTCACATCATTCGGCTTCATTATATCAAATTGAGGTTTCATACTCTTTAATCGGCACTTTTAGCATCTTTTACACATCACAATTGAGAACATTTGCTGCGGGATTGAAGAACACAATCAAGAGGTGACGAACTTAGGGCTCAAAAGGGTTCTGTATCGATTCTTCATCAAAACAGGTTAGAAATTCATTCTACATTTTCTAAACATGCCGACTAAGGTGTAATTCAAATCAATTTCAGTTGATAATATCGAATTATAAGAATTCAAGAGCTAGGGTTCATACTTGAAACGGTTTTGGGGGTTTCTGTTCAAATGTAGTAAAGAATCGAATTAATTGATATAGGAAGCTTCATAATGTACCGATTAAGCTTAACCATATGTTAATTTGGGGTAAAATCATCGAATTAATCAAGTCCCATCATTAGGGTTCATGTGTTGAACGGTTTTGGGGGTTATTGATTAAACCGGTTTAAAAATGAAATTAAACAGCATGGATAGGTTCAGAGGAGTTCGACTAAGATTAATGTCATGTCAATTTCACCTCATAATATCGTATTGAAGGATTTCAATATTAGGGTTCATATGGAAGTCGGATTTGGGGGTCTCGATTAATATGGATGTTAAAGTGAAATTAAACACCACCATTAGTTTCAGAAACATTCGATTAAGGATAAACACATGCCAATTTAAGTTCTAAACAACGAATTGTTGGGATTCGATTCTAGGGTTCTTGATAGAAAAACTGTTTTGGGGTTTGATGAACAATCGGTATTAAGAATTCGATCAAATCACACAGAGAGTTTCGTTTATGGTTAGGGATGAAAAGCCCTATGGTTTTGAGGAATATCGAGTTCGAATTCACGATCAATTGAAGGGTTCAAGCTTCGGCTATATTATGGAATAGGATTTGTACTGGAATGGGATTTAAAAGAATTTAAATCTGATATCCATTGCGACACCCTAGCGGGCTGAGTTGGTTAGATGCATGTGTGTAGTGTTGAGGGTCGCGGGTTCGAGTCCCGGCCCAACCATTTTGAGTTTTTAAAATCATTTTTGGTATTTTTAACATAACTTTCTCATACGAACTCCGATTAAGTCCGTTCAAGTTGCGTTGGAACCGTAACGAGAATACGAACGTGTTAGGATGATAAAATTCATATTTTAATCCGAACACGAAATCGCGTATAATTACGTTTAATTAAATAAAATCGTGTAGGATTTTATTTAAACGATTTCAAAAGCACGCGTACTTCCGTATGCCTAATTCTCACACTTTAACATACGTATGTTGATACGTATGTGATTTAAGCACAAAACGATTATTCGAATAACAATAGGTTATTGTTTAAATCACAGATTCTTCGTAGAGGATTTCTACGCAAGTTCACACGTGTTTGATCATTCTACTACTATCAAAGGTGCGTACACAGCCCCTTTCTTATTTTAAACTGTTTTGGGGGAGAAAACATGTGCAACAAACTGATTTTTAGATACATAACACTTGCATGAGTTATCTGTTTACATTATGTGAAAACATATCAACTTGAAAGTCCTTACACACCTCGAACCGTTTAGTTTGCTGTAATGCAAAGCGTGGTAGTTGGAAATAGATCTATTAGGTTTGACAAACCTCACCTGGTAGATGGGATCTACGCAGGTGTTTGACTGACCAAACACATTTTTACTATTGTTGTGATAGACAATAGTGGCAAGGCGAAAACATGCTATAGCATGGCAACTAGTTAGCTTCGGTGTCGAACACGTATGTAAATAGTTTATATGACTAGCTATCATGACTGTGCAATTGTGATTATGTTATCTACAAACTTGTTATTCAAACTGATGTTTTGAACACTATGATTACTTAAAACCTGTGTTATGCACCAACCTTTGTGTTGACTTGATTTGCATGTTTTCTCAGGACGCTAAGGCGCGCGTAACAGCTGGCATGGACTAGGAAGATAGAGTCTCATGCATTATAAACACTTTGAACATTTGAATTTGAATATTTCAGTATTTTGATTTGTAATGTTTTACTTATCAACAGTTTATTGGTTTTGATTTGAAACGCTTCCGCAACTTTTTGTAAACTCTGAATATTATGTTTTAAAGACCTACGTATGTTTTGAAATTCATATAGAGGTCTTCGCTATGTCTAATGATCTGAGATCCTGGTTTGTCACGTTCCCAAACGGTATGATTCCGTTAGTTGAAACTGGGGGTGTGACAGATTGGTATCAGAGCCATTGGTTTTAGCGAACTAGGTTTGCATTTGTAGGCCTAGACTATGACCGTTAGACATTAGACACACATGTTTACACATACTGTTTAGAATTACATATGACATTATGTAATTGACTTGCTTACGTATTCCATGGCACTGCACTTACATATGATATTATGTAACAGGCATGGCTTCATCATCAGTTCCTTATGTTATCATTGATGATTCCGAGGACGAGGAGCCGATGGTTCCGGCACCACCATCATCACCACCACCACCCATTCCATCACCTCCACCATATGAGATGGAGGACTCCGATCCAGAGGAGGATCCGGAGGAAGACCCGGAGGAGGATCCGGAGGAGGATCCAGACGAGGATCCTGATGAGGATCCAGAGGAGGATCCAGATGAGGATCCAGTTGATCCTGAGGAGGCACCATGGGTGAATACTCAGGGACTCTATGCTGCAGGACCATCTACACATCCACCACCCGCACTAGATGCTCCTGAGCCTAAGAGGCGAAGGACAGACGCCGAGGAGATCGCCAAATTGCGCGAGGATCTGGATACAGCAGAAGACAAGCTCATACAGAGATCTCAGGAGTTATGGGATGCCATTGAGAGGCAAGATGAACTTGCCCATCTTGTTCACGATATGCGGGATGAGATGATCAATTTGATTGGTCGTCTAGAAGAGTCAGAGAACCGAGAGGAGATCTTGGCAGGCAGAATTGAAGCTTTAGAGGATCTAGTAGTAGTTGAGAATGAGGAACAGGACGAGGATGAGGAGGAGGAACCAGCACCAGTTGTTGAGTCCGATCCTGAATCCACTGTTGAGGACGACTGATTATTTTCATTTCTTTCTTAGTTTATTTAAACTTACTAGGAACGGGTTGTGTTCCTACCTTAGTAATTTGAAATTTTGTATTTCATTTCAAAAAGTATTGTACTCAAAGAAAGTTTCTATTTATGGAAGAATTATTGTTTGTTTCCAACAACTGTGTTGATTATATTACATGTTGTGTTTGTTGTTTTACTTACACATGTTACATTGGATTTTGACTTCGTGCTAACACTTCTTATAAATAGGAAACTAATGGCTGAGGGAAACGTACATATGACTGTTGCTGAGCTCAACGAGCTAATTAACAACAGAGTCGCAGAGGCTATTGCACAGTATGCTCAGACACACAACACAGGGCCACAGGGTCCAGCTGGGGGATTGGTTAATCCACAAGTTTGCACATTCAAGATGTTCTTGGACTGCAAACCTCACAACTTCAAAGGGTCGGAGGGGGCCATAGGACTTCTCCGATGGATTGAAAAGGCGGAGTCTGTGTTCGAAATGTGCAACTGCCCTGATGACAGCAAGGTGAAATTTGCTACTGGAACATTGGAGGGTCCAGCACTGACTTGGTGGAACTCCAATGTTCAGACTTTGGGGTTGGGAGAAGCAAATGCGTTGACCTGGAACAACTTCAAAACTTTGCTACAAGAGGAGTATTGTCCTCGTAGTGAAATGCAGAAGTTGGAAGAAGAGTATTGGCACCTCAAGATGGAGGGGTCAAACATTGAGGAATACACAACCAGGTCACATGAGTTGGCCAGACTGCTACCACACATGGCTACTCCAGCCAGTAAGTGGATTGAAAGGTACATTGGAGGATTAGTGCCTCAGATTCAAGGGTTGGTGACTTCAGCAAATCCCACCACTATCCAACAAGCTGTTCGTCTAGCACATCAGCTTACTGACCAGGCAGTGTTACAGGGTGTGACACCCCGTAATTTCCAGGTAAGAATCTTATTTATTTAAATGATTATTTAAATGCATTATGTACACGTGGCACTAGAATTAGATTAATTTAGTGTGACACGTGGCACGACAGTACGAACACTGGTACATGACTAGATAATTCGTGGAATTATCGACGAACAGCACACACGTGTCAAAACACACGAACGTTGGTGAACGTCTAACACATTGTGTAGCACAACACTCGAAACTTCACGAAACACTGTCACAAGTCAATTATGACTAATAATTGATCAATAGAGTCCAAACGACGCTCGAACGACGTTCTATGATCGAGAAACGGGCAAGATCGGGCCAGAACAGCAAAAACAAGCTTATTGGGCTTGAAAAACAGGCCAGGCGGTACGCCTGACCCGAGACGCCCACGTCAGGCGATGCGCGCGGGAGGAAATTGAGCGCCTCGTTCGACCAGACCCGCGCGTAACGACAGGCGAGGTTCGCCCACGTCAGGCGTTACGCCTGGGGCGCCAGATTCGCAAAATCACCTTTTTAAGCTCCCAAAACCATCATGACACCTATTCCACTCATTATAACCGATTCTAGACGAAAACCCTCGGCCATTTCTCCTTCCAACACCTGCAATAGTCCTGGAAGCCATTGTTGAGCATCTTGAAGCTCAAGATTGAAGGTGTGAAGATTTGGGACTTGAAGAAGCAAGCTTAGAGCTCGACACCACCACTTCTCTTGCTTTCCCTGTCAAACCCAGCGAATCCAGAGACCTTAGAGGCTGTTCTCATCAACATCTCAGAGGTTTTGAAGCTATAGAAGGTAGTTATACTCTCCTTGTAGCTTAAAAACACTTAAAATCTCACATGCAATGGGTAAAACCCACATGCAAGCACTACCCGTCGCATGCACGGATTTTGTAATGTTTAGATCTGGGTTTGTTGATACATCAGTGTTTTATGATGATTTAAAGTGTTTATATAATGATCTATGACGATCTAAGATGATGGGTATGGGTCTTGTTGCTTAAAATGATGTTTTGTGATGAGATATGGACATGCATGTATGATCTAAGGCATTTTAGATAGTCTTGTTGATGTTGGAATGATTCATGATGATGTATAAGTGTCCTTGCAAGATTAGATTGTGACTAGGATGGTTAAAATGTGATTTGTAGACAAACTTGCCATTTTTAGTAACTTTTTAGTTACAAATTGATGATTTGGGATATATGATAAACATGCATGTATATAGAATTGTTGCTAGGAGGATAACATGATGATTTGATGTGTTAGAAAGAGGTCTTGATGATGTCTATGATCATATGTAGTGATTATTTCTATTTTTAGAAACTTTTCTAGTTGAAATATTAATAGATGATGAAATCGGTTATGTTGACATGATTAAATGTTGTTAGAAGATATATTATGATGATTTGTAGCATAATCAATGGATTAGAAACATTAAAGGTTCATTTTTATGCAAAAACCACAAAGTTACTATTTATAGTAACTTTATTTTTAGAAAAACCGATTTGCCAACATGTTGTGTTATTTGAGCATGCTAAATGACTTATTGTGTTATAATATGCATAATAGATGCTAAGTTAGATGGTTTCCGATGTCACGTATGCTAAAAATGGAAACTTTCCATTTTAGGAAACTTTTGTGCACTAACATGTTATAAACGGCATATATGAACTTGTATGATAATGTGCTATGTGTTAACATGACCCCGTAGGACTATTGAACATGCTAGAACTCTAAAACCGTTATGCTTTGTGAACTTTCTAAAAATGGAAACTTACTATAAATAGTAAGTTGTCCATAAACGCGACCTACGCGTTGTGCACACGACAAACACCTACACGATTGCTACACGATTCACAAACCGTCACACGGTTCACCAACGGGTCGTTGACTTGACACGGTCAACTTTGGTCAACACGGTCAAACACGGTCAATGTGGACCAACACGGTCAACACGGTCAAACACGGTCAATGTGGACCAACACGAGCAAACACGGTCATTGTGGACCGACACGGACAAACATGAACAACCAAGGGTTGTTGGACACAAACATGAGCACTAACACGAACACTAGCACGGTCACTTACACCAACTCACGTACGGTATACGATATAGGTTGCCGGTGACCGACACGCATTTCGACGCAGGAGCTTACGCTTACTTATCGCTTTATTCACTAAGGTGAGTTTACGGCCCCTCTTTACTCTTTTCAAATGCTTTTAAATAGGGGGAGAATACTAGTTGCATCGAGTCAAACATTATTACTGTACAAACACTATTGTGTATGCTGGTTTATTGGACAAACATTAAGTGTTGAACTCGTTACAAGCCCTCACAAAGTCTTACCGTTAATGTACGAACAACGTGGTAGGTTTGGATGGATCCATTAGGGAATGACTAACCCCACGGGGCACCATGTTGACTGAGTGTCATAACCCGTGCAAATTCTGACCTAACTTGCTATGTATACGAGGCATAGCGGAGGCAAGAGCAAACAAGTCTAGTTCGGTAGTGACGCACTGACACTTTGGGCCTAGGGCTCGGTACTAACATTGATAAACAGCATGACACACTTTTCATTACTATATGTATATCAAAACCTGTGAACTCACCAACCATTGTGTTGACACTTGTTTTCAAACTTGTATTCTCAGGTAACTAGCAGGCTATGGATGCCAGGAATGCACGTAGGGGATCGAGCATAGGATCTGCATGCATTTATCTATGTTTTCATACAAACACTGTTTATTATGAATATGTATCTTTATCAAACATCGTAGTGTTTAACAACTTTTGATTTCCGCTGCACATGTCAAACATTTGATTTCCGCTGCAATATATTATGATAACTTTTATTCCGCTGCAAACTATTTTATTCTGTGTATGTGTCAAACACTGGATTTGTAAACGCATATAGAGGTGTTCTATATGACCTTGAGCTGTGATTCTGGACACGTCACATCCACGTGGACATTTGCCACAAGTGGGAATTTGGGGGTGTGACAGACTGGTATCAGAGCCTTGGTTATAGGGAACTAGGTTTGCATGTAGTAAACTTAGACTATAGCCATTGCTCAACTCTAGACACTACACGTAGAACTTGCACAATGATGACATTATTACTTATCGAACTGTTGCTTACTAACTTAAGAACTTGCAGGATGGCTGACGATAACACTAGCAGGAGCACCGACCGACACCAGATCCCTGATGACATGGCTGCCGAGAGTCGGCGACGCGTCGAGAGCATCGTAGCCCAGGTCGATGCCGAGATGGATCGGAGGGATAGGGACTCAGCACGGGCTAGGTACTGGGGATGGCTACCCGCCATCATACAGAGCTGGATCATAGAGGAGAGAGTACCACCTTACCGATATCCCGGCGACACCACTCCAGGCCACCGTTTACCACCACTCGGAGTGTCGACAGAGCAGGCGTTTGCGGCACACGTGGCTTGCACACGACAGGTGATTCGGAAGAGTAGGGAACTAACTGATGAGTTCCGGACTCTTCGTGAGAGAAACGATCGTCTAGAAAGGCGAAACGATCAGCTAGAGGAGCGCAACAACAGACTGGAAGCCCAGATGGAGGCTCTACGACTCCAAATGTCCCAACTACTGACCGAGCATGGACAGGTCGTCGATGTCATGCAGGAACACGACGTGCGTATCACCGAGAATCGGACGGACATCACCGAGACTCAGGCCATGGTGCAGGCCAGTGATGCCATGCTTGATGCATGGGCTGCACAGTTTATTGAGGAGCCACCTCAGGAGGATGGTCCTGAATTCGAGGCCGAGGACCTCGAAGAAGAGGACCTTGATGAGGATCCTAATGAGGATCCGGAGGAGGATGATGATGACGGAGACGCTGCTAGCGATATCTCACACGTCTCTATGGATTCGGATTAGAGGACTGTTGTATTTTGTATTTTCTTATTTTGGCCTAGACGAGCGGGATGTGCTCGAAAAACTTATTATGTATTTCCTTTTGAAATCATTGTACTTCAAGCTTATTATTAATGAGAATTATGTTTTGTCTTACTTATTACATGTTGATCATGATTGCTAGATAACATAACATCTGACTTGACTTCTCTTATGACATTGGCTAATGCTCCAACACATGCTAACTAACATTCTAACCTTCCGTATAGAACATGTCGGGGAGAGGAGCAAATGCCCTAAGACTCAAACGCAAGGCCGAAAAGGCAAGAATCAACATGATGGTTGAACGCAGATTCAACCGGATGCTCGCTGAGTACGAGGCAAACAAACATGCCAGCGAAACGAGTGGCACTAACAACGGTACCAACACTTGCCTAACATGACTAACATAGTGTAGCTAACACGCACTAACACACGACATTGGTTTCTGAACAACAGGATCGCAAAGCAACAACAACAACAAAGGATGTTCTTTCAAATCCTTCCTGAACTGCCACCCTCACAAGTTCAAGGGAACTGAGGGAGCAGTTGGTATGCTTCGCTGGGTGGAGAAGGCAGAATCTGTGTTCGCCATGTGCGAATGTTCTGAAGAAAACCGGGTCAAGTATGCAACCGGTACACTGGAGGGACCAGCTCTTACATGGTGGAACACCCATGTTCAAACCTTGGGTTGGACGGTGCCAACTCCATGTCATGGACCGACTTCACCCGACTGCTGCATGAGGAATATTGTCCTCGTGATGAGATCCGCAAACTGGAAGCGGAATTCTGGGTGCATAAGATGGTGGGATCGGAGATCGAGCAATATTGTACTCGATTTCATGAGCTGTGTAAGCTATGCCCGGCTATGGTGACGCCGGAATACAAGAAGATCGAGCAGTTCATCAGTGGATTGCCCGAGCAATTCCAAAGCATAGTGATGGCGTCTGACATCACCACCATCCAACCACTGATCAGACTGGCTCATAAACTGACCGATCAAGCTGTAGCGCAGGGCAAGCTACCAAAACGAGGCGAGCATGTGAAGCCTCAAGAGAGCCAGAAGAGGAAGTGGGAACCCAGCCACCAGCAAGCTCATCAACCCCAACACCAACAAAAATCTGCACCAGCCAGAGCTTTCACTGCCACCCAACCCGATGACAAGGGGAAGGGTGTATATCAAGGGAAATACCCATTGTGCAACCGATGCTCATATCACCACTCCGGGCAATGCGAACGATACCGTTGCCTGAAGTGCGGAAGACACGGCCATATGGCCAAGGATTGCAGAACAAGATTCCCCATCAACAACAACAATCCCAACCACAACCAGAACCAGAATAACAACAACAACCAGAGCACTCTTAGAGGTTGTTATGAATGTGGCAAGCCGGGCCACATGAGGAGGGATTGTCCGCAACTGAAGAAGGCCGGAGGAGGAGCGGCCAAAGGAAGAGCTTTTGTGATTGGCTCGGGGGAAGCCAAGGATGACCCAAACATCGTAACCGGTACGTTTCTTTTAAATAATGTCTATGCTAGCATATTATTTGATACCGGTGCCGATAAGAGCTTTATATCCAGTGAGTTTAGCAAATTACTAGATATTACCCCAACACCACTAGACTACAAGTATACCGTAGAGCTAGCCGACGGCAAGCTAATTGAAACACAACACATCTTTCGAGGATGCGTCATGGTTTTGGCGGATCACGAACTCGAAATTGACTTGATGCCAGTGACTCTCGGAAGCTTTGATGTGGTCGTTGGAATGGATTGGTTATCCGCTAACCAAGCTGAGATCGTATGCAACGAGAAGATCGTACGAGTGACGTTGCAGAACGGAGAACAGATCTCGATTCAGGGGGAAAGGCGGGGAGTACCTCTGAACATCATATCATGCATGAAGGCGAACAAATACCTACAAAAGGGATACACTGCCATACTAGCCCTCATCGCAGAACAACCGAAGAAGGAAAGGAAGATTGAGGACATCGCCGTAGTCTGCGATTTTCCCGAAGTGTTTCCCGAGGATCTACCTGGACTGCCTCCGAAACGACAAGTCGAGTTCCAGATAGACCTTACACCTGGAGCAGCACCGATTGCCAAAGCTCCATACCGACTAGCACCGACTGAGATGCAGGAACTGTCTAACCAGTTGCAGGAGCTGTTAGACAAGGGATTTATCAGACCGAGCTTCTCACCATGGGGAGCACCGGTCTTGTTCGTAAAGAAGAAAGACGGATCATTCCGTATGTGTATCGACTACAGAGAGCTGAACAAGGTGACGATCAAGAATCGATATCCTTTACCGCGAATAGACGATTGTTTGACCAATTGCAAGGGTCAAGCTACTATTCGAAGATCGATTTAAGATCAGGTTACCACCAACTAAGGATACAGGAAAACGATATCCCTAAGACTGCCTTTCGAACCCGATACGGACACTACGAATTCTTGGTTATGCCCTTCGGACTAACCAACGCACCAGCTGTATTCATGGATCTCATGAATAGAGTGTGCAAACCTTACCTTGACAAATTCGTAATAGTGTTCATCGACGACATTCTGATCTACTCTAAGAATCAGGAAGAACATGCTGAACATCTAAGGCTAGTCTTGGAACTATTAAAGAAAGAGCAATTATACGCGAAGCTTTCAAAATGCGACTTTTGGATTCGCGAAGTCCAATTCCTTGGACACGTGGTTAATGAGCAGGGAATACACGTAGACCCAGCCAAGATAGAAGCCATCAAGACCTGGGAAGCACCCAAGACTCCAACTGAGGTGCGGCAATTCCTTGGACTGGCCGGGTACTACCGGAGATTCATTGAAGGATTCTCGAAGATTGCCCAATCATTGACATCCCTGACCCATAAAGACAAAAAGTTCGATTGGGGAGACAAACAAGAAGCTGCTTTCAACCTGTTGAAGCAGAAACTATGCACTGCACCCATCCTATCCCTACCGGAAGGATGTGATGACTTCGTGGTGTATTGCGACGCTTCGAAACAAGGACTCGGTTGCGTGCTGATGCAACGTGAGAAAGTGATAGCATACGCTTCACGCCAACTGAAGGTGCATGAGAAGAACTACACGACTCATGACCTTGAGTTGGGAGCCGTGGTGTTTGCCTTGAAGATCTGGCGACACTACTTGTATGGCACAAAATGCACTATCTTTACCGATCATAAAAGCCTACAACACATTTTCGATCAGAAGGAACTGAACATGAGACAACGAAGATGGGTTGAACTCATAGGCGATTATGATTGCGCCATCAAGTATCATCCCGGTAAAGCCAACGTAGTGGCCGACGCATTGAGCCGAAAAGAAACAACAAAACACGTGCGCGCACTACAACTTACGATCCATTCCGAATTGCCGAATCAAATTCGGATAGCGCAACAGGAAGCTCTGAAAACTGAAAACCTCACTCTTGAAGCCATGCGTGGCATGGATAAACAAATAAAGGCAAAAGACGACGGAGCTTACTATTTAATGGATCGAATCTGGATTCCACGATACGGAGGATTGAGAGAAGTAGTGATGGATGAAGCTCACAAGAGCCGGTATTCCATACACCCAGGCTCTGATAAGATGTATCACGATCTGAAGACAACCTATTGGTGGCCAAACATGAAAGCTGAGATAGCAACATACGTAAGTAAATGCCTAACGTGCTCAAAAGTCAAAGTGGAGTACCAGAAGCCATCAGGGTTACTTCAACAACCGGAACTACCAATGTGGAAATGGGAGCAGATTTCCATGGATTTCATCACTAAACTGCCAAAGACGGCAAGTGGTTGCGATACCATCTGGGTTATCGTAGACCGACTGACAAAGTCTGCACATTTTCTACCGATCAAGGAGACTGACAAGCTAGACAAACTCACTCGGGTTTATTTAAAGGAAGTGGTCACTCGACATGGAGTGCCAATCTCAATCATATCTGACCGCGACAGTCGATTCACGTCGCATTTCTGGAAATCCTTGCATAAGGCTTTGGGCACGAGATTGGACATGAGTACCGCTTACCACCCGCAGACGGACGGGCAAAGTGAGCGAACGATACAGACACTGGAGGACATGCTCCGGGCATGTGTCATTGACTTTGGAAGTAGCTGGGAATCCCATCTACCGTTAGTTGAGTTCTCATATAACAATAGCTACCACACTAGCATTCAAGCTGCACCATTCGAGGCACTTTACGGACGTAAGTGTCGATCACCCATCTGCTGGGCGGAAGTTGGAGACAGCCAACTGACTGGTCCAGAACTGGTGCACGAGACAACTGAGAAGATCGTGCAAATACGCAAACGAATGGCAGCAGCTCGGGACAGACAGAAAAGCTACGCCGACAAGCGACGCAAACCGTTAGAGTTCCAGGTGGGAGACAGAGTGTTACTCAAGGTCTCGCCCTGGAAAGGTGTCATTCGGTTTGGCAAACGAGGAAAGTTGAACCCTCGTTACATTGGACCTTTCGAGATCACCAAACGAATAGGCCCTGTAGCCTACGAACTGAACCTGCCGGTTGAACTGAGCAGTGTACACAACGTATTCCACATCTCGAATCTCAAGAAGTGCCTATCTGATGAAACACTTGTTATTCCCCTCGAGGAAATACAAATCGACGAACAATTGAACTTCGTTGAGGAACCGGTGGAGATTATGGACCGGGAAACCAAGAAGCTCAAGCTCAGCAAGATTCCAATAGTAAAAGTGCGATGGAATTCGCGACGAGGACCGGAATTCACGTGGGAACGTGAAGACCAGATGAAACAAAAGTACCCACACCTGTTCGCGGAACAGACCAACACTGACAACACAAGTTGAATTTCGGGACGAAATTCTTTCTAACATGGGGAGGATGTGACACCCCGTAATTTCCAGGTAAGAATCTTATTTATTTAAATGATTATTTAAATGCATTATGTACACGTGGCACTAGAATTAGATTAATTTAGTGTGACACGTGGCACGACAGTACGAACACTGGTACATGACTAGATAATTCGTGGAATTATCGACGAACAGCACACACGTGTCAAAACACACGAACGTTGGTGAACGTCTAACACATTGTGTAGCACAACACTCGAAACTTCACGAAACACTGTCACAAGTCAATTATGACTAATAATTGATCAATAGAGTCCAAACGACGCTCGAACGACGTTCTATGATCGAGAAACGGGCAAGATCGGGCCAGAACAGCAAAAACAAGCTTATTGGGCTTGAAAAACAGGCCAGGCGGTACGCCTGACCCGAGACGCCCACGTCAGGCGATGCGCGCGGGAGGAAATTGAGCGCCTCGTCCGACCAGACCCGCGCGTAACGACAGGCGAGGTTCGCCCACGTCAGGCGTTACGCCTGGGGCGCCAGATTCGCAAAATCACCTTTTTAAGCTCCCAAAACCATCATGACACCTATTCCACTCATTATAACCGATTCTAGACGAAAACCCTCGGCCATTTCTCCTTCCCAACACCTGCAATAGTCCTGGAAGCCATTGTTGAGCATCTTGAAGCTCAAGATTGAAGGTGTGAAGATTTGGGACTTGAAGAAGCAAGCTTAGAGCTCGACACCACCACTTCTCTTGCTTTCCCTGTCAAACCCAGCGAATCCAGAGACCTTAGAGGCTGTTCTCATCAACATCTCAGAGGTTTTGAAGCTATAGAAGGTAGTTATACTCTCCTTGTAGCTTAAAAACACTTAAAATCTCACATGCAATGGGTAAAACCCACATGCAAGCACTACCCCGTCGCATGCACGGATTTTGTAATGTTTAGATCTGGGTTTGTTGATACATCAGTGTTTTATGATGATTTAAAGTGTTTATATAATGATCTATGACGATCTAAGATGATGGGTATGGGTCTTGTTGCTTAAAATGATGTTTTGTGATGAGATATGGACATGCATGTATGATCTAAGGCATTTTAGATAGTCTTGTTGATGTTGGAATGATTCATGATGATGTATAAGTGTCCTTGCAAGATTAGATTGTGACTAGGATGGTTAAAATGTGATTTGTAGACAAACTTGCCATTTTTAGTAACTTTTTAGTTACAAATTGATGATTTGGGATATATGATAAACATGCATGTATATAGAATTGTTGCTAGGAGGATAACATGATGATTTGATGTGTTAGAAAGAGGTCTTGATGATGTCTATGATCATATGTAGTGATTATTTCTATTTTTAGAAACTTTTCTAGTTGAAATATTAATAGATGATGAAATCGGTTATGTTGACATGATTAAATGTTGTTAGAAGATATATTATGATGATTTGTAGCATAATCAATGGATTAGAAACATTAAAGGTTCATTTTTATGCAAAAACCACAAAGTTACTATTTATAGTAACTTTATTTTTAGAAAAACCGATTTGCCAACATGTTGTGTTATTTGAGCATGCTAAATGACTTATTGTGTTATAATATGCATAATAGATGCTAAGTTAGATGGTTTCCGATGTCACGTATGCTAAAAATGGAAACTTTCCATTTTAGGAAACTTTTGTGCACTAACATGTTATAAACGGCATATATGAACTTGTATGATAATGTGCTATGTGTTAACATGACCCCGTAGGACTATTGAACATGCTAGAACTCTAAAACCGTTATGCTTTGTGAACTTTCTAAAAATGGAAACTTACTATAAATAGTAAGTTGTCCATAAACGCGACCTACGCGTTGTGCACACGACAAACACCTACACGATTGCTACACGATTCACAAACCGTCACACGGTTCACCAACGGGTCGTTGACTTGACACGGTCAACTTTGGTCAACACGGTCAAACACGGTCAATGTGGACCAACACGGTCAACACGGTCAAACACGGTCAATGTGGACCAACACGAGCAAACACGGTCATTGTGGACCGACACGGACAAACATGAACAACCAAGGGTTGTTGGACACAAACATGAGCACTAACACGAACACTAGCACGGTCACTTACACCAACTCACGTACGGTATACGATATAGGTTGCCGGTGACCGACACGCATTTCGACGCAGGAGCTTACGCTTACTTATCGCTTTATTCACTAAGGTGAGTTTACGGCCCCTCTTTACTCTTTTTCAAATGCTTTTAAATAGGGGGAGAATACTAGTTGCATCGAGTCAAACATTATTACTGTACAAACACTATTGTGTATGCTGGTTTATTGGACAAACATTAAGTGTTGAACTCGTTACAAGCCCTCACAAAGTCTTACCGTTAATGTACGAACAACGTGGTAGGTTTGGATGGATCCATTAGGGAATGACTAACCCCACGGGGCACCATGTTGACTGAGTGTCATAACCCGTGCAAATTCTGACCTAACTTGCTATGTATACGAGGCATAGCGGAGGCAAGAGCAAACAAGTCTAGTTCGGTAGTGACGCACTGACACTTTGGGCCTAGGGCTCGGTACTAACATTGATAAACAGCATGACACACTTTTCATTACTATATGTATATCAAAACCTGTGAACTCACCAACCATTGTGTTGACACTTGTTTTCAAACTTGTATTCTCAGGTAACTAGCAGGCTATGGATGCCAGGAATGCACGTAGGGGATCGAGCATAGGATCTGCATGCATTTATCTATGTTTTCATACAAACACTGTTTATTATGAATATGTATCTTTATCAAACATCGTAGTGTTTAACAACTTTTGATTTCCGCTGCACATGTCAAACATTTGATTTCCGCTGCAATATATTATGATAACTTTTATTCCGCTGCAAACTATTTTATTCTGTGTATGTGTCAAACACTGGATTTGTAAACGCATATAGAGGTGTTCTATATGACCTTGAGCTGTGATTCTGGACACGTCACATCCACGTGGACATTTGCCACAAGTGGGAATTTGGGGGTGTGACACAGGGGACTCTGCCTAAGCGAACATCTGCTACCAAGGTAGGAGACCATAAGAGGAAGTGGGAGAGTAACAACTTCAAGGGTAACAACCAACAGCAGAACAGGAAGCAGGACTCAAACAAGTCCTATCATAATTTCAACAGTGGTCAGCAATCATCATCATCGGGGGGCTATATTGGTAAGCACCCCAAGTGCAACAAGTGTGGTTATCATCATGCGGGTAACCAGTGTGACAGAGCGAAGTGCCAGAGGTGTGGCAAGATTGGGCACGCGGCTAAGGATTGTCGCGGAGAGCTGCAGAACAACAATAACAACCATAATAACAACCAGAATAACAATCAAAACAACGCGCAGAAAGGTTGTTTTGAGTGCGGCAAGATGGGTCATTTCAAGAAAGATTGCCCACAACTAAAGAAAGGCGGGGACAACAATGGTAATGGTAATGGAGGTGGCAACGGTAATGGCAATGGCACCAACAACAACAACAATAATAATAACAACAATAACGGTGCTAGAGGCAGGGCGTTCGTGATTGGAGGACGTCAAGCGCGGGAGGATCCCAACATTGTTACGGGTACGTTCCTCTTAAATAATCACTATGCCTCTATGCTATTTGACACTGGTGCCGACAGGAGTTTTGTATCTAGTTCACTTGCTAAGTTGCTAAATGTTAGTCCCACTGCCTTAGATAGTCCCTACACTGTGGAATTAACTGATGGTAAGTTGATTGTAGTGGAAAACATTTATAAGGGATGTATCCTTGATTTGATGGGTCAGACATTAGAGATTGATCTGATGCCTATTGCCTTAGGCAGTTTTGATGTAGTCATTGGCATGGACTGGTTGTCCAAGAACCAGGCTGAAATTGTATGCCATGAAAAGATTGTTCGCATACCTCTTCCGCAGGGAGAGACATTGTATGTACAAGGTGAAAAGATCAGTACGCCACTGCGTCTCATATCTTGTATGAAGGCACACAAATGTCTGCGGAAAGGTCATACAGCAGTTATAGCACTTATAACTGAAAAGCCAGTAGCTGAGAGGAAACTTGAAGATATACCTGTAGTTTGTGAATTTCCGGAGGTATTTCCAGAAGACCTGCCGGGATTACCGCCTATCAGACAGGTGGAATTTCGAATCGATCTTACACCAGATGCAGCACCGATAGCTAGGGCGCCTTATCGACTTGCACCGTCAGAAATGCAAGAGTTATCTACACAATTGCAAGAATTGTTGGATAAGGGTTTCATACGACCTAGTTTTTCACCATGGGGAGCTCCAGTTTTGTTTGTAAAGAAGAAGGACGGAACTTTTCGTATGTGTATCGATTATCGGGAATTGAATAAGGTTACTATCAAGAACCGGTATCCGTTACCCAGGATTGACGATTTGTTCGATCAGTTGCAAGGTTCGAGTTACTACTCGAAGATTGATCTCAGGTCGGGTTATCATCAATTAAGAGTCCAGGAGGAGGATATTCCAAAGACAGCATTCAGGACGCGCTATGGCCATTATGAGTTCTTGGTCATGCCATTTGGGTTGACAAACGCTCCAGCTGTATTCATGGATCTCATGAATCGTGTTTGTAAACCTTATCTTGATAAGTTTGTCATTGTTTTCATTGATGACATTCTCATTTATTCAAAGTCTGAGGAGGAACATGCTGAACATCTTCGATTACTACTAGAGCTGTTGAAACAGGAACAACTGTATGCTAAGTTCTCGAAATGTGATTTCTGGATGCGAGAAGTACAGTTCTTGGGGCATATAGTTAATGAAAAGGGTATACATGTTGATCCAGCGAAGATTGAAGCGATTAAGAATTGGGAAGCGCCAAAGACCCCTACCGAGGTACGACAATTCCTTGGTTTGGCGGGTTATTATCGACGATTCATTGAGGGTTTCTCAAAGATCGCTCAACCACTTACAGCTCTGACGCACAAGGGAACAAAGTATAACTGGACGGATAAACAGGAAGCTGCATTCCAGTTATTAAAACAGAAGCTTTGCAGCGCACCAATTCTATCCTTACCGGAAGGAACGGAAGACTTTGCGGTGTATTGTGACGCATCTGGACAGGGTTTGGGATGTGTGTTGATGCAACGGGATAAAGTGATCGCTTATGCTTCCAGACAACTAAGAACACACGAAAAGAATTACACTACTCATGACTTGGAGTTAGGAGCAGTGGTTTTTGCTTTGAAGATTTGGAGGCATTACTTGTATGGAACTAAGTGTACTATTTATACTGATCATAAGAGTTTGCAACATATCTTTGATCAGAAGGAGCTCAATATGAGACAACGACGATGGGTTGAGTTGTTGAACGATTATGAGTGTGCGATTAAGTATCACCCGGGAAAAGCTAATGTCGTAGCCGATGCTTTGAGCAGAAAAGATACAACGGGAACAAGACGGGTTCGTGCACTTATGATGACAATACATACTGATTTACCTGACAAGGTACACAGTGCTCAGATTGAGGCTTTGAAAACGGAAAACTTAGTACCGGAATCTTTACGAGGAATGGAAGAACAATTGAATGTTAAACCTGATGGAATTCGTTATTTCATTGATCGAATGTGGATACCTTTGTATGGAGGTTTAAGGGAACTCGTGATGGACGAAGCACACAAGTCCAGATATTCAGTCCATCCGGGATCAGACAAGATGTACCATGACTTGAAGGCACTGTATTGGTGGCCTCATATGAAAGCTGATATTGCTAAGTACGTTAGCAAATGTTTGACTTGTTCGAAAGTCAAAGTTGAATATCAGAAACCATCTGGTTTACTGCAACAACCAGAGATACCAATGTGGAAGTGGGAACAGATTTCGATGGATTTCATTACTAAGTTACCCCGTATACCGAGTGGTTGTGATACGATATGGGTAATTGTCGATCGATTAACAAAATCTGCACATTTCTTAGCAATCAAAGAGACTGACAAGATGGAGAAATTGACTCGCATTTACATCAAGGAGGTAGTAGCACGGCATGGTGTGCCAATCTCTATTATATCAGATCGGGATGCCCGGTTTACTTCCAACTTTTGGAAATCTCTTCATAAGTCATTGGGGACTCGCTTAGATATGAGTACCGCTTATCATCCACAGACCGACGGTCAAAGTGAACGAACGATTCAAACGCTCGAGGATATGTTACGAGCTTGTGTAATTGACTTTGGTGACAGCTGGGAGAATCATTTACCGTTGGTGGAATTCTCTTACAACAATAGTTATCATACAAGCATTCAAGCAGCACCGTTTGAAGCTTTGTATGGTCGCAAATGTCGTTCACCAGTTTGCTGGGCTGAAATTGGTGACAGTCAGTTAACAGGTCCTGAACTGGTGCACGAGACAACAGAGAAGATAGTTCAAATCCGGAATCGTATGGCAGCGGCTCGGGATCGACAGAAGAGTTATGCAGACAAACGTCGCAAGCCGTTGGAATTTCAAGTAGGAGACCGAGTTCTTCTAAAGGTATCACCTTGGAAAGGTGTGATACGATTCGGCAAGCGCGGAAAGCTTAGTCCACGTTACGTAGGACCTTTTGAGATTCTGAAAAGGATTGGTCCGGTTGCGTACCAACTCAAACTACCGGATGAACTCAGTGGAGTTCATGATGTTTTTCATGTGTCAAACTTAAAGAAATGTCTTTCTGATGAGACATTGATTGTACCATTGGAAGAAATACAAGTAGATGAACAGTTACGATTCATTGAAGAACCGGCAGAAATCATGGACCGAGAGGTCAAACAACTGAAGCAAAGCAAGATTCCGATAGTCAAAGTCCGATGGAATTCAAGACGGGGTCCTGAATTCACATGGGAACGGGAAGACCAAATGATGAAGAAATATCCTCATCTATTCAAGACAGTTACTGCTAACACTGAGAGCGCACGTTAAATTTCGGGACGAAATTTCCTTCAACAAGGGGATGACGTGATGCTTCACACATCAACACTGCAAATTTCAAACTGTAAGCACAAACGTTTTATATATTCAATTGATTTTGTTACAGATATTTGTGTTACATTACATTTTATATGTTTTATGTGCTACATTTCATATGTTACATGTTATGGTAGTACATACACGATTGGTTACATACATTTTGCTATGTGCGGGGTTGCATAGTACATTGGTTACATACACTTTGCTATGTGCGGGGTTGCATAGTACAAACAGTTTCAGGTTTCAGACACTCACTATGTGTGAGGTTACACAACACAGTATGATCAAACACAAATAGTCACAGTTAGGTGAACTAACTAGTGTACACGCAAAACAGTTACATTGAACGATCACAATTGAGTTGTGATGTTGCAAGCATTAGACTTTGTGTGTGAGTACACACAAGCACACAAAATGATCAAATCACATTAACACGTACGATTTAAACTCGTAAGTAGTTTCCTAACTACTCTTAACACTTGCTAATTTTCGGGACGAAAATTCCTTCAACAAGGGGATGATGTGACAATCCGACTTTTCACACTAACCTTGTTAACGGGAGTTGGTGCTATCACAGGCCCAACAAGGCCAACCAAGGCCCAATAAGACCAATGAAGGTCCAACAGGCCCAACAAGGCCAACCAAGGCCCAATAAGACCAATGAAGGCCCAACAAAATCAAGGAAGGCCCGGTAAGACTTAATGGAGCCTATGAAGGCCCAACAAAGTCTAGTAGGCCTAATAAGATTAAATTAGGCCCAAGGAAAACAATGAAGGCCCAATTAGATCAAACAAGGTTAAAGTAGCCCATTAAGGCCCAAGGTAAACAAAGTAGGCCCATGGAAGGCCAAGGCAGGCCCAGGAAGGCCCAGTGAGGCCCAATTGTAATTGAGAAGCTCAATTGAGTAAATTTAATCTAACCATGAGCTAAATGATCCAATTAATGAAAATTAGGAACTTTCGGTTTAACTTTATTAACCGAAATGTTAAGTTATTGATCTAGAATGATTTCTAAGGGTTGAATTAAGTGAAATAAGTCTAAAATACTTAGATTATAGGATTTTAATTTGTATATGATTAGAAGGATCAATTTTGACTTTCTTAAAGTCAAAATTCGGAATAAAAGGGGTGAACAATTGCAATTAAACCCGAAATTGTTCATGAATCGATTTGTAACTGATGATTTAACATTCTTAATCATCATATTGATGATTATCATCAATACTTAACAGTTACATTGGACTTAATGTCGAATTTAAGTCAAAGGAAGTCTCAAAGATGAAACCGATGCTACTCATTACTCAAATTCACATCATTCGGCTTCATTATATCAAATTGAGGTTTCATACTCTTTAATCGGCACTTTTAGCATCTTTTACACATCACAATTGAGAACATTTGCTGCGGGATTGAAGAACACAATCAAGAGGTGACGAACTTAGGGCTCAAAAGGGTTCTGTATCGATTCTTCATCAAAACAGGTTAGAAATTCATTCTACATTTTCTAAACATGCCGACTAAGGTGTAATTCAAATCAATTTCAGTTGATAATATCGAATTATAAGAATTCAAGAGCTAGGGTTCATACTTGAAACGGTTTTGGGGGTTTCTGTTCAAATGTAGTAAAGAATCGAATTAATTGATATAGGAAGCTTCATAATGTACCGATTAAGCTTAACCATATGTTAATTTGGGGTAAAATCATCGAATTAATCAAGTCCCATCATTAGGGTTCATGTGTTGAACGGTTTTGGGGGTTATTGATTAAACCGGTTTAAAAATGAAATTAAACAGCATGGATAGGTTCAGAGGAGTTCGACTAAGATTAATGTCATGTCAATTTCACCTCATAATATCGTATTGAAGGATTTCAATATTAGGGTTCATATGGAAGTCGGATTTGGGGGTCTCGATTAATATGGATGTTAAAGTGAAATTAAACACCACCATTAGTTTCAGAAACATTCGATTAAGGATAAACACATGCCAATTTAAGTTCTAAACAACGAATTGTTGGGATTCGATTCTAGGGTTCTTGATAGAAAAACTGTTTTGGGGTTTGATGAACAATCGGTATTAAGAATTCGATCAAATCACACAGAGAGTTTCGTTTATGGTTAGGGATGAAAAGCCCTATGGTTTTGAGGAATATCGAGTTCGAATTCACGATCAATTGAAGGGTTCAAGCTTCGGCTATATTATGGAATAGGATTTGTACTGGAATGGGATTTAAAAGAATTTAAATCTGATATCCATTGCGACACCCTAGCGGGCTGAGTTGGTTAGATGCATGTGTGTAGTGTTGAGGGTCGCGGGTTCGAGTCCCGGCCCAACCATTTTGAGTTTTTAAAATCATTTTTGGTATTTTTAACATAACTTTCTCATACGAACTCCGATTAAGTCCGTTCAAGTTGCGTTGGAACCGTAACGAGAATACGAACGTGTTAGGATGATAAAATTCATATTTTAATCCGAACACGAAATCGCGTATAATTACGTTTAATTAAATAAAATCGTGTAGGATTTTATTTAAACGATTTCAAAAGCACGCGTACTTCCGTATGCCTAATTCTCACACTTTAACATACGTATGTTGATACGTATGTGATTTTAAGCACAAAACGATTATTCGAATAACAATAGGTTATTGTTTAAATCACAGATTCTTCGTAGAGGATTTCTACGCAAGTTCACACGTGTTTGATCATTCTACTACTATCAGAGGTGCGTACACAGCCCCTTTCTTATTTTAAACTGTTTTGGGGGAGAAAACATGTGCAACAAACTGATTTTTAGATACATAACACTTGCATGAGTTATCTGTTTACATTATGTGAAAACATATCAACTTGAAAGTCCTTACACACCTCGAACCGTTTAGTTTGCTGTAATGCAAAGCGTGGTAGTTGGAAATAGATCTATTAGGTTTGACAAACCTCACCTGGTAGATGGGATCTACGCAGGTGTTTGACTGACCAAACACATTTTTACTATTGTTGTGATAGACAATAGTGGCAAGGCGAAAACATGCTATAGCATGGCAACTAGTTAGCTTCGGTGTCGAACACGTATGTAAATAGTTTATATGACTAGCTATCATGACTGTGCAATTGTGATTATGTTATCTACAAACTTGTTATTCAAACTGATGTTTTGAACACTATGATTACTTAAAACCTGTGTTATGCACCAACCTTTGTGTTGACTTGATTTGCATGTTTTCTCAGGACGCTAAGGCGCGCGTAACAGCTGGCATGGACTAGGAAGATAGAGTCTCATGCATTATAAACACTTTGAACATTTGAATTTGAATATTTCAGTATTTTGATTTGTAATGTTTTACTTATCAACAGTTTATTGGTTTTGATTTGAAACGCTTCCGCAACTTTTTGTAAACTCTGAATATTATGTTTTAAAGACCTACGTATGTTTTGAAATTCATATAGAGGTCTTCGCTATGTCTAATGATCTGAGATCCTGGTTTGTCACGTTCCCAAACGGTATGATTCCGTTAGTTGAAACTGGGGGTGTGACACAAAAAAATAACCCATAAATACAACCAAATAACTATCATCCAATGGTTAATGTCAAAAATAACGACATAGGATCATGACACGTGTTCTTATTATTTTTTTTTAATATGAGAGGACATTTTAGGCATTTTGTTACCATTCAAAAAGCTGGAATTAATATGGTAGTGACAAATGTCAACATCTAATACATTTTAATAAATCTAATTTTTAATATAGAGTTTAACCCTCTCTTTTTTAAACATTAATAACTTTTTTATACTATATAATTTTTTTAAAAATTGCACCATTCTATTTGTCTCATTTTTCTCTTTAATTCCGTTATAGTCTCGACTATTTTTTTACTTTTTTTTAGATGCCATATATTTACATCATTGTAATGAGGTTAAAGATAACAAATTTATTTGAAAATTTTCTAACAATGGTAAATTATAGTGATGTAATTTACATTGATATGATTTACAGTGATGTAACACATTATTTACAGTGATATAATTTTTATCTTTGATTTCGTTTTAATCTAGACTAGTTTTTAATTTTTTTTTTCAAATATCTCGCTTTACATCGATATAACGAACATAAACATAACAACTTATTTTAATATTTTTTTCTAACAACGTTAAATTAAAGTGTTACATCACTGTAAATAATGTGTTACACCAATGTAAATAATGTGAATAATAAGTTACATATCTGTAAGTAATATAAATAATATGTTATATCACTGTAAATTACGTCAATGTAAATTACATCACTGTAATTTATCATTGTTAAAAAGAATTTCAAATAAATTTGTTATCTTTAAACTCGTTACAATGATATAAATATAGGGCATCTAAAAAAACAAAAAAAATAAATAAATAATCGAGACTATAACGGAATTAAAGAGAAAAACGAGACGAATATAATGGTACAATTTTTTTAATATAAATCAATAAGTTACATCACTGTAATTTATCATTGTTAGAAAAAATTTCAAATAAATTTGTTATCTTTAAGTTCGTTACAATAACGTAAATATAGGGCATCTAAAAAAAGTGAAAAAAAATAGTCGAGAATATAACGGAATTAAAGAGAAAAATGAGACGAATAATGATTCACTTTTTTTTTTTAAAAAATAATATAGTATAAAAAAAGTTTTAATTTTAAAAAAGAGGGGGTAAACTTTATATTAAAAAATAGATTTATTAAAATATTTTAGATGGTAACACTTGTCACTACCATATTAATTCCAGCTTTTTGAATGGTAACAAAATGTCTAAAATGCCCTACCATATTAAAAAAAATATTAGTAACACGTGTCGCTATCCTATACACTTACTTTTGAAATTTACCATAGGATGGTAGTTGGTGGGTTATAGCAAATTTTATGGGTTATTAAAAATTTCATCCCCGATATATAAATATATATATATAATAAAAATATTATAAACTTTTGAATAAATATTTAAACTTTACAAATGGATTATAAAACTTGAAACAAAAATTTTAAAAATCTTTAAGAACTTAAATTAGGCTTCCGATTTCATAAAATTTGTTGTAATAAAACAATGAATATCATTTGTGTTTAAAAACTTTTATTCCATAGATTATTCTTAGAAAATCAAAAAAAATCTTTTAAATAATAAGTATTATATAGAATCATGAAATTATTTTATAAATTAAACCATTACCATTTGGGCACAAATCTATATTCTTAAACCTACATAATAAATAAATGGAATATTAAAATATTCCAATATATTTATTTTACACAAATGATAAAATTTAATTATTATTAATAATTAAATATTGGGATAATATCATATATCCCTTTATTAAAAATCAAAATTACATATATCCCCAATGTTAAACTAAAATTACAAATATCCCCATGTTCCAAAATTGCCCCTTAGTAAGGAGAAATATGTAAATTGTTTTTAGTTAGTTCATTAAGGGTAAAATAGGAAATACATAATTTGTTTCTTAATGAAATAGACAAATATGTAACATGGTTGTAAAAATCGCTAGACGCTAGTCGGGCGGCGAGGCACCGCCTAGAGATTAGCCGGGATTAATCAGCCCTAGGCGGATTGGAATTTTTATATGTAATTTTACAAATATATATTATATACACACATAAATATCAATAATTTAATATAATACTTTAAATAATTTAAAAAAATAAACTTAAAAATAATAAGTCAAGTACTTCAAAGTTCAAACTTAAACACCGAGTTCAAAGTTTAGAGACGAATTTCAATGTTAAGTTACTAGATTCGAAGTTTTAGAGAGATATTAAGGATTTTGGGTTAAGAAATGTCTAGATAATAATAAAATTAGTCCCTTTTTAGTAGAAAAAAGTTAAAAAAAGTCAAAAAAGTCAAAACAAAATAAAAAATCTAACTAGGCCGCCTAGCACCTAGGCACCGCCTAGGCCAAAATCTGCACAGTAATTGGCCGCCTAGCGCCTAGGCGGCCGCCTAGGCTGATTTTTACAACGATGATATGCAATATATTTGGTTTAGAAAGGGGAAATATGTAATTTAGTTTTATGATTGGGTAAATATGTAATAAATGATTTCAGCAAGGGGATATATGTAATTGACACTTAAATATTTCCAAACAGTTATTCTTATACTTTGATAATAAATAAATGGAATATAAAAATTATTCCAATTTATTTATTATTTATACAATGGAAAATAATTATAATAGATAATTAAATATTATTCAAAGTACACGTTATCAATATTAGAAATTAGGATATCATAGAAGTCATAGATTTAAGACAAAGCATTTGAACTTTAGACAACCACTTGAACTTATACTAAGACATATGCTTTACATAAACCTTTAGGAAAAGATTGCTAGCTTTTCCTCATTCAAATACAAGAGACATTTGACCAACAAGTAGACTCAATACAAGTGAGTTAATTCTTACTCCCTTTTTACGTTTGTAAACTTTTGGGATGTTACATATGCTATATACACAAACATATAGATGATGCAAACTTTTAAGCTTAGTAGACATGATTTAGATGCTATGTGAACTTATGTTCTAATTGCTATGTGGGATTTAGGTTAGAAGATGTTTCATACAAAAACATAAACAGTATCTAGTGTAACATCAGTGCCAGAATCGTACGGAACAGTGATCTTAAACAGTAACATGAACAATAATCAGGTATGAACTATATACATTTCAGTGTATTTCATATTCATATCAATTATCATTATCATTTAGTGTTATCATATAGCAAATTCAGAACTATTTCATAGAAACAAAGTTCACAACTATGGTTCATTAGTCAGATAATTATCTGGCAACACAGAACCATCATGGGATTATTTGTTAGGATTTGTTATGTATAAACGTATGTGAGGCTTTATATAACAAAACAACACGGATGTCGTTAAGTGAATGCTAAATCGACGGATTATTCGTATAGGTGACGATCTGTACGAATAAATCTGGAAGTTTAACCATCTGAATGATATCCGATAACTAGAAAACAATATTGAAAAGTATAGTTATCGTCGTGTTCGTACGAGTGATGATTCGAACGAATACGCATGACGACTGTACGATTCGATTTTAAACAGTAAAATTAATGTTTTTGAAAATTTAAAATAAATAAAAGATATTAGGTAATTTACTAGGAATAACCACTTAAATTAAATTTAGAAATCCTATTTTATAAACCGAACTGTTTCGTTACGAAAATTATGAAGAAATCGGTATTTTATGCGAAACCGAGCGGAACTAGACGAAATCGGGTATGTGAAGCGTTTATTATGGCAATTAAATGTCATAACCACATTCACCAACCATCTTCTCTCTCAAAAATTTGTCACACTCTCTCTCTAGGAATTACTCAACTTTTCTCTAAGATTTCGTGATCGTTTCTCATCGGATTCAAGCATATTTGGTGTCAAAGCGATCCCCACACCACGTAGATCAAGGAAGTACAGGAATTTCAAGCATTCACCCGTCGATTTGGAGGTAAACCTTGAAATTATTTGCGGTTTTAGTGCACATCATAATATCTTGTAGCTTTTGTGGTTTCAACCGGCCCAAACCCTTAAAAATGCTGAGATAGGCACGGGTAAATCACTAGGAAATTGTAGGAGTTCTCTGTAACAGGTTTGGGTCGTGGGAGGATCTAAAGTTACAGGTTCGTGAATGGGGATAGCTGGTCGATGGTACAGGTTCGGGGGCGAACCTTTTCTCTGGCCGAAACTTAAGGGTTCGTTGGTGTTGAGATGCTAGCCGAACCCTGATCCACTAACCTGCATACCCTGAGCCACGAACCTGTCGACACTGACTGAGACTGCAACGAACCTGTTGCTAGCCACCTACCCGCCGAACCTTGGAGGATACGAACCATAAGGATGCAAACCTAATGTCTCTATGGCCGAACCCCTTTGAGAACCCACGAACCTGCATGGCCAAAGCTCTTAGCCGCCGAACCTTCGGATTTAAACCAAGCTGCGAACCTCCTATAGCCGAACCTATGGAGGACGAACCCTCATGCAGCGAACCTAGGACTCCTTTCATTGAGCTAGCCTAACCACTATGGCCACGAACCATCACCTTTTGGCCGAACCTTGAGCGAACCAATGTGTAGCTGAAAAGCATTACAGCAGCCGAACCCTGGGTGTGTTTCCCAAAAGGTTCGCTGCCTTGGGGAAGTACCGGACCTAGGAAGTATATGTTTAAATTAGCTAAACCTTGGGACATTTAAACCATTGATAGCATTGAACTTAGGGAACCTTTAAATGACTACGAACCTAAGTTTACGCACGAGAAATAAACTAAGAGATAGGTGGGTATATGTATACAAAGAAACTTGTCTTGTGTGTGCAAGGGTAATCTAAATATGTGTGTGCATGGAGAATTTACATGGGGAATGCATGGGGGAAAGCTAGTGCATGAGATAAATACTAGTGTCATTGAAATAATGTAAGGTGATGAAGTCACTTGTGGGTTAGGATTACTATAACAAGGGTTTTTATTGACACACATTAACAACTCAACATGAGTTGTTAGCATAAATGAAATGGTTATTTATGTCATATGGTTCAAGGATTTTGAGTTATGATCAATGAATAATCAAAGGCTAACATTGGGCTTAAGTGGGCCCAATGGGCTAAATCAAGCCCATCCTATGTTGAAGGGAATTTAAAGAAAGTAATGACATTTTAATAAAGGAAATGGTTTATAAACTTGTTAAATTAAATTAAATGACTTTCTAAATTTATGTTTAACTTGAAATGAAATTAATTAAATATATTAATCAAGACTTGTCGTAACCAATTATGGGATATGGGTTATAAATGGGTATCTAAGTTAGACTAGAAGATTAAGTCTCAGAATCACACTAATACCTAGGACACTTAGTTGCACGTCGAGACCAAACCCTGGATACGACGAATAATGCGTATACTTATCGTATCCAAATTCTTTTAAAACAACTCAGGAACTGAAGAAACTTAGGCTACAACAACGAGCGCGCATTTTATGATAATACTACACAGAGCAACACAGGTGAGTTCATTGCTCCTTTTCTAAACATTTTTATTTTCAAACGCGGGGCTGATAAGCATGCGTAAATTATTTTCGCAAGAATTTATTTACTTAAATGCTTTTATTTAACATATGTGTTATATGTGAACTTGTTAACCTAGAATCTGTCTAGGTATACTTTATACAGAATTTCAAGGAAAGTTATATATTCATAATAAAAGATAGTTGTTTCAAATCAAAGAACTATTTTCAAAGAACTCAAGATCTAAAACAAAGAACCATTTTCAAAGGTCTATTTCAAAGAACTAACGGACTAATCAAAGAACTATTTCAAGGGTGTGTTTTCAAAGAACTAACGATCTATTTCAAAGAACTAAGTACAAAGAACTATTTCAAGGGTCTAATTGGGAAATATCAAAGATAGCATGTGCCATTCTCATGTTTGAAAGATGTCCTGGCTAGACTGATCGAATATGAGACGCATGTTTGATGATATTTACAGTATTCCCTAACTGTTTTGAGGAACATCTGGGAAATGCTCAAAGATAACATGTGCCAAAGAACTATACGAACTATGGACGGTCTAAAGAACTATAAAAGCCTATATATCAAAAGATGTCCTAGCTAGACTGATTGATTATAGGTCACATGTTTGATGAGGTTTACAGATCTCCTTTACTACTAAGTACCTGATTGCTATACTAGTCTACTCAAGTTGACCAAGGCCCAATCATTAGGTCTTAGATTTTGTTAAATGTTTATTTATGTATTTATTTAAGCATTTATTTAACTGTTTCTACAATTGTTGTGGTTGATCATAATTGTGTGATGAACTTAAGGAATCAATAGAGATTCCAAATCGTTGTATTTACAGGAACAAAGAACTGAAGAACTAATGGGTTAATGGTAGGGGTAAAATGCTTAATTATCATTAACAACAATGTCCTATGTGGATTAGTATGTGGTGGGATGGCGTCTGGGCGGGTTGTAGGCTCGACTCAGGGGTATGCCCTATATATAAGCATACAGATCTGGATGATACATGTGATGTTAATGAGATTAAGGTTGTTACCCGAGGGTTTAACAAATGTTTTAAGTGTATGTTAGAACTATGGTGGAATGGAAGTGTATGGTAGGTAAAAATGCTTAATCATCATTAACAACAGTGTCATATGCGAATTAGTATGTGGTGGGACGGCGTCTGGGCGGGTTATAGGCTCGACTCAGGGGTATGCCCTATATATAAGCATACCGATGTGGATATTACATGTGATGTTAATGAGGTTAGGGTTTTTACCGAAAAAGGTTTACAAATTATTTTCAGATACTAAACTATATGAACTCACCAACCATGTGTTGGCTTTATTTTTGCATGACTTCTCAGGTGACGAACAGGTCAACTAAAGAGTCATTTCTTTTGGACTAGGATATCCGATAGTGGACCTAGCTTTTGGACCTACATACTTTTGGACATCATTACACATTTATTTTGTATATCTTGTGCAGATACAAGATAGAAGATTTATGATGTGATAGTAGATTTACATTGTTAAATTATAAATTTAACTGATGTAATTTAACTTTGTAATTCTATTTTAATTTAGCAAGTTTCTCATTTATATATCATGTGCAATGTGAACAATCTGATCATTTCGATTATCATTCACGATATCGCCCCGGGAACCTTCCGCCCGACGGGGAATCCGATCCAACCCTGCCGGCTCGGGGTGTGACATCTAGTAGCCTAAGAATGTAGTTACGTTCTTTGCATTGACTTATGTCTTGTGTTAAAAAGGTAAAAGATACACATACATAAACATTATGATTTACATTGTTTAAATTAAGACCTAACTAGTCTTGATTTAAACTTTGAAGATCATTTGTTTGGATTCTTGCTTTGTGCTACTTGCAAATTTACATATGCTTTAGATCTAGTCTATGTAGTTTTATAGTTTTGCATCCTTTATAGAATTGCTCACCAACTATGCAAATAGTTGACCTTTATTTTACATATGTAAAAGGTTAAGATGAAGACATATAGAATACATAGGAATAGGAATAGTAGACCTAGTTAATTCTTTAAAACGATGTTTAGAATTTCATTTGTAATTGTTTGTATATTCAAATTCTTTTAATGCAATTGAAATTTTATGAATTTAGTGTTTGTATTGATTGATATTGTTGCAATAAATATTGAAACATATAATAGCATCATGAGCTAATGAACAGTCGAGGTCACGCCCTGACGTATTCCGTCGTCGGTCGAGGTGTAAAAAATCTCACCTCGTTGTATCCATATTAACGGTAAGACTGTGAGAGGATTTTGTTACGTTACAACACTTAATGTTTGTTCCCAATAAACCAACATACACAGAATGTTCGTACAAATATAGTTTGACTCAACAACATGTATTATCCCCTAGTTTGAAAGCTTGCAAAACATTTTGAAAGAGGGGCCGTAAACTCCCCTGAGTAATGAATGCGTAAGCTCCTAAATCTTCCTGCGAGTCGGTTACGGGTTACCTATATCACATAGGACTTATAAGTTTGTGTCTGGATTTGTGTGTGTGTGCGTGTTCATGCTCAACAATCCAAGGTTGTTATGTTTGTCCATAGTTCGATCATGTTTATCCGTGTTTAACCATGCTTGACAGTGCGTGACTATGTCAATTCAACGACCCATTGGTGAATCGTGTGTTCGTTATAGTTCGTTTAGTGATCGTTATTATTCACGTATTACATGTATACACATACGTCACGTTAATGGACAACTTACTATTTATAGTAAGTTTCCATTTTTAGCAAGTTTGCAAAAAATTACATTTTAATAGTTCTAGCATGCTTGTTTAGCCTAAGTTGTCACAACTCCAAATTCCAATGTGCGGTGTCAGACCGCTGGGTATGACGTGGCCAGAATCATAGCTCCCAGTCATATAGAACAACTCTATATGAGTTGAACATACACACGGTTTTGTAAGTAAATTCAAATTTCATTAATAAATTAGCGGAATGAGTTAAATGTTTTGCAGCGGAAAATATAAGTTTAGCCGCGAGAATGTAATTGTCTAAATACTACATTGTTCAGAATACAATATCATGATAATGTTTAAAATATAAGTTAGAATGCATGCAAGACTCCTCATTAGTCCTACTCCATGTGCATCCTAGCATTGAGCGTTCAGTTACATGAGAATACATGTGATAACGTGTCAACATAAAGTTGGTGAGTTCACATGTTTAAGTAATTTAAAAGCAGTAAAGATATATATGGTGGTATGTTTAGTTTGTTGGATTTACGAACCCGAGTGTGTCTTTTCATTTTACCGATACCTAACTGCTGTTTGCCTCCCCGGGTAATCGCGGAACCCGACAATAGATCTCTATTACACTCATCATGACCTCCAGTCATAAGTTGTTGTCTAGTGGGGTTTGTCAGACCCAGTAGTACTACGTAATATCGACTCGTTTGTTACACAACTAACGGTAAGGGTATGTGAGGACTTTTGTTGCGATATAGTTACACTCAAAAAGTTTGTTTCCAACATATCAGTCATACATCTAAAACAGTTGCATAGTATTCTCACCCCAAGAGTTTATCAAAACAGTTAAAAGTAAAAGTGGGGCTGTAAACTCACATGAGTCTAGTAGTTGTTGTTGTTGCGTAAGCGGCTGGTTGTTTGCCCTTAGCGGTTACCTATATCATATATGTGTTGTGAGTTCGTGTTCACAGTTATGTTCGTGTCCGTGTCTAAACAACACTAAGTTTTTGTGTCGATTGTGGTTACCGTGTTTGACCAGGTTTGACTGTGTCAAAGTCAACGACCCGTTGGTGAACCGTGTGTTTGTTATAGTTCGTTTAATGTTCGTTATCATTCACGTATTGCATGTAAACACGTAAGTCACGTTAATGGACAACTTACTACAAATAGTAAGTTCCCATTTTTATTTAAGTTTGCAACAAATTCATTTTAATAGTTCTAGCATGTTTGTTTAGCCTAAGTGACCATGTTAACACTTAGCACATTGTCACAAGTCATCAAATGTTGTCAAGTAAGCACGTAAGTTCGTTTTTAACAAATAAAGTTTCCTCAAATAGAAAGTTTCTAGGTTTGACATGTTTAGCATAGGAAATCATACAACAACTTCTCATAACATCATGTTATAACACTTCAAGTCATTTACAACTTTTAAAACCAAACCAATATTTCTAGTTTGTGAAATCCCCAAATAAAGTTTCTATATTAGAAAGTTCCATTTAGAATATCATTTTAAATCAAACGAAATCACAACATTTGTTAACAATCTCATTATTAACTATAATCCATTATTTCAATCTATCTATTTTACCAAAATCATTATTCAACAAGTTTATGCACAAATAAAGTTACTAATAATAGTAACTATGCCCAAATATCCATCAAATGACTATATTAACATTCCTAGTCCATCTCTTATGTAAATATCATCATAATATACCACCATTCATCATCTAAAGTTACACACATGTTCATATTACATCCTTTAGTAAGTTTTGCATAAATAAAGTTACTATTTTTTTTAGTAACTATGCTCAAAATGGCCACAAACCATTATCTAATCTATTGTAACACTTCACACAAATCTGTGACACCTCGCAATTTCCAGGTCAGCATTTATATTATTTTAATAATAATGTGTATTATTATTTCATACGTGGCACTAGAATAATTGTATTTAGTGTGACACGTGGCACGACAGACCAAACACACCGATAATTCGAGAAATTATCGAACGAAACTCGCACGTGTCTTGAATGACGAACGTTGGTGAACGGATCAAACCACAGTACACCTTCATTGCACAATTAGGTTCCGTAGAACCTAATTTAGTGAAATGATGTTCATATGTCTCGAAACGATGATCGTAATCGAGAAATACACGAAAAATGGGTCCAGATCAACAAAACAAGCTTATTGGGCCTGAAAAATGGGCCAGGCGGTACGCTTGACCCGACACACTGACCCCTGGCGATGCGCGCGGATGGGGGAAGGGCGCCTCTCAAATGGTTGACCCGCGCGTAACGCCTGGATACCAGGACCCCTCGACAGGCGATACGCCTGGCAACCTAAATCGCTGAAAAATCTTTTTGAGAAGAACAAAGCCATCATTACCCTACTATACTCATTTTATACTTACCCACACGCAACCAGCTCGATTTAAACCCCCAAGAACCTCTGAATACAGCCTTACACACCCCCAATCATCTCTTGGAAGCCATAGTTGCAAGGTTTGGAGCTTTGGAAGCTTGAAGGAGGATTTGAAGCGTGAACACCATCACCATCTTTGTGATTCTGCAATACCCCACGATCCAGGAAGCTTGGGAGCTGCTTGGGTGCATCATCTTACTATTTTGGAACCCAAGAAGGTAGTCCTACATCACTAATAGCTTAGAAACACCTCTAATCACACATGCAATGGGAAATACCCACATGCAATCACTAACACTTCACATGCACGAATTTTTCTTTGTTTGGATCTGGGTTTGATGATAATCTTGTGTTATTAGAAGATCTAGATTGATTAAATGAGTTTCTATGACAATCCATGATGATGTTAACATATAAATTGATGGTTTGGTCGCAAATGGGTGTCTCTAGTAACATGCATGTATGATCTAAGACTATTGGCATGATATTTGATATTGAAATGTTGTTAGAAATGATATTTGAGATGTTCTACATGATTAGAATGACGAGTTATGTCATGTAATGGTCACTTGGGCATTATTGCTAAATATGGAAACTTTAATATTACAAGTTGTGCATTTTTGATGAAATGGTCATCTTTGAATAATTAGGTCCATAAGTTATGTTCACAAATGATGTTTATGAGTTAATATGACAATTATTGATGCAATAGGATAGTCAAAGGCATGATTTGTGAATGTTTCTAAATATAGAAACTTTTTGTTGCAATGTTGCTCTAAAATGATGGGATTGATAATGCTTAGAGTCTAACATGCTCGTTTAATGTCAATATGATAATATTGAAGGATAGATGCTTTGAAGGAATGATATATGTGCACATTGTTACAAGTTACTATAAATAGTAACTTTTATTTTGCAAAGCCTATAAGTGTTATCAAGTTCGCTGTGACAAAGGTGATTGGATGATTAGTTAGAACTAGGATGATGATATTATGAGGAGATTTATATCTAGACCTTGTGACACATGCTTATTTTAGTAACTTTCTAATTATGAAAACTTTTACGCGCAAACTCTGCTAAACCGGCTATGTGTGACTATGTGCTATGTGATAACATGCTCATTTAGGATAATTATGCAAGTTAGAATAATCGGAAGGTGAATTATTGCATGACTTGCCTAATGTGGGAACTTTCCTGAAATGGAAACTCACTATAAATAGTAAGTTTCCTCATGGGAATGATTGTTGGTATCCGTACACTTCACACGACGCTAAACCGCACGTTACACGAGCACTTGATCCAAAACCGTCACCAACGGGTCGTTAGGTCAAACACGGTCAACACGGTCATCATGACCCACTTAACAACTTGGTATTGTTAAACACGAACACGGTCCTGTGAGACCCACATATGTGAACACGAACTCATAGTACCTATGTGATATAGGTGACTACTAGCCGGCGAGCTACACTATCTCTTTTGAGCAAACGCATTACTTAACTCAGGTGAGTTTACGGCCCCACTTTTTATTGATAACTGTTTTCACTTAACTTTGGGGTGAGAATACTATGCAACTATTTTAGATGTACGACTGGTATGTTGTGAAAACCATTTTCGAGTGTAACTATTATCGCTCAAAGTCCTCACTTATCCTTACCGTTAGTTGTGTATCAAACGAGTCGTAATTACGTAGTACTACTGGGTTTGACTAACCCCACTCGGCACCAATGTTGACTGGAGGTCATAACGAGTGTAATTTCGATGGGAATGCGGGTTCAGCGATGACCTGCGGAGGCAAACGGAAACAGTCTAGTTTCGGTAAGATGAACTGACACACTCCACGGATCGTAGTATCCAACAACAAAACTTAACATACCCAGTATATATCTGTTTACTATTTGGGTCTGTCTAAACCTGTGAGCTCGCCAACTTTTTAGTTGACACTTTTCGCATGTATTCTCAGGTATCTGATGGAGCACACGCTAGGATGCGCACAAGGATGTATTAAGGAGTCTGACTGGCATATAGACTCAAGTCCTAGGCTTGTGTGTGCATTTGTTGATTTTAAAACAATCTGATCAATGTAGTGTCATGAACAATTTACATTCCGCTGTAACTTTGTTTACTTATGATATCTAATTATTTCCGCTGCTTTAGTTATAAACATTCCGCTGCTTTATTTTGAAAACATGTTTGTTTTGCAAAACTGTGTGATTGTATACCTCATATAGAGTCGTTCTATATGACCATGAGCTGTGATCCTGGCCACGTCACACCCACGTGGACTGACACCACAAGTGGGAATTTGGGGGTGTGACAAAATCAAATAATCATTCATGAACATTCAAAATCATTTAGAACTTATTAGATCACGCATGCATGTCAATAAAAATGATCATTTCATAGATTTATGACCCAAACTACACAAACATCAACAAAACTCATTGTAGATCTCTATAGATCGTTCTAACAACTATAAATCAGCCTCTATAACATCAAAACACAGATTCATATCATCAAAATTTCGTGCATGTTGAGATTAAGTGTGTGCATGTAAGTCTTATGACTTTCATGTAGGTGTACTAGTGTTGAATGTGTGTATAAACCCGTATAACTACCTCCCAAGGTCTTTTAACACCGAGATGAAGCTCAAACTGGAGCAAATGGACTTGGGGAGTGGCTGATGATGAACAACGTCAGCTGGTTGAGTTGAGAATCAAGCTCCAATGTCCTTCTTTGATCTTCCAAAGCTTCAACACTTCAAAAATGGTTTCCAAGAGCTCCTAAGATGGTGATTATGGGGTTACAGAGGTGCTAGCAGGTGATTTGGGAGAGGATAAACCGAGAGGATGGAGTCTGGGGTTGGGTATAATGATGAGAGTAGGCTAGACATGATTTTGTCTTGGTTTTATAAAGATTTGGCGTCTGGACTGCTTTGCGTACCACCAAGACTTCCCCCATGAGGTGTTGGTGTACCACGATGGTTTTCAGGATTCAAATTGCCCGCCCGTCCATCGCGACCCGCCAAGGATCTCGGTTGAACCCAAATTGCCTATTTTTGATCATTTGATTCGTTTTTTGTTGTTTTCTTGATTACAATTCGTCGTTTACTGAGGTTTGAACTATCTTAGTTAAATGTTTTGATCATTTGTGAACTAGTTAGTGTTTGATTATTTGTTTTGTTCGACATTCACCAACATTCGTGTTTTATTCTACACATGTGTGCATGTTTCGATAATTCACCGAATTATCGTGTTTGTAAATGTGTGTACCATCGTGCCACGTGTCATACTAAATTAACTATTTCTAGTGCCACATATGAACTAATAGTATAAAATATTATTAATTTAAGGAGGCTGCTGACCTGGAATTTACGATGTGTCACATAAGTGGTCATGTTAACACTTAGCACATTGTTACATGTTGTCAAATAAGCACATAAGTCCGTTTTTAACAAATAAAGTCACCTAAATTAGAAAGTTTCTAGGTTTGACATGTTTAGCATAGGAAATCATACAACAACTTCTCATAACATCATGTTATAGCATTTGAAGTCATTTACCACTTGTAAAACTAAACCAATATCTCTATTTTGTGAGATCCTCAAATAAAGTTTATAAAAATAGAAAGTTTGCATATAAATCACCATTTTAATCAAACTAAACCATATCATTTGTTAATAATTTCATTATTAACTATAAACCATTATTTTAACTTGTTTATTTTACCAAAATCCTCATTTAACATATCTATGCACAAATAAAGTTGCTATTTATAGTAACTATCCCAAATAGTCATCTTATTAACAAATCCAGTCAATATTCTATACAAACATCATCATAAATAGCTTCAAAGATTCATTTAAACATGTTCATATCACTAGCATCATCATCTAGCATGACTTTTGCAACAAAAAGTTACTAAATACAGTAACTATGCCCAATATCAACATTAATGAACAATGTTAGCCATGATTTTCACTACAAACATCCCCATATCATAATAAGCACATAATCATGATCAAAATATCATAAAACATTGTATATCGTCCATGCATGTACCAATAAATCACCATAGGTACTAATAATCACAAATAACACAACAATGACTTCAATATCTTCAATAGATCATTAGATTGACTCAAATCAGCCATCAAAGTAGCAAAACACATATTCAACGTGGCCCAAGTGTTTATAGGTGCTAAAAGTGCAAAACAACTTCAAATACTACCTCACAAAGCTCCAAGGAACTGAGATCGTGCTTTTACAGGTACTTGAATACTCCACAGAGCTGGGAATGGTTCAATCAACTGTTAAGGATGAAGAAATGATGTAGAATAGCTCTTCCAAAGTCCCAAACCTTCAATGGAACTTCCTAGTGGCTTCAAGGTATCACCAATGGGGTTTCTGATTGAAAAGATGAAGAAAGCAGAGTGTTTTGGTTGAGGTTGGAGTGTTTCAGTCGGAAGAAATGGGGCAGAAATTATTTTGAACGAGCTGGGTGGGTTTTATAAGATTTTTGCGTTCTGGGCCTCCCTCGCGTACCGCCCAGATAGCCCTTACGAGGCTAGGCGTACTGCCTAGAGTATTTTAATCGGATGGCTTCCCGAAACTCGGCATGTACCGCCCAGAGAAGTTGAAGCGTCGTGGCGTACCGCCTGGAGATTCGAGAAATTCAAATTTTGCCAGCCCAAGCCTCGCGTGCCGCCAAGGCCCAATCCATGGCCCTTGGCGTACCGTGCGGCCGACCGGATGAGCCCAGTTGACCCAATTTTCGATTATTTTTCGTTTATAACTCATCGTTGATCATCATTTGAATTTTAATTATTCAATTTTCGGTCATGTGTGACCCAATTATCGTCCAATTGTTTGTTTTGTTCAACGTCCACCAACGTTCGTGAATTGTTCAACTCGTGTGAGCGTTTCTCGATAATTCAATTAATTATCGTGTATGTGACTGTGTTTGTACTGTCGTGCCACATGTGACACTAAATTTAGTTAATTCAAATGCCATGTATGTGAATATTAATTAAATAAATAAACCAGGATCTTACATAAGATATGTCAAATAACACATGTATTATTACTAGGAATAATATTATAACATCTACAAACATGATTTCATAAGAAAACTAAATGATTTCATGCTTCAAAATTCATGTATTATTTTAATAGGAAACTTCTCTTCATTTTAAAAGATCTAACCTTAACCAGATTGAACATATTTGATTCTATAATAAATTAATATATTCCTTTTTCAAATCCATGTGTATCACAATTTTTTGATATGTTTTGAGCCCTCAAATATCTGGCACAAGTTAAGAAATCCAAAGTGTTGTTATGACATGACATAATGTACCAACTTTAGAAGGTTATATTTCATTCAATTCTTAACCAAATTGAGTTATTTTTGATTCGGAAGTTACTTTTATATCTTATCTATCAAGTCTCACTCCACTCAGATTCATAAAGTATTCAACTTCCAACTAGTAATCACAAGTTTGGTGCACAAGTATCTATAGATACAAATATTGCTATGTTACCTAAACCTATGTAAATTATTTAAGGAGCTTATGAAACTAATAAAATATGATAAACATTTTATAATATGCGAGCACATGTATATCTAAAAAATAAAAAACCCCTAATCAAAAATTGTCATCTGATATACCATAACCTTACCACACTTAACATAAAATTAAATGACTTCATAATCAAAACTATTTATAGAAAAGAACAAAGTATTAGTTTGTAACAAAAAGTGGTTTTACAAAATCAAATGGACAAAAAAACCAAACAAAACATCTTATTTATATATATATATATATATATATATATATATATATATATATGCATCATCAATGTTTTGTGTATTTAAAACGAATCTATATGCTTGAATAATGACATAGTTTGTAAAACCACTTTTTGTAGCCTCCAACTCCGCAATAATTCCATTTAATTTTTCTTTTTCTTCTTCTTTTTCCTTCAGAATTTCCTTGATAATCTCATTCAATTTTTCATTCTACAAAACCAATAAAAATTTATAATTGGTCAAGTTCAGTTTAACTTACAAATAAAATTTATAGTGGGTCAAGTTCAGTTTAACTTACAAATAAAATTCATAACGGGTCAAGTTCATTTTGTGAGGGTGATGTTGGTAATGACATTGGTTCGGATCTAATTTTATTACTTTTATATCCAACCACTAGAATGTATCATATATTTAATAATAAAAAACAAACAAATAAAAAACTACTGAAAAAAATATATAAAACTTACTTCCCATCCAATATGATAAAGCATGATCCCAGAATGTGTTACCCGCTCTACTTAACCAATAACCATCTTCTGACAAACCTTCCACATCCTCCATTTCTATTTTCTTCAAATTGGCATTTCCACTTTTCTACTCACCTAGTTATTAAACAATAAAATCATTTTCCAAGTGTTTATAGTTATCCGAATATTCAGATAATTAGTCATTTTATTCTTGGGATATGTATAATTATATTACATTTATCTTAATAACCATTTTTTTATTCAAATTTCTTGCATCTTAATCTAAATCTAAATCCATATAGTCTATTTTCCCAAAGTAAATAGAAAATCATAGTCACTTTAGCCAAACACTTAAACTAACTATTTCAACTTAGAATTTCAATATTTTTAGGTTAAATTCAGTGTATGATAACTTGAAAATATGAATGCCTCTTGATGAACCAGGACACATTTACTCTAACTGCACTAGGCTGCTTGTCATTTTCCTGTCTTTTATGGTTTTTTTAAGGTTTCCTGCTTTGGTGCTAAAAAGCCTGCAACTTTGCATAAAATAGAAGCTGAAGCCCAAATTAGTTCAAACTTTGAACTTTCTTGTTTACAGATAAGCAGAAGCCCAAATTGCATACAAACTTCAAAAAGATAAGCAATCAATTGCAGATCACACATTAACTTAACGTTATGCAATACACAACAATTCAAACTTCAACAACCTAGCTATAAAATAACATTAAAAGTCCACCGAACCTAAACTCTACCGCAGAGGCAATCACATTCAAAACATAATGCAATCAAACACTCGACACATATGTTTACAAGATAACAACCGATCGGATGCAAAACGGGTGCAAAATCATCTAACTTGATGAACAGAAAAAGATCTCTAAATTTTGGGAGAATATTGTTTGATTGCCCGATCACTATTTTTGAAACTTATACACTTGGCATATTTACAGCTAGTCCTTTAGCCCTTATCAATAGGGAACTTCAATCAATAAGGATGAATGCTTATGTAATTCTTGTGAATCTCTACTAATAAATTAAACCTCTATTGGATGCCTCTCTATATATCATAATTGTCAAAGGCACCTAGGCACTCAAGCAATAAGCCTTGTGACCATCTTGGTGATATTCTTGTAGATTTCAGCAAAATTCTGCATATACTAACCAGATTGTCTTGAAACATCTAAAAGCTTACTGGAACAGGCTTAAACTATCTCTAAATAAACATAAACATGTTTAAAAATTAAAACCTCTAAAATTGATATGTTTATGGTATGATTGTATGCGTCTTGTTTATCCCAGACACTCATTTTTAAAATGTTTTGTGCCTAAACCTAAGGCTCATCCTTTTGCACATTAATTAAGTGTGAAGGTTTTATTTGTTTTGGGTGATGTATAAAACTATCATGATGAATTACATCATCCATGCATTATGAATTGAGGATGTCGACTCTAACAAAGGCTTTACTAAAATGATCAAATCATAACATTGATGCAGTAAACAGCTGATTTTAGGCATGAATCATGAAGCTGCAAAAAATAAAGGCATTTATTAGCTTTATAAGCCACTACAAATTGCCCAATAAACATTGAAATTTATACAGATAAAAATCCAGATTCAATTAAAAAAATAAAGCAATTGAAGCATATAGCATGATGATTAACCTGAAAGAATTTGGCTCTATGTTTTGCAATGAATAAAGGAGTGCATAAAGCTTCACATAGAGATTTGGATACTGATCTAGACCATATATATGTTCTATTATAAGAATGAACAAGCAAGCAAGCATACTGTTAGATTCATGTCATGCAACAACATTGCTACCAGCTTCAGCACATTAACCATTTAATAAAACAATTAACAGTCTACTCCACCAACTTCAAATCACGTTTCTACTTCAGATATCACAGACTCTATATGTTTATCACTTTTAGCATTAAGAGGCTACTGTTTTCTTTTAATCTTCTTTCTTTTTATCATTTTTTTTCACATAGATCGCCAAGCATTACAAATTCACGCACAATCAACATTCAATTCACGAACCGATCAAATAAGAACCCTAGAAGTACGTATATACCTGAATGATCTAAACGTTAAAAAGTTGTGAAAATGTGAATTACCTGAGAACGAGAGCCGAATCAACGGCAGTGATGTACTGTTGTTGCTGATAAATCGCTTCTCGAAGCTCTCGCGATTCCACGACTTCCTTCAATCGATCATTTCACTGCGCAAACTGAAATCACCACGACACACTGCAATCGAACACTCGACACGTATATTTGCAAAGGACAAAGGCTCAACGACAACAACTCGAAGAGAATGGCTCGACGACAACGGCTCGATGACAACGTACGATTGCAAAGCCGACGGCTGCTAATAGAAATCTCCACGTATAATTGCAAAAGATTCACCACGGCTTGACTGCGATTTCACGATTCAGAGGAGATTTTGACGAGCATGATTGTTTTTCTAGGTTAAAAGTCGGTTCCCCAATTTTTGTAGAAAAAATTTTCCCCACCCTTTGATTAATAAAACGTGCCCTCGTTGTTTTTTTTTTTTTTCCACCATTATGTTAGTGGCAAATTATGATATAATTATTTACCCACCAATTTGTGACCTATAATAAAAAAGAACTAAAATTTCTCACCAACTAGCTACCGTACCATGTTAAATACTTTTAATTTGCATTTGGTGAGAAATCGGTAGCAAAATTTGCTACCGTTTATTTTGGTGATAAATTTTGGTGGCAATTGCCTAGTTTTGTAGTAGTGTATGACATTTTTTGTTACAATATTATTAATCCGTATTATCCAACGCATTTGAATTTCACTTTGAAATTGAAATATTTATCTTTCAAGCTATCATTATCTTTAGGTTATTAGGATCTAATATAAATATTAAAATTGGTTTTGTTTTAATTAAGACTGATTAAATTTTTTTTTCTATTTAGTAATTTTTTTTGAACGGCCAACGAATGCATTGTATGCCGATCACCCGGATAAAAACAATGGCGAAAGGTCATCAACGCCCGTAAAATGTAAACAACGCTGGTGACCCGACCCGACCATCATTTCAACGGAAACCCACTGTTTGAAGAACCAATGTGATAAAACCTCTCACACATATTATTTCAGGTTGTAACTTTTTTTATGGGAATTTTAATCACCTCAAAGTTTAATAAAAGTAATTTAGTAGAGAATACTCGGGCCTATTTGGGATTTAATTTCAGAATAATTTATTAACTTATTAGTTTTTTCAAAAAGTCAATAAGTAAATAAGTTGTTTGTCAAATTAACCTAAAATGACTTTTCATAATGACTTTTTGTTAAATGGTAATAAACTGTTTTTCAAAAGTTAAAAATTCTTGCTTTTTAAAATAACTTATTACTTATTAACATAAAATTATAAAGTTGTCATCACTCTTTATTCTTTACCCAATCTACCACCTACAGACACCACCATCCGCCACCGCCACTACCCACCATCTACCACTACTCACCGCCATTGTCGCCACCCCCCACCATCTACCTCTACTCACCGCCATCGTCGTCACCCACTACTGTACCACCCACCTTGCCACCCACCACTATTTTCTCAATCCACCACAGCTACCTGTAACCTTAAAATGATTGTAAATATAATAATGTCCTTTTTGATCATTTAATTTTTTCTTTGGTAAAAACTAATTTAAACACATTTTTAAGAATAGTTCAAAAAATCATAAATTAATAAAAACTGTTAACAAAAAGTTTTTTAAAGATAAATAATCAATCCTAAACAAATGATTTATTTAATTGGAGATACCATTTATCATTTTCTCTCTCTTGATGTATGTATGAAAAAAAAAGTAATAAAAGAAAGCAAGTGACCCATCCGGCGGCCATCCACCCTCCATCGACCAAGTATAACAATTAACAACACATGTCAAAGGAGGCATCTTTCTTATTACAAGCAACCACCTTTCATTTCTGATTTGGTACAAGTATTGCATAATTTTATTGTATTAACAAAGTAGAATAAGCATAATATATATCATCACATAAAATATTTAATCGCTTGATATAAGAAGTAAATCAATTAGACAATAATCCAACTGACCGACAAATCAAACTGGTATTCCCATACGTAAATAAATGGTTGTAGACAAGATGAATAAATGAAATAATTTTATTTTATTTTTTATTTATATTGCTGGTAACTTTCATGTTAAGAAATGAAAGTATGCATGTTAGTGATTTTAAATCGATTAGTTGATTGTAAATCTTAGTTTAATCTTATTATTTTAATAAACAAAATTATTTATTGTCATTTGTTATATTTTATACCAAAAATTGCCACTTGACTTTTTTTTATCATCTCACTTAATTATCTTTCTTATTATATAATTATATTAATTTTCTTCTATTAATTTAATCATTTTATATAAAAAAAAAAAAGCGTTTTACAACTCTTAACGTTATACTAGTAATTTTTAATATTTTATATTAAATATGTATAATACAAGTATAGTTCTTCAAAATAAAATAAAATAAATGGCAAGAAAAATTAGGCATATTAAGGGGATTTGAATGAAAATAAGTGATAGTAGAGGGGGCTAATAAGAAGAAAAGTTAGGGAGAATTGGTCAGTCAGTCAGTCTTACATAAAACCAAAAAAGCTAAGAAAAGTCTTAATTGCACCAACGTCTAGGAAACTTGCAAGGCTTTGAAATTTCTCCTTCATAATTCCATGGGAGTTGGTTATAAAAAATCACAAGTTTTAATTTCTTCTTCCATCTGCAGGTGCCTTTAACATTCATTGATTGATTCCTAGCTTGTTAATTTACATTCATCATAATTACTCTATAATTATATTTTCTATCAATTCAAGACTGCTTGCATCGATCAGGAGCTGTTGGTCAAATTCACTTATAGAATATATTCCGGAAATTAAATGAAGTTCAAGCGGCCGGAAAGATACATAAGGTTAGTGTGTGTGTATATATATATATGATATGATCCCCTTAAATTTGTAATTAACTACATTATAAATGTATATATATCTTTCAGGTTTAAGGATACAAGCTGGGAGGAGGAATCTTATGATCAACAAATCCCCACAAAAGTGAATCCATCTTATTATTATTATTTCATGTCACATATCAGAAGGAGATTAAAGAAGATCTTCCAATTCCAAGACAAAGTAGTTTCAAAGAACAAGAAGATCAAGAAGAAGAAAATCCTACTACACCCACAAGATTCTTTTCTTCAGAAATGGAATAAGATATTCGTGGTGATTAGCGTTATCGCCGTATCTTTAGATCCACTCTTCTTCTACATTCCAGTCATTGATAAAAATGAAAGGTGTCTGGGTATGGACAATAAGATGAAGATCATTTCTTGTGTTCTTCGTACTCTCATAGACCTCCTTTATGTGCTTCATATAATATTTGAGTTCCACACTGGATTTATTGCTCCTCCTTCAAGAGTGTTTGGAAGAGGTGAATTGATAGAGGACTCTTTTGCAATAGCTAAAAGATACCTGTGCTCCTACTTCATCATAGACGTGTTGTCAATTCTTCCGCTTCCTCAGCTGACAATTCTGATCATCATACCAAACAGAAAGGGACCCGTTTCTTTAGTCACAAAGGATTTGCTTAAGTTTGTGATTATTACCCAATACATCCCACGATTTGTTAGGATGATTCCACTATATAGACAAGTGACAAGGACTTCTGGCATATTTACTGAAACCCCATGGGCTGGAGCTGCTTTTAATCTGTTCATATATATGCTAGGCAGCCATGTAAGTTCCATAATCATTAGCTAGCTAGCTAGCTAGCTAGCTGTTTGTCGATCAATAACAGAACGTCGAATTCGAATAAATTGAATGATGTTTCAGGTGATTGGATCCTTTTGGTACTTATTCTCTATAGATAGGAAAGACGACTGCTGGCGTGCTGCATGCAAAGACAACACCAATTGTGAGAACAATTTTTTATACTGCAGCCGAGAAAACCAGCTTAACCGTGTGGGAGATTATTCATTTCTTGATACAACCTGCATGCCATCAGATTTTGACTTTGGCATATTCCTTGATGCTTTAGATTCTCACGTGGTAGAAACCAAAGATTTTCCCCAGAAGTTGTTGTACTGCTTCTGGTGGGGCTTGAGAAATCTAAGGTTCGTTTATTACTTGTATACAATAGCACCTACGTTACGTAGTATATCATGTAGGTGTGTCTTGATTACTTTTATTTCAATCCGTCAGCTCGCTTGGTCAAAACCTCAAGACAAGCACCTACGTATGGGAGATTCTGTTTGCACTCTTCATCTCCATTCTTGGATTGGTGTTGTTTTCGTTTCTCCTGGGAAACATGCAGGTATAGCGATAGTAGGGAAACACATATATATATACAGGTACATACATACGTACATGCGGAGTATCTGATATTAGTTGAGTGGTGCAACAGAAATATCTTCAATCCATGACAGTAAGAGTAGAAGAAATGAGGCTAAAAAGGAGGGATGCAGAGCTATGGATGTCCCACAGGATGCTCCCAGAAGGTCTCAAGGAGCGTGTGAGGCGTTATGAACACTACAAGTGGCAAGAAAACAGGGGAGTTGATGAAGAATCTCTCATTCACAACCTGCCCAAGGACCTCAAAAGGGACATAAAGCGTCATCTTTGCTTGTCTCTACTTATGAAAGTCAGTAACTCCACCTTAATTACCTTTTCTTTTACTTTTTTCCTTTAAGTGATGAACTGATTATTAATATTGGGCAGGTGCCAATGTTTGAAATAATGGATGAACGTTTGTTGGATGCCATGAGTGAGTGTCTGAAGCCTGTTCTTTACACAGAGAACAGCTGCATAGTGCGAGAGGGAGACCCGGTAGATGAGATGTTGTTCATAATGCGTGGTGAGTTGCTAACCATGAGTACAAATGGGGGAAGAAGTGGCTTCTTCAACTCCATTTACCTCAAGGCAGGTGACTTCTGTGGAGATGAGCTTCTCACGTGGGCTTTGGATCCAAACCTGTCTTCAACCCTTCCCATCTCAACTACAACCGTCACACCAGTTACAGACGTTGAAGCTTTTGCTCTCAAAGCTGATGACCTCAGGTTTGTATCCTCCCAGTTTAGGCGCCTACACAGCAAGCACTTCCAACATACTTTTCGGTAATAAGCCAACATAACATTCACCTTTCTTTCTTCTTTATTATATATTGTTATGTTATTATATAATACATAAAAGCCTGAAAAGCTCATATATATATATATATATATTCAGGTATTACTCACAACAGTGGAGAACATGGGGAGCTTGTTTTATACAGGTTGCTTGGCGTAAACATTGTACAAGGAAACAAGAGAAAGCCTTGTGGGAGGAAGAAAAGAGACGAGTACAGGATGCATTAGCAAACACAGCCACAGCCTCAGCCTCAGCCTCCTCATCCCCAAGTCTTGGTGCAACCATCTATGCATCCAGGTTTGCCACAAACATATTACACAACTTGAGGACTAACACTCCTAAATTATTGTCGCCTGTCATACCCTCTCTGTTGCCACTGAAGCCACTTGATCCTGATTTCAGTTCTCGTGATCTTGAATGATTAAGGTGCTATGAATGAAAATTCTCTCTTTCGTATTTCATGTGCATTTACAATATACAAGAATATGTAAATATAAAGCAGGAGACATCTCTGTTGCTTACAGGAAATCAGTTTGCACCCATGATCAAGAAACCAGAAAAAAAAAAAAAAAAAAAAAAAAAAAAAAAAAAAAAAACCATGTTCAATAAACAACCGATAATGGTTCTAGATTTAAACTTTCTAACTAATTAGAATTTGGTCACACATTATGTGAATTCGACTTGTGGTTTGGTTTCTCAAAATGATCCTAATAAAAAAAAGTACCAATGGAATCCAAGCCTCATATGAACCAAGAAAAAATCAATTTGCTTGTTGAAAAAATTCAAACGATTTCAACATGAAATTCAAAATCGCATCCGAGTATAATCCTTTCCTAGTAAAATCTAAATGATTTCGTAAAGCCCAATGGGTTGCCTGTGAAAACTAAAAGAACGAATCATTTGTTTTCTTTTTTCTTTTTTTTTTTTGGTTTTCCTCGTTGATTTCTTCAATGATTCTAACCAGAATCCAAAATCTGAGATTGTGATTTCAATGAAGAAAAAAACGTAAATTAAATCCGAATCAAAAAAGAAATTTGATTTCTTGATTTCTAGAGTGCATCGACAATTTCCCAACCAAATCATTCGATTCTTCAATACAATCAAACACCAATCGATCTTTACAGCCCCAGTCTGATACCAATTGTTGATTACAGGAAATGAGTTTGCACTATGTGTCTGTCAAGTGTGATCGATCCGAAAAATAGACACCAACATTGGGTTTATAGAACCCAACTGCAGTTGCCAGGTTTCTAACTTGACACAATAAACGCTAAACATAACTATATAGACACACAATAGACGCAAGAAACATAATAACTTATTGACCCAAACGATCCATTAATATTACTAACTTGGATTAACCAATTATAGTGCTAACAATTAGGGATGAGATCGGTACCATACCGGTACCATACCGGTACCGATACCGAAAATACCGGTACCGAAATTCTTGAAAAATGGGTACCGATACCGGTACCGGTACCGAAACATTAGGTACGGTACCGGTTCGGTATCGGTACCAGTATTTTCGGTACTTTACCGGTTTTGTACCGTTTTCTCAAGTTTTTGTTGAGATGAAGATGAAAAATATTAGTCTTCAAATTATAAATGTTATTATGTCATAATTATAAGAAAAAATTATGCAAATGAATGCATCATAGAAATACGTTATAAAAAATTCAAGTTCACAAAACGAAGAATTACAAACAGAAAAATATGAACGCATCATCCTTTGGATTTCTATAGTATTTTTTATATTTAATAATTAGAATATTAATTAGGTTTTAACGCATAATGGTAAATATTTTTTAAAGTATACTAGATTAGTAAATAATCAAATTCAAAAATAAAAATACATATATTCCAGTATCGGTACCGTTTCGGGAATTTTCGGTATTTTACCGGTACCGGTACCGGTACCGGTTAGTCGATACCGAAACTCGATAAAATGAAGTACCGATACCGGTACCGAATCTACCGGTACGGTATCGGTTCGGTACGGTACCGGTACGAAACCAGTACGGTACCGGTATTCGGTATAAAAATATCATCCCTACTAACAATCTCAAGACTGGACCCTAATGCCCAGTTGGCTACAAATTAGACTAAACAAATAAATGAACACCACCCTTGAAGTCTGCAGCTACACGTACATATGCTCAACTTCATCAGCTATTTTCGGATGAAGCGCATCCAACTTCTATGTGCTTGGTTCTTTCATGGCTTCTCATTATTACACCAATAGATTCATGGATCTAATTTTGTCTTCACCAAGATGGTTTCAAAGCCAAAAAAACCTATTTCATATATACAACCAACCAACTTATTTTTTTTTTCACTCTCTTTCGCAATCAATCCAAAAATAATAATTCAGAATAATTAAAATTTGCCTTTTGGCAATTGAAATACAAAATAATAATAAAAGTACATCAACCAATGGTTAATTAAGCAATCAAGTTGTCATTTTTGTCAATTAATTTTTTTATGGCTTCCAATAAACAACAAAAAAAAAATGTTGTGAATGAAAATGTTCTGTCATAGTGGTATACTTTTGATTCTACACTTGAACGAGATACTCTACTCTACTTTTTGCTTTTCCATTTCATAAGATTACCCCCAACAAAAACACACTACCCATAAGCAAATCGCCTACTTATTTGGTGTCCCTCATAATCATAAGCATAAATAGATCTTCTATGGACCAAACGACTTCTAGTTTAATGATAGCTCATTGAATTCTTTTATTAGAGGTTTTGAGTTAGAGTTTCAGCTAGAGTAAAATACATTGCTTTAGGTTGAGCCATAGGGTTTTCCTAGTTGCCGGTTTCCTCCTGGGCGGGTGAGTCATGTCATCATGCATGCTCTATTCTTTGAGTGGAAGGTTAATCTATTTGTCAGAGTGATCCAAGATGATCGGGTGTTTGTTGTTAAAAAAAACCTTCTATGATGCATTTGCCATTATTTTGATATTAAATAGCATGATGTTGAATACCCTTAAAGATATTTAAGAATGTGATGTACGACTTCCTATACATACACTACAGGAAAAAACACCTTTAGTGGCGACAAAAACCGCCACTAAAGGTCCAGAAAATCGCCACTATTGGTATTAGCGGTGACAAATCGCCGCTAAAAAGTCGCCAGTATTAAAACGTCGATATTGATCAAAAATCTCCGGTAATGTGTCGCCGCTAATACCCGTCGCCGCTAAAGGTGTCGCCATTATTGATCAAGTTTGAACATCTCAGACAATCATTAGCGGCGACAACAGTGTCGCCCCTAATGCTATAAGTCGCCGCTAAAGGTCAAAAACCATTTTGAAAGGTGCTGCTTTAATATTTGCGTTCCCTGGTTTTGCACCACCTAAAAATACAGAAACTAGAAGTAACATTCAAACCATTCCAATACCTAATTAAACATTCAAACCATTCAAATACCTAATTAGACATTCAAATCATGTTACAATATGCATAAAACAAGTAATCCATGGTTTTGTTCTAGTTTAAAACATAGAGGATCAAGTACATCAACTAAGAACTTGTAATCATTCGTCGGCTTCATCCGAATCATCTTCATTATTTGTGTTCGCTTTCTTGTGTGTTCCATAAAGCTTGGATCTTTAACAAACTTGTAATTTGAGCCTATAAAATAAATTATAAATTTAGTTAAACCAAAGTCGATTTAAAACTATATCAAATGAGTTAACAAGAAACTTTGCTAAACCATAACAAATTATCTAACACTTTTCGAATGGTCAAAACATACCAAAGTTTCTAAAACTTGTATAAATGGTTCAACATATAACAAAGTTATCTAACAATTACCAAACGCTCAAAACATACCAAATTTATCTAAAACTTGTTTAAACAGGTCAAAACATAACAAAATTATCTAAAAATTTACCAAATGGTCAAAACATACCAAATTTATCTAAAACTTGTCTAAACGGGTGCAAAATATAACGACTAATTCACAGAGCTGCAACCCAAATGGCTTATGGTCCAATTCAACAATAACACAAATGAAGTAAAATCACTATAAGAAAAAGGCTCAATAGCATCAATTTAAGCTATAATTAACAGTAATCATCAACGACTCACTTATAAACAGCAGATTGTTCACCTTAGATTTAATGACAGAAGGCGGATAAGTCGGGAAGGAAACAGCATAAGATGAACTCTCGATCGGAAGTAGCATCAAAAGTGAAGAAGTAGCAGGCCGACGGCAGAAACAACGTGGAAAATCGATCGGAAGGAACTCTCGGTCGTGAAGGAAATCTCAATCGTGAAGGACAACGCTAGAGAGAAATAGACTTGGCGAAAGGGAAAAGTGACCAAAGGGAAAGCTGGGCGCCATTTTAATCATCTTTAGCGGCAACTGGTCACCGCAAATAGTGTCGCCGCTAATGATAAAACGTAGTAAATAACCTCAGCCATCGGATGTGTATTGCTCTGAACGGCCGGATGGTTAGCGGGCGGGATTTGTGCCCATATCGCCGCTAAAGCTCCAGTCGCCACTAATGCTACTTTTTCTTGTAGTGATAGTGAGGTTGGGGATGACATACATTGACTTATGTAATGCATGGTTCATTCCAATTAATTTTGAAACGCTTATGAATAAATATCATGAGATTTTATTATGAAAAGTAGAACAACCCATTTTAATTGACTTATAAAACTAACACGTGTCGTATAAAATATTGTATTTATTAGATAGTTATATGTTATTAGGTTATTAAACCGTGTATTACACGGATTTAATATAAAATATTAAATATTTAGTGATGAAAATTTTGTCAATTATAAAATGATATTTGGATATAAAATGATTAATTTACATATTAATAAATATTTAAGTAGTAAAAAGATAATTAAAAATTTTAATCATTATATTATTGACATGATCTTTTAATGTGTAACAATTGATATCTTTGAAATAATTTAAGTTAAAAATTTCAGTTTATATTATATTAAATAACTTTTATACATTAATAATATAAAATATAGTTTTGTAATTATTAAGGTTAAATGACCCAATTTAAAAATAACGTTAAAAATAATGGACCAAAAGTGTAACTTTCTCTATCATTTTGTTACTGAATTTTTTAATAGATTAAAAAACCTCATTTATTTATAAAAACCTCATTGTTTAAAAATTTCGGTTTATAGTATAATTTTAATTTTTTTTAAAAAAAATTATTTATTAAGATTACTTGTTGTTTACATATATTTTGTGTTTTGAAAATAAAATATTTCTTATTTTAAAAAACTTTGATTTTAGAAAATTTCGTATTTTATAAAAGAAATTTAAGTGTATTTTATAATATAAAGATAAATAATATATTAGTTATTACTATTATAATTATTTAATAAGAGAAAAAAATTTCTTTAATAAGAAAGAGAATATTTATTTAATATCAAAGATAATTAAGTGGAATGATAAGAAATTAACAAGTGATAATAGTGGTATAAGAAGTTGGCAAGTGATCAATAGTAGTGTAAGAAGATGACAAGTGACACAAATTTTATTCTTTTATTAGATAATATAGATTTTCCCATGAGTTACACAAATTGAATATAAAATATTAAATAATTAATAATAAAAATTTAAAAATTTTAAAACGATATTTTGGTATAAAATGATTAAAGTACATATTATTAAGTACTTTAAGTAATAGAACAACAATTAAAAACTTTAATAACTTAAGATTTGATACCCGTCCTTCCAATTTTGTAACAATAGAAATCTTTGAACTAATTAATGTTGAAAACTTTATATAGTTCGTAAATGATAAAATATCATGATGGGTTCAAAATAGTTGAGGGTGTTGCGTGTTTTGTGTGTCATATATATAATAGGGTGGTTCTTCCAAGAAATGAGCAACTCTAAGGCCTTGTAACCAACCTCTAAAACCCAATGACGCTTAAGGGCTGCCAAAGGTTCCAATTCGATTTCCTAATCATATGTACGTAATGGCAGTGGAGTTAAATTAAGGTGTATCTGGGATGCATGAGCTAGTTTCAACATGGAACACCGGGCGAACGTGCGATATAGTAATGTACGTCCAAATTAAAAAATTAACTAACGTCACGTACGTAGCTAAAATATATATTTTGTCAATACGTACAGTTGAATCATGAGAAAACAACATCATGCATCCATATTATACGACACAGGCTTGGGCCTTTGTAGATTAGCAAACAACAATTTTAGCATGTCATCCCGGCCAGGTGATCGAGAGTTGACTTTTCAATTATAAGTTAATTTTGCCACTAACGAACATATATAAGCTAGGTACTATACTAAAGGGGTTTGGAGACATAAACAACATCAAATGGAGTTGTCCTTTAAAAGAGTGATAAACTAGCTAGCTTATATTGTCAGCCTACCTAGCTAGCTAGGAAGAAAGGAACTCAAATTAATTTCTAGGTTGGTCATGAGCAAATCGTCAAAAGTATGCTTTTGAGCAATGCTTAACCACCTCATTTTAACCATCAGTTTGTGGGTGGAATCTAAATCTTGCATAATTGAACAAATCCATGATGAAGAGCATCGATCTTCTTAGCAAAATACTTCAACAGCATCCTTAGTGATAAATGGATGAGACAGGGGTATAAAATGAGCATATATATTTACTTAAAACGATAAACAACGAAGAAGATGATGTAAAAAAGATCGCATAGTGGTAACATGGTAATGAAATCTATAGAAACATCCTCCCAGATTTGCTCTTCTTCATGTAATAATGTTGGTTAACCATGTGTAATCGATTAAAAGTACGTATGTTTTTACATTTACATTATTCTTTTTTTTAAAAAAAAATTACACAAAAAATCAAGCATTTTTTTCGTTTTTACGAGTATAATATTGTTATATAAAAAACTGATCTGAATTGTTGTATATGAATTTTGCGTTTTGTGGCATTTTTGGATGTTTACAAGCCGAAACACTAAAAACCCCATAAAATGTCCAGTTTTAGTTTTATTAATATCCGAACACCATAAAAATCATAAAATGTTAACAACATAAACAAAATAAAATATCTCAAAAAAACACTATAAAACATGAATTAAGACCATAAAACTAAGTTAAAAAATGTTATATACAAACTTTAAAAGTTTATGGTGCTTTTATTGTTAAAAATGACATAAAATGCCTATTTTAGTTTCAATAATACCAGAACATCATAAACACCATAAATTGTTATTACCAAAAAATAACTCGAAAAAACACCACAAAAGTGTTTATGGTGTTTTTAGTGTTAAAAATTGCCATAAAATGATCTGTTTTAATCTCATTAATACTCGAACACCATAAACAACATAAAATATCTCAAAAGGCACCACAAACAACATAAAATAACTCAGAAAACACCATAAAACATGAACACTAGAAAACTTATATATGCGTTGAAAAAAATAAATGGTCAGTATAAATAATATCTGAAAAACACCATTGAACAAACATTTCGTGAAACCCAGTTTAAGTCATTATTTTTATTTTAAAAAACATATCAATATTATACTCATTAGAAAGATAAAAACAACGCTCAATTTTATGTTGTCATATTTTTTAAAAATATATTAACGTATAAAAGTTACGAACATTAAAAAATAAGAGAAATTTACATGTGACTTGCATATGTAGGTTCATTTTTTGTTTTAACATTTTTACCATTAAGCTTCTTATCCACATGTCTTTATTTTATTGTGGCTTCGTAGGCTATATATATATATATAGGGTTTGAATCCTATGAAAATACATCCTTAGAGAGAAACCCTTAAACTCTATGTGAGCCACTCATTTGGAATCTTGAAAATAAATATGTGGTCCAAATTAAACCTGAATAAAAAATTAGGATTTGAATAAACAAATCATTTTTAATGTGGACCACATATTTATTTTCAATATTTCAAATGAGTGGCTCACATAGGGTTTAAGGATTTTCTCTCTAAGGTTGGGTTTTCATTGGATTCAATTCCTATATATATATATATATATAGTGATGAAGAGAAACCTTTAACAAAAATAACATATACATATATGAACATTGAAGAAGAATGTGAACATAATTGGAAACATAAAAGAGGAAATAATTATATAAAATGTTTTAATTGTGGATATTATCCAAGTATAGAAAAAAGATCACAGTGTAACATATGCTTTAAAGAAATATGTTTTTTATGCATAAAAGAATTATATAATCTAGAAAATAATAAAGAAACAAATGATACAAATGATACAGAAACAAAAGATATAAAGGATGAAAAATTATAAAAAATAGAGTTAATAACAGAATTACAAAAGTTAAAATTACAAGGAATAGAAGAAAAAATAAATAATATGGAAATAAAATCACAAGTATTAGAAAATAAGATAAATAATATAGAAGATATAATATTTAAGAAAAAGAAAATAGAAATAAATCAAATGTCAGTAGAAAATGAAAAAAAAATATATACAAACACAAGGATCAATTAACATGATATATATACAATGTCAACTATGGTTAGATAAAAATAAATTTCTAGACTTAACTGCATTAATAGATACATGTGCAACAAAAAGTTTAATATCATATAGTTTAGCACCAACACAATATCATAAACAATTAACATATAAATTAATAACAAGAACAGCAGAAGATATATTAATAAATATAACACATTATTTAGAACCTGTAGGAATACAGTTTCTAGATTTTTCAGGAAAATATAGCATAAAATATGACATACCACAAATAAATATAAATCCACAGCACATAAAATCTCAAGATTTTGTGATAGGATTAAACTTTATTTTAGGATTAAATGGATCAATAACAATAACAAAAAATTTTATTACTTTAAGTAAACATATATATAGTTTTCTAACTTCAAGATATACAAAAACTTCTACATTTGCTGAAAAAAGAGGAGAAAAAGGGAGTTTAGAATTTTTAAAAAATCAAAGAAAAGAATCATTACAAAATGAAACAACAAAACTGCTAACAAATTTTTTAAATCATGAATTAGAAAAAGGAAAAGATATAAAAAATAGTATAAATCATCCAATAGTATTACATTTAGAAAAAATAGGATTAATAGGAGAAGATATTAAAAAATCAAAAGTAACATAAATATGTAAATTTAAAATAAAGAATCCAGATATAACAATAAGAACAGCAAATATTGAATATAGTCATTTAGATAAAGAAGAATTTAAAAAACAAATACCAGAATTGATGGAACAAGGATTAATTAGAAAATCCAAAAGTCCTCATAGATCAGCAGCATTCATAGTAAGAAATCATAGTGAAATAAAAAGAGGAAAAACTAGAATAGTATATAATTATAAAAGATTAAATGATAATACAGAAGATGATGAATATAACATACCAAATAAAGATACTTTAATACAATTAATACAAAAGAAAAAGATATTTTCAAAATTTGATTTAAAATCAGTTAATAATCAATTAAAATTAGAAGAAGATTTTAAAAAATGGACAGCTTTTACATGTTCAGAAGGACAGTTAGAATGGAATGTTCTTAGTTTCGGACTAAAAAATGCTCCTTCAATATTTCAAAGATTCATGGATAATATATTTTTAAAATACGATTTTTGTTTGGTATACATTGATGATATTTTAGTTGCAAGTGAAACAGTACAGAAACATGAAAAACATCTGCTAAAGGTATTTGAAGAAATAAGACCACATGGTATAGTTATTTCAAAAAGAAAAATGGAGTTATTTAAGAAAAAGATTTCTTTTTTAGGATTAGAAATTGGAAATGGAAAACTAAAATTACAATCACACATTTCTACAAAAATTTTAAAATTTCCAGAAAAATTTGAAAATTTAAAACAAATACAGGCTTTCTTAGGATTAGTAAATTATGCTATAAAATTTATTCCAAATTTATCAAAATTAGTAGGACCATTATATAGTAAATTACAAAATATAGTCAAAGATTTTTTAATAAAGAAGATATGAAAATAATAGAACAGATTAAAGAAAAAATAAAAGAAATTAAACCCTTAGAATTACCATTAGTAACATATTACATAATAATAGAAACAGATGGATGTAAAGAGGGTTGGGGAGCATTATTGCTTAGTAAACCTAATAAATATAGTCAAAAATCAGAAGAAAAAATAAGTGCTTACTCCAGTGGAAATTTTAAATCAAAAAACAACTGGACAAGCATAGATTTTGAAATACAAACATTAATAAATTCTCTTGAAAAAATTAAAATATTTTTACAAAAGGAATTCACAGTCAGAACAGATTGTGAAGCTATAGTAAAATTTATTAAAAATGATCAGAGTAAAAAAGTAAATAGAATCAGATGGGTTAATTTACAGAATATAATACAAGGACAATGATATATTATAAATTTTGAACACATTAAAGGAAAAAATAATGGGATAGCAGATATGCTATCTAGAAATATAAACAAGTTATTTTGTGTAAATGGACAGAAAAATAAAGGCAAAGGAAAACTTATACAGGCAAGAAGAAGTTCTTCTCCAATGGAGATTTCTTCGGATGAAGATAAACAACATTTTTCAACAAGCTACAGAAAATTACCTGCCTCCATAATTGGCCCAAGCATAAAGATACATGGATCTATATTTGGCCAAAGTACACAGAAACAGTCTATAAAGCCTATAAAGTCTTATGAAAAAAGTCCAGTTATACAAACAAATTTTCAAAACTTTCCTGGACCAAGTTATCCAACATTACAGCATACACAAAATACCATGATATTTCCAACAGTTATGCAAAGTTCTAGTATAACCTATGGGAATTATGTTTTATAGAGGTGTGACGATCCTAATAAAAAATTTCGTCCTATGACAGATATAAAGCTCACAGATAAGCAGCAATGCTTATTAGACAACCTATGGCATATTCAAACCATGCCACAGTCCTCAAAGTTTAAGATACAGATTTTAAATGCTTTGAGTATTTATTTCTCTGAGCCAACAGTTCAAAATCCCGAAAGAATACACAAACCCAAATATACACATTATGTTATATTTAGGGGTAAACAGCTTGGGATATATAACAAATGGGAAACAGTAGCAAAATATATACAGTGCTCAAACCCTATCTTTAAAGGTTTTTGTTCATTCAACGAAGCTTTAAAAGTAGCAAGGGAAAACCTTGGGCTTACATTCTACATAGAACCTGAATAGATACAGACATTTTCGGATATGGTAAGGGCTAATCCAGAAAATGTTATAAAGCAACATCAAGAAGAAATTGCAAAGCTTAAAGAGAACCTAATTACGATTAGTAATAAAGATACAAAGAATTTACACATTACTGTTGAAAATATTCTGTTAGAAAAGCAAATAAAACTTTTGGAAGTAAAAAATACACAGTATATATACAAAGAATGCAAAAAGAGAATACAGAAATTATTAGAAGATTTGAAGCTTTTAAATATAGAATGATAGATATACCCTGGAAACAAACTTTGAAGCCCCTTACAGAAAAGTTTCCAGAATTTGAAGCAATTATTTCTTAAAAGATTTGTACAGAGTTTCCAATGATTTTTTATACACTACAACAAAGGCTCTTGGATATTTCTTTTTGGCCAGATAAAGAGGTTAATGGAGTTAAAGTTGTAGAAATGATTAATGAACAAGAAAAAACTGGGTTGTCATTATTACAGATTTTCTACCCTACAACCCTAACAGATGACGAAATAATTCAGTTTTACCATTATGGTATGATTGATTATATGAAGATTAGATTAAATAGAAAAACAGAAGATTTATTACAAAGATTCGGAGAGAAATTCACAGTTATTATAGGAAATATATATACACATTCTCAAGATCCTATAATAGGATGTAAAATTTTTTATTCATTTCCATATATGAACGATAATACCTACAGACCTGCTAGAAAGAGAATTTTCGTCTCTCACAGAATGTATCTACATAATTATTTAAAAGGTTTAGCAGTTGATGAAAATTTCGATTGTGGAAGTCTTCCATAGATAAGCGAATTCCTAGAAGATAATACAAAAATGAAGGAATTTTCAGAACGTTACAAAAATTTTCTACAGACTCCTAAATTGCCAGAATGTTTTAATTGGCAAAATTATATTTTATTAGAAGAATGTCATTATATACAGATTTATGCACATCAGAATTGGAAAATGTTTCTACCATTCGTTGGAGAAGGAGAAGATATGGAGTTAGAACACATTATCAATAAGGAAGATGATAACAATAGTCCAGTATCTCCACATTCAATGGATAGCATTTCAGATACCCACAGAGATTTTTAAAAGAAGTCGTCATGGATGACGTTTATACAGACAAAGACAAAAGAAAACAGCAAGCATATACAGACAGACAACCGACATCATCTTTATTTTACTTTTTCTTTTTGAAAATAATGAGCTTGTACTTTTTAATCTTTACCATTCTTTTTAGAAAATAGATCTAGATTGTTGATTGTAAATGATTAGATTTCTTTTGTAAGCCTGTATAAGGCATTCTTTTCGTTTTGTAAATACACACTGAAATTTCAATAAAAATATTTGAAATTTTCAATCTCTCTATGGCACACTAAACCACAAACCTCCTTCTTCCAATCAACCTTCCAAAACACCTTCCCTATTATCCGAGCTTAATATTATATCCTGAATTAAAAAAAAAAAGGATTTCTGCTGCAAATACTCTTCAAGAAATTCTTCCGCTTCTTAATTACTCTGCTCAAAAGTAAGTTCTAATTTATGCTTTATTGCAATATATATATATATATATATATAGGGAAAGGAGTGAATGAGAACCCACCTTTATTGAGAAAACTCATAAACCTTCATCCAATGGCTAAATAAAAAGTAGGTTTATTATGATCATGACAAGTGTCAACACCTTTTTTTAAATGAAAAGGGTATTTTTGACATTTTACCTATCATTTACATTTTCTATTTTCTTTAAAAAACTTACCCCTCATGTTTTTTAAACATTTATAACTTTTTATACATATTTATTTTTTCATAAAAATTACACCATTAAATTTCTCATATTTTTCTCTTTAATTCTATTATAATTTTGCCAAAAACTAATAATTTATCCAAATATTCGTAGTTACGTCAATGTAATAATTGATCATTACACCACTGTTAACAATTATTGATCACTTACACCAATGTAATAAACAATTATATCATGGTAACTAAAACTGTCTAATGTAAATAAAACTTTCCTATTGAAATGATTGTAAAAACGAATTCAACCCATTGAAATAAAACTTTACTAAATTTAATACTATAGTAAATCCAAAACAACTTTCATCGTGATTTCAGAAAATTCAAAAATAACGTAAATTTAATGCATCCATTGGTGAATTCAAAGTATTACGTTGATGTAATATAGGCGTTTATTAAATAAGTTGCTTCAAAAACTAATTACATTACTATTTACATCAAAGGAAAAAACAAATCTAGATTTCCTATCAGTTAGAATACGCGAACGAATTATAATAAATATTACATGTAAGGGAATTACGTTAATGAAATAAAAACGTATTACATTGATGTAATCCATTGTTACATTACGGTAAGTTGCTTAAAAAAAGCTAGATTTCCATTCAGGTAGAATAAGTGAACTAAAATATATTACATTGATGTAATCAATTGTTACTTTACGGTAATCTGCCTGTTGACCAACTTTGTCCATGTTGTCCAGATTGATCGACTTTGACTTTCTTAGACCAAGACCCAATTCAACCAAAAACTTGAACCCTGTAATAAAAAATGACCAATACTCACAGATCTAATAAAAAACAAGAGTTAAAATCAATAAAACATCTTAGATCAAACTTTTACACCACTACATTTAACTACTGAATAAGAGTTAGGTAGTTAGGTTCATACCTTATATCTTTAGAACCATGACTATCGGACTTGTGTCGCCGTTGCTGAAGCCATGGAAGTGGGTCAGCTTCCTTCTCGTGTTGCTGGTTCAAACAAAAAGGAAGGGACTAGAGTGTGTGTCATCGAGACACAACCACGCCTTCATCATCATCGTGGTCTGGCCGGAGAGGGGTGGAATCACCATTTCACAGTTCAATTGCACATCCAATTGTGTAAACTAAAAATTGCAAGTCAATCACTTCTCTAACTAGATAAATCACTAAAATTGATTTTTAAAAAGTATTAAAAAAAATTAAAACCTCCTGATTCTATTCCAGTCAAGGAGAATCAAAACCTCTAAAAAGCCATGTTTTTACAAGAATCGTAATTAGGATACCAACCAGTAAAATTCAAGCATTTATCAAGCTAGATTCAAAACCCTAACTGTATAATTTACACAACAGAGCATGTAAGGATTCAGTAACCACAATTCAAGTAAAAAATATTCATCTCAAAATTGACAAATTGCATTGAGAATTACGAATTACCTTCTGTTCATGAGAAGATGCCTGCAAAAATTAATGGAACCTTTACATCACCTTAATCAATTGTTACATCAATGTAAAGAACACCATCTTTGACTTTCTTAGACCGAGAGATGCAGAGTGTAACATGCTTGTTCATCAAGATTAATACAAAAAACAATCCAATTTGAATCTGAAAGATTTTTAAATAAATATCTTAAACTCGCATATCAACTAAAAAAATGTCTGATGAATCAAAACATTGATGAAAGATTCCTTTCAATTAGGTTCCAATTGAACAAGGAAGCTAAAAAATTTCTGCAATTAGGTTCCAATTGAACAAGGAAGCTAAAAAATTCCTTCCAATTCAGAAATCTCAAATTTCTGCAATTAGGTTCCAATTAAACAACGAATAATGAGCATCAAAAACAAGTCATTGAAATTCCTAATCGAGAGTCGCTAGAGAAGGGCAGGATAAACTCTTTAAATCCATGTTTAAAACCCCCCAAAAGATAAGCTCAAATTAAATCGTTGAAATCCATGTCTAAAACCCCCAAAAACAAGTAAAAGATAAGCTCTTTGATGACAGAGAATAAAGAGCATCAAAAGACCCACGCTATTGCCGGCCGCTTGTGTGTGTCACCGAGACACAACCACACCACCATCGTCATCGTAGTTCTCGTCGGAGGGGGTGGAATCACCATCCAAAACCCTAATCGAGGGTATCTTGAGAAGGGCAGGATCATCGAGGGTCGGAGAAGGTCGATCGTCAGAGATGGGTGGAATCACCTTCAAGCTCGCCATGATGAAGAGGTTCGATCGTCCTTTTCTCTCCAGCTCACTTCCTTTCTATGTGGGTTTTTTTTTTTCTTTAAGAAATTTGAAAGTATTAAACACACACAGGCAAGTACATATGGTGAAATTACCAGTTTCCTTGATGCCATTTGATCCATTGATTTAGAATCTTTATTATTTTATAATATATCAATGGCTTAGATAGGGTTTATGGGTTATCTCAATTACAATGGGTTATTATAAGAGCCCATCCCTATATATATTGTAACATCAAGTGCCAGATCGTCCGGCAAGTCCGTACGGTACGTGTACTTTCATTATTCACTATGTGTAAATACGTATACGTGAACAGTGTTTGTGATAACAGAATTCAAAATACAAGAAACAGTTGTACGTATTTAAGTGAAAACTTAAATACTGTAAGTAAAACACGCACGATAAACAATAGTTGTGGGTAATTAGGTGAAAACCTAAGTACAATTGACACAACGAATCAAGAATGACAACGAAGTTCAAGTAAACGACAAGTACAAGTCGGTTGCGATCTGATATCCCCAGATGGCCGGAAAATCAGTACGAAAACAATGTGAAAAGAGGATGTTTAGTTGAGTCCGACAGTGAGGAAACACAATTCAAACACAAATGCAGTGTTATTTCAGAATAACGAACTGACAGTGTGTTTGCGTGGGTGACGATTCACACAAACAAATCTGTGAGTTTGGAGTTCTGAAATAATGACTGAAAAGTAGGAAACAAAAGTCAGAAAGCAAAACCATCGTCGTATTCGTTCGGGTGACGATTCGAACGAATTACGCGCGAAGGTGACGCGATCTAACGAAACGAAACACGACACGATACGATAATAATTTAAGAGAAATAAAACATTTTAATGTTTTACAATTTTGAAACTCATCAAATTAAATTAAATTTGTTCTTTTATTTATTCTATTTACATTACGCGTTTAATTTCCGGAAACGTAACGAAAACGCGAAACGAGCAACAAAAACGAACCCGAACACCCTCGGGGTATAAATACCCTAAATGAGGGTGAATCCCTCATTTTTCACCTCATCTTCTTCACTCAAACCCTAAAATCCCGGTTTCAAGAAATACCCACCATTTTCAAACTTCTTTCTTCAATATCTCTCTCAATACTTAGCCAAATCACTCCATTTTTGAACCTACACGAAGTTCTCATCACCCTCTACACGAAAGTACAACATATCGGAGGTCAAACTCACAAAATCGAAGGTAAAACGAGCTCAAAGTATGCGGTTTTTAGGGTTTTCACCCACCTAGTTCGAACCCCACTCAAAACCGGTTCACCACCTTCGAATCTTGCAACCTACTATCACTGAAATCAACCCTAACACTCACCATCTTCGAAAACCCGGTTACAACACCTTAGTCGACCCTACCCCTCAACCAGTCGAACGAGTAATCCTCAGGTCGGCCGAATGGCTTTTGGCCGAAAGAGCCACGACAGAACCACCTTCGGGCGAATGGGCAGATCCGAAAGAACCAGAGTCGAATGACTCCCTTCGCTCAGTACACCCATTCGATCGGTGAGCACTTCATTCGGCCGAATGTGAAGCTGCATGCTGGTATATCCATTCGGTTGAAGCAAGAGAGTATCATTCGGTCCAAGTTTGTTTCTCCGGCCAACCTGATTCGATTTCAACACAGATCGGCCCATCTCATCCTAGTCGGCCCATATGAGTTTCATTCGGTCCAAGTACTCCTCTTCATTCGGCAGCCATGTGCTTCGGCCACCTCTATTCAATCGGCCAAGCATCACCTTCCTACGGTCAACAGTATCACCCATCTGGCCCAGTGAAGCAAATAGGCCCATAACACTTGACCAGGCCCAAACAAAGAAAGGCCATGAAATTTTGGCCCATGTGGACTTCTTAGGCCAACTAATCCTTCGACCACAGCTTCCAAATTCAACCTAGACATCTTGGGTATTCGGCCCTACCTGGCCCAGTTATACAGTCCATGATGAAATCTGTTAGGCCCAGCAAAAATGAGCCCAAGACCCATAGAATTCGGCCCAAGGCCCACCGGATTTGGGCCAAGGTCTACTACTTCGGCCCATGGTGGTCCAAATTCGTTGTTGAGGCCCAAGTCTTGATTAATTCGGCCCAATACATAGTACATTAGTAGGCCCATTTAGTTTTGGTCCATGGCCCATGAAATTGGTTCATAAAATCATTCGACCCATATGGTTCTAATTGAAACAAACACTTGAAATAATTGGGAATAACACAACATCATGACATGCATGGAAAAGGATTAATGGATATGAAAGTACTACAAAGGTGATACAAGTCTAGATTAATACTTTCACAAGAGTCAAACATCAAGAATTACAAGGATTTTGGGCAAATTGTTTAGTTACAAGTTACTAATGAATTTAAAAGTAACAAGGACATCATGAATGAGTTAAAACTAAACACACAATCTAATGAACTATGATAACAAAGAACCATAACAATAGAATTGGGACCGGATGACGACCGAGACTACGAGTGTTAGCCAACACTAAGGCTAACACCTACACACGCACACGAATAGTTACAACTCATACTTACCAGTTATAAATATCGTGAAATCAATACAGGATCGTGAAAACACACTCAAGTTCAATCAAGAGCGCGTACATTCTTGTTTAAGCTAAGTCAAACACAATTACTACAAGGTGAGTTCATATGCCCCTTTTCTTTAATCTTAACTGATTTTAAACTCTCGGGGCTGAGAAACATGCTTTACTTTTATTTACTTAAAAGTTTTGCCTACATATTGTTAATACTCTGATTAAATGATATTAAATAGCTTATTATCATGTATCATTGTATGCTTGCTTGTATGATTGGATGATGACAGGGAAAATAAGATGATTATGATATTATAATATCATAACTCATCAATACAATAGAATAACATAGTTGTATGATTATCTCTTACAGCCCTTAGTTATTCTTACAAGAGTTAACATAGAAACAATTACAAGGATCATGATGACAAGAACAAGACATAAGAATGATATAAAGATAACACATCTTTATTACATCATTCAATACAAGAGTTAAGTAAGTGTAATAAGACTAGTTCTTATAACACTTAGCTTTACAACTCAATACCTATTACAAGAAAACATAGTACAAGAATCATCCACCACCTGAGTCGACTAAGGGAATTAAGACTGGTTCTTATTACTGCTTAGTGACAACATGGTGACTACATGGAATAACAAAGAATGATAATCATGATAATGTAATTTCATGATAACAACATCATTCACTCCATTAACTAACATAATGTGATAAGACAAGTTCTTATTTAACTATGTTAATATCATGGAGAACATATGACAATGAGAACAACAATACAAGTGAATACAATTACAATTAGTTACTATTGACCTGTTGCATTATATCACTTCAATCATGTGCCAAATTGTAAAAGTTGATCATGTAAGTCCCTTTAATTCGCTGACCAGTTAGTTTGATGTGACTAAACCGACGATAGCATAGTGGTACCATAGGTTTGACAAACCTCTAGCTTGTAGGGCTAGTATGTTGATCGTATTGATTCATTGGCCGGTAACGTATGACCGGTGACAGGGCTACCTCAAGTCAGGTTCTGGTAAGCGACACATGGTGATATTAATCTGCAGTGATAAGTAATTAATCCAACGGAAATCCTATTGACTAGTAGGTTGAGAAAGTGATATGCCCTCATGTTACACTACTAGTAATAGATTTCGTTGAGGACACTAGACATGTAAAGTGGTAGAGATAAATCGGATGCATTGAAATCTGATTACGTGAGGATTTCAATGGATTCCTTTTAGGCTCTATGCACTATGGTTCAAGAACAAATGACAATTGGTTAACTAACACTCTTATTATTTAAAAGTGAACAACAGTTAACCCCACAAGTAATAGAATAATTCAAGGATCAGATTTAATTAATCTAAATTCCTTAATTAATCGAGGGTTTATCAATACTTCGGTTTGATGACTAAACCCCTCACACTACATTATTCTATCATTGATACAACAGACGAATACATATCAGACACGGTGAATAAACGGGAAATGGATATCTTTAGTTGTATCGCAACTGGTGTGGAACTTGATTGAGTGTGTGGTGGGATAGCGTCTGGGCTTGACCCTTTCGTGATTCCCTATATATAAGCATACTTAATCAGGTGAAACACTACTTGTATATATAACTAAGGAGAGGCCATTGGGTGGAACAGGTGAATCAAGTATTACAAGTAACAAGCATGACATTGTGGATGTGTGTATGATCAATTCAATGATTTCAATTACTAAACTTATGAACTCACCAACCTAGTTTTGACTTTGTTTAAATTGCATGTTTTCTCAGGTGACGAACAGGTGTAGATACATATGTACAAGTGCCAAGCTAGTGGACTTTTAGAAGACCTAGCTTACTTTTGATTGCATACTTTTGGAATGACAAAACAGTGAATCACTTTTGTATATCTTGTACAGTTCAAGATATAAACTCATTGATTCTTTTTGGATTAGATTTACTTAGTTAAATTATGATGTACAATGTAATTTAACTTTGTAATTCTATATCATTGTCATGTTTACATTTCTCAATTATATATCATGTGCTATGCAAACAATCTGATCATTTGATTATCATTCAAAGATATCGCGCCCCGGGAACCTTCCGCCCGACGGGAAAACCCGATCCGTTCCCGCCGGCCAGGGGTGTGACATATATATATATATATATGGCAATGATCAAATAAAAAGTATATTTTGCCTAAAAAGGCTAAAAAGGATTTTAAAAATCTCTAAAACCGACCCAAACGAACTCCATTAAACTCACTTTGATGGCATTGGAACCGTCTCATCGAACCCTACAATATTTGCTTTTTGATTTTAGCGTTAACAACTAGTTTTAGAGTTTAGATTTTAGGGCCTTTTTTTTAGCTTTTATGTTTTATCTTTAGGTTTAGGGTTGGTTTTTATAGTTTTGATTTTATTATTAGGGTTTATTGTTTATGATTTAAGGTTTAAGTTTTAAGGAATTACAAGCCGGTTCCAATGATGTAAAAATGAATTCAATCGGAGTTTGTTTGGGTTGGTTTTCGAGTTTTTAAACATCCTTCTTAGCCTTCTTAGGCAAAAAAGACTTTTTAGGGAAATATATATATATATATATATATATATATATATATATATATATATATATATATAGGGGAAGGATCAAATGTTAACCCTTCCTTATAGCGTTAACCGCTTAACCCTAGCGTTTTTTGCCCGAATCTTTGTTTTTTTCATGGTTTTTATTATACATAAATAGGGGTTTCTTTTTTGTGTTTTTGCTAATTCATCACCGTTTAGAAGTTATAGCAAGTGTAAGTTACTTACACTTACTTACAATCCCTATCTGATGTAAGTAAGTCTAAGTAACTTACACTTGCTATAACTTCTAAACGGTGATAAATTAGCAAAAACACAAAAAAGAAACCCCTCTATTTATGTATAATAAAAAACCATGAAAAAAAAACAAAGATTCGGGCAAAAAACGCTAGGGTTAAGCGGTTAACGCTATAAGGAAGGGTTAACAATGGAACCACCCCTATATATATATAAGTGTTCAAATAATAACTTACTCTTAAAAGGAAATAACCAGTCAAGATTAAGCCAAATCTTGGATTTGTTTTGAACATCATTGTAAACATATTTATAACACTATGTTTTTTACAAGTTTGTGTAAATTTATCAACGTTTAAGAGATATCATCATTGTAAGTTTTTAATTTACAACACTGTAACTGTTTTAGGCCCAAAAATTACAATGATGTAAATTCTCAAACGGTGACGAATTTTCGCAAACTTATAAAAGAACATAGTGTTCTAAATGTGGTGATTAATTTAAGAGTTTTTGGTAAGATACTATTGTGTCATTCTAGTATGTATTATATAGTAGTATAGACTATAGATTATTGCATGGTTGTAAAGATCGGCCCTAGGCGGCCGCCGGCGCTGGCGCCTAGGCGCTAAGCGCCCGAGAACTGCCTAAATTTTGGCCTAGGCGGCTTAGGCAGATTTTTATTTTTTTTACTTTTTTCGACTTTTTTCTTGTAAAAGGACCAATTTCATGATTATTTAGACATTTCTCAACCAAAAATCATTAATATGTCTCTGAAACATCGAATCCAGCCAGTTAACATCGAAATTCGTCTCTAAACTTTGAACTTAGTGTTTAAGTTTGCACCTTAAATTACTTTATTTAGTATATTTAAGTTTATTTTTTAAATTATTTGAAGTTTATTTATTAAATTATTGATATTAATGTGTGTATATAATAGATATTTGTAAAATTACATATAAAAATTACATATAAAAATTCTAATCCTCCTAGCGCTGATTAGTCCCTAGGCGGTCCCTAGCTGCACGACTAGCGTATAGCGACTTCTACAACCATGGATTATTGTGCAACGAAAGTTACCCTCTACATAACACCAACACTTATAACACAATTAAACACAATGTATACCTCTTAAGTAAATACCTAACTAGTTATTGAGGAAAAAACATGTGATATTTATTACAAAGCCATTTATTTAGATTTGACTTTATATTTAGTAATTTTTGAGATATAATATTTCAAATCAAATTTAGTATGTATTTTCAACATATGTTGAACAAAAATAAATAATTTAAAGATATTAATGTATAAAGTGAGATTAGCTTGGAACATAACAAAAGATTTTTATTTTCTAGGATCAAGATTTTGTCGGAAAAAAAAAAAGAAATTAGACAAATTGCTACAATATATTTTATACTAATACATACTACATATATGGTACGTACACACACAATTAACCATTATTTGAAAGAGCACACTACTTTGAAGTCTCAAGTATAAATTAACAAGAAACATTTGATTGCTGCTACCTTAAAAATTCACTGGTGAATAATAAAATTTAACGGGGACATCTAGCAATCATGACTTCAATGGAATCATTGTGAGTGATACATACCATCAACCACATTCTGCAAAACAAGAATTTATCCTAATTATTATTTATATATATATATATATATATATATATATATATATATATAGGGCATGGAATTTTTGATAACCCTCATCTTTTGTTACAACCCATTAACCATCATCCAATGGTTACTTGAAAAAGGTAAGTGTATAGGATCGTGCCACGTGTCAATTCCTTTGTCTTTAGTATGAAGGGTATTTAGGACATTTGTTATTTATATAAAGTTTACCCCTTTTTTTTTAAGCATTCATAACTTTTATATACTATATTATTTTTTTCAAAAAAATTGCACCATTATATTCGTCTCATTTTTCTCTTTAATTTCGTTATAGTCTCGACTAGTTTTTTTTTTTTTTTTTTATGTCATGTATTTACATCATTGTAACGAGCTTAACGATAGCAAATTAATTAGAAATTTTTTCTAACAATGGTAAATTACAGTAATGTAACACAAAATGAAGTAATGTAACACAAAATGATGTAATTTACAATGACATAATTAACGGTGACGTAACACATTATTTACAGTGATGTAATTTTCTATTTAATTTCCGTTATAATGTTGACTAGTTTTTTTTTAATTTTTTTTTCTCATTGCCCATTATTAACATCGATATAACGAGCATAAATATAACACATTATTTTAAATTTTTTTCTAACAATGATAAATTACAGTGATGTAATTAATATAACACATTATTTTACTTTTTCTCTTACAATGATAATTACAATGATAAATTACAGTGATGTAATATAACACATTATTTTGATTTTTTTCTCTAACAATGATAATTATAGTGATGTAATTTATCATTGTTCGAAAACAATTCAAACTAATTTGTTGTATTTAGGCTCGTTACAAATTAGGGATGAGCAAAAAACCAAAAAAAAAACCGAACCGAAACCGAATTAACCGAAAAAACCGAACCGGAACCAAATTAACCGAAAAAACCGAAACCAAATTTTACGTCAATGTAAATTACATCATGATAAATTATGTCAATATAAATTACATCACTGTAATTTATCATTTTTAAAAAAGTTTCAATTAAATTTGTTATATTTAAGCTCGTTACAATGATGTAAATATAGGGCATCTAAAAAAAGTAAAAAAAATTAGTCGAGACTATAACGGAATTAAAGAGAAAAATGAGACGAATATAATGGTGCAATTTTTTTTAAAAAATAATATATTATAAAAAAGTTATTAATGTTTAAAAAAGATGGGGGAAAAACTTATAAAGGTAAAATGACTATGATGCCCTTTTTAATATTTTAATGAAAAGCTTATGTGTAAATTTATGATTGGTTGAAATGGGTTATGTAGTTGTAGCAAAAGATGAGGGTTATTTTTTATACTCTTCCCTATATATATATATATATATATATATATATATATATATATATATATATATATATATATATAGGGGATGATTCGAATGTTAATAAGATGTAGTTATTCGGTTAACGCAATAAACACAAGTTAACGTTTAATCCTCCCCCTATATATATATATAACAAAAAAAAATTAGAAAAACTAATCACAATCATTACTTATAAAATTTTTTTCGTTTCTTATTTTTTATTTCTTTTAATTATAAGGTTAGAATTGTAAAAAAAATAAAAAATATATATTTGACTCGTGTTATTATATAAATGTAACTTTTACGCTACATATATGCATATTGTATGAATTACGTATATTCGTGAAATATATATTTTTGTTTATTTATTTTCTTTGTACTTATTACATTTATAACCTTATAATTAAAAGTCATGAAATTAAATTTAAAGATTGATTGGTTGGTAGGATATTTTAAATGATCTACAATTTAAGAAGTTTCCTTAATAGCTAGGATTTGTAAATATTATTTTAAAATTTATTGATTCTATTGACCATTAATTAATTGCAGTTTTTATAATTATGCTTGGTAACGAAACTAGAGATGGATAACCTGGTAGTATTTAAGAAAGTTTGCTCTCTTTTTCTTAAATGTTGGGGTGAGCAGATCTCGATCCATGTCAAACGGTAGGGGGTCAAGGTGTACAGCTTTAACGAATTCAAAACCTTTCAACTACAACAAATTTAATGCACAAGTTGAGAAAAATAAAAATTAAATTAAATTAAAGATGTAACTAATTACAAAGATCATATATATATATATATATATATATATGTGTGTGTGTGTGTGTGTGTGTGTGTTATATAGATATATACATACTACGTACCTTTTTCTGTTTAGCAATAGTCGTCAGCTCTCCAAGAATATATTGGTTTGTGTTGGGATTTTCACAAATGGTACGAAAGTCATCGTTTGGCACTCCGTTTTCTGCTGCCCAACTTTCAAGTGATTCTTTATTTGGGTTGACAACTGCAACAAGGAAGGATTTGAAGCTGTTCCCGTATATCCATATCTGAAACATACATACATACATACAACAAGAAATTAATTGTTAATTTGGTGTACATACGTTATTTAATTGAATTGTAAATTGTAAATTGTAAATTGTAAATCAAATAATTAATAAATGTCATGAATATGGCTGACTGACCGCATCAACACAGGGGACAAGGGAGAATATGGTTTCCAAGTTCTCAACAGAGACATACTCTCCTTGAGAAAGCTTAAAGATGTTCTTCTTTCGGTCGATTATTTTCATGCTTCCATCTGGTTGCCACTCACCAATATCACCTGCTGATCCACATGCATATACGTATTATATAGTCTTAACTAATAATTATATTATAATATTGAAAGGCTAGTAATTAGTATATGTATAGCGGATGGATGGACCTGTGTGGAACCATCCGTCTACAAGGACCTCTTTGGTGAGGTCGTGACGCTTGTAATATCCGGAGAACAAGGAAGTTCCACGTAACAAAATCTCTCCTCTCGGAGAGGCGGGGGACAGGGCATTGTATCCCATTTCGGGAACTGACATCAAACATACATCCACGTTTGGCAACGGAGGCCCTACTGTGCCACTCATTGACAATTCATTTGGTTGTGCAACAAACGACCCCGCACAGCTTTCTGTTAAACCTATTAATTAATCAAATTACTAATTAATATACATACATACATATATATATATATATATATATAACTCATGATCCATCAATTTTCAATTCACACAACAATATATACATTCAAAATCAAAATAATAAATATAATATATGTACGTTTACCATATCCTTGAAGCACATGAGCACATGTCACCACTCTTAAAAAGGTTTCCACACAAGCTGAAAGAGGTGCTGCTCCAGATAGAATAAGACGCATCTTTCCCCCAAGACCTTCTTTCACCTTTTATTTTATTTATTATTTATTTAATCAATGAAGAGATTAATAGATAGATATACGTATTAATGTTAATAACATCAACAGTCAACAGGTGGCACCATATATATATGAAGGAATTAATTAAAGACACACACACGTACCTTACTAAAAATAATCTTGTCAAACCTTGGTGCTGCCTCTTCATGCTTGTACCCTTTCCTCATATTATGCAGTTTGCTGCAGATTGATATGAAAGGAAGAAATAATAATAATAATTAATAAATTAAGATTTTTAATAATTACCCTCTGTCTTTAATGTTTATTATATTATTAAAAAATATAAGAGAAAGATCAAATAAAATGTGTATTTTGCCTAAGAAGGATTTTTAAAAACTCCAAAACCAACCCAAACGAACTCCGATTGAGCTCATTTCGGTGGCATTGGAACCGTCTCATCGAACCCTACAATATTAGATTTTAAGTTTTCGTTTTAACAACTAGATTTAGATTTTAGGTTTTAAGGCTTGGTTTTTAGTTTTTAAGTTGTATCTTTATGTTAAAGATTTGTTTTTAAAGTTTTGGTTTTAGTATTAGGGTTTATTGTTTATGATTTAAGGTTTGGGTTTTAGGATGAGTAAGTTCCCAATTTGTCCATTTTGACCCAAAAAATGACCAAAATGTCTAAATGGTTTCTATTGGCTTAAACCATGGGCGTCCCGCCCGTAATCGGATCCAACTATGGACATCCCACCCGTAATAATATATTTCAACATGGGCGGTTATGGGCGGGCCGCCCATAGTTGGATCCAATTACGGGCGGGACGCCCATGATTTAAGCCAATAGAAACCATTTGGACATTTTTTGGATCAAAATGGACAAATTGGGAATTGACTTTTTAAAAACCATTATTAGCCTTCTTAGTCAAAATAGACTTTTTAGGTGAACCTTACCATAGAAACATAATGCACCATATATAAGTACTACAAAAGTAATTAATTAATTATGGGTTTTTCACAAATTACCCTCTGAATGTCTACGTATCATGTTATGGATGACAATTGAAACTTATATTAATTCTTAAACTGATGCATAATATATATGGGTGGAATTAAAGAAAAAACTCACTATGAGTAGGCAATCTTGAACAAGGCTTGCTTGAGGATGCCGCCGGAAGAGAGCTTCTCTATCAAACCTGAGTATATAATTAAATCAGTTTAATTATAAAGATGCATGTTGTATTAGGTAGTAGGAGAAAGCTAGGGCAAATCTATTCAATTAATTAAGTTCATGAGGGCATACTTCTAGCTTTATAGAGATGTGTGTGTGTGTGTGTGTGAAGATATATATATATATATATTGGCACAATATATATGTATATACCTGAATAGATTCTGTCCAGCACACGAGGAACAGCACAGAAGACAGTTGGCTTTAGCTCTTTGAGATCATCAATCAATAACTTGATGTCCTAATTGAGGATGAGTATTGAAACTTGTTTTACGTACATGAGAATGAAAATTTGCATACACATGCAGATTATAACATCATATATATATATGACTTACCCCCCGCCAAAACCCAATTGAGGCACCGGTGGAGATAAATAACTCTTCAATCACCCGATCAAATATATGTGCTAGTGGTAGATACGAAAAATATACGTCGCTTTCACGGAACTGATAGGCAAAGAAACAAGCAGTAGCTAGATATGAATGAATCCTTAAACATATATATATATATATATATATATATATATGCGAATATATTAAAGGCTTAATTAAGTTGTTTATTAATTTAAAACCTCTTCGCTCATGCTCTGTAGGTGGTGATTTACTCCAGACAAAATGGAAAGAATGCTTTCATTGGTTATCATAACTCCCTTTGGTTCCCCAGTGGTTCCACTAGTGTACATGATTGTACAGATATCACTTCTCATCTTTGATGGCAGCTCAAATCGGTCTTTGCTAATTCCCTTCATCAACCAAACTTATGTATTACTTTTGACTCAAGATCCAACGTACTAGATATGATTAACAAAATCACGCTGGATTCATTACCGTCTTGTATTCGTTAATTTTGTATTTCTTCTTAATTTTCTATATACTACTCATCATCAACTTAATTGCTCAAAATGTTGCTTGGCTATGATATGCATTTTCCTTTATTCTTATCTCATCTATTATATATGATCATATTTGTTATATCATGCATTTTATAATTGTTTATGTTACTCAAATTCTTGGGATTAATTTTACAAACATATTGTTTATTGACTTGTTTTCTTGTTTTGTAATTATTCTATTAAAGCTCGATTTTTTTCTTATCTTATCTGTTGTGCTACGACATTAGCTTATAGTGTTCTTCTCTTTATAATTCTAATAAATACAACCTTGTCATTATAACATACAAATACCCCACCACTCAACGAGTATAAAACTAGTTTATATAGTTCTCAAAGTTCTTCACTTAAACTGGTTGTGCATATACACACACATATCAATAATAATATTTAAAGTGAATTACATAAATCGTCATTTATATTCACTTATTTTATGGATAACATCCTTTATTAAAAATAGTTTCAAAAAACATTCTTAAAATGAAAAATTTATAATGGATTGCATCATTAAAATTACATAAATCGTCCTTTAATTACATCACAAAAATTGTCCTTAATTTATATCAAGAAAAAGGATGAAATCCATTACAAATTATCACTTTTAAGGATGATTTCTGTAACTATTTTTAATAAAGGACACTATCCATAAAATGATTTAATATAAATGACGATTTATGTAATTTAATTTATATTTTATTTAAGGGACATTTTAGTAATTGAAATCCCCACTATTTATGGTATTTATATAATTTACCTTATAATATTTACTCTCTTAGACTCTTCGTGATTTCTTTTTGGTTGAGGTTTATTTGGGTTACTTTTAATTATTATTCAATTGAAATTTCACACATTTCATCTTCAAGTAATGATGCTACATCTTGTTTTTGCATTTATTTTTTATTGTTTTCTAGATTTATGACGTTCATATACGTAACTCAAATTTGCATTATAGGTAATAAACTGATTTGATGCATAATCAAACGAGAAAAAAGAACAAAACGTAGAAGACGTTGATAAGTGTTTATGACTGGTTACATAAACAATTGACTTAATCTCTCTCCATATATGCATACATAAATGCATGCTTACATAATTGTAAGCATGTAAGCATGTAAGCATACATACACATAAGCATGTTTATATAATCATAATACTACTTAGCGTTGTTCCTAAGTTTGTGATATACATGTATGCATACATGAGTAGGTTTTTCATGTAACATATGTGTAAGCATGTTTACATAAATTTTTATGTTGTTCACATGTTCTTCTAACTGTTAAATTTTTTTTAAAAGTTCATTAATATCATCAAATATTATATAAAAAATTATTTAAATAAAACTTATCAAAAAGTGAAAGAGAGAGAGAGAGCTTTAAGTGATTGTTGGTAATTAATGTATTTTTTTTATTTTAAAAATTAATATCTACCTAATATACCTTTAAAGCATGTAATTAAATTCACAATTATTTAAATAATTACAAATTTGTTATTGATGGATATCAACCATTGACCAAACTTAATCAAAGATGAAATAAAAGTTTTCTTGGTTGTTTTCGAAATAATATAGATACTATAGAATGTCGATTAACGTATGCATCTTTCTATGTTTGTTCTCAACAAATATATTATTTATAGTTAATATGATTAATTTCGTTCTGACTATTCGCTAAACCACACACACCTAATCGGTTTTGGTCGATAAAACCAAAGCGAACATGTTAGATTGACTACTTTACAATAAATGCTTACCAAATGCAAAAAGATTTCCCAAGGATAAAGTTGCAAGCCATATTTTTCAGCCATTTGCTTCTGCTCATTTGTGATTGTGCTAAAGCTCACAAGAGCTATATATAAAATAAGCAAGAACAATTTACTTCATGTATGGAACATAAAATATATATGGCGAAAGCAGACAAGAAACTCACTTTTCAAGTACTTTCCAGTATCATGTAATGTTTTTAATACCTATACATGACAAGATTAGACATTAATTAAGAAAGACACAAAACAATGTACAACCCTAAAAGCCAGGTCAACATCTTCACCAAAACAAATATATTAAACAAAGGCAAGAATTAAAAACTTTTCTAATAATGAAAATATTATAGTAATACCTCATAAATTTTAGTTTGTTCAACAAATATAATTGAGATCTCTGCGTGACATATAATATACTTCACTGCATCAGCACCTGAAATAATAATATAAAAACAATAAAAAGTTGCTAGGAGAAAATGAGTTGATAGATGAAATTTAATTAAAAAAGGGTTATATTTCAAATTAGCTACAAATGCAACCAATTTACACTGAAAAAAAAAAAAAAGAATTTCTCCAACATCAGGCCACATGCATATGAATATTAAGACGACTGTTTCACAATCTCTAAGTTATAATTAAGTAGTTTGTTATCATAAATAGGTAAACAGAAGTATTTTGTCCGTCAGCATGTATGTAAGTACACACAAGAAACTAATGAGCATAATCTTAAGTGTGAGTTTTTTATAGCTAGTGACAGTTTTTGTCGACAAAAGGGCCGAGTACGTGATTTGAAGAATACATACATACCTAGAGTATCATATAAGGGGACACAATGAAGGCCGTGAGCATTGCATGCCTACAGAAGACCATCCTTTTAATTCTATAAAGAACATAAGTAATTAAGTGACATCTGAATCAGGTATCATTAAAGTTACCTGCATGCTTACAACCCATTTTGTGCAATTCGTCCCATATATACCACATCTAGCCCCCTGAAAATGAATAATTATAAGTAATTGTATTGAAATTAAGTGAGATGAAGAACAAGTATAGAAAGATGTAAGTCCTCACTTTCTTAATTCCACGACTACAGATAGAATCTCCAACCTTCAATACGGTCTCGTATACTTCCTTATAAGTTAACCATACATATTTACCTGCCTGAAAAATACCCAATAATTAAGATTGAATTTTTAGAAATATAAATAAATTAATAGAACAAGACCCACCCAATTAAGTACCTTGCCATCAGTAATCTCGCGCTGGCCAAGCATTGGATTATCAGGATAATTCTCCACTGATGAACTGTGTAAAATAGAGTTAACATACATAAAATGAAAAAAATAAAATAAAAAAAATGATATCTAATCTGGAAATGGTTCTTAAGAACAAGTTCTAGCTTTCATTGGTCAACGAATCACACATATTTCAAAAACCAAAACCAATTGATTGATTGCAACAAATTCAACTTTTTTATCCAAAATAAATAAATAAAAATAAAATTGTTGATTACAACAAATTCATCTTTAAACGGTTTACCAAAAAATTATGTTTTTATACAAGTCACTTTAAACTTGACTAGTAAGTTGTAACAGTTAAGATACATCAAAAAAGTTATGGTTTTTATACTTATTTCCGGGTTTTGAATACAGAACAGGCTCTACCGAGTTAATGTTGGCAAGGCATCAATCAATTATCACCGTATTTTTTGGTGCCAAACTTGCAAAAAATACACAAAAGGTTCAAAAGTATATATAAATGTATCATGTTTGGTCCATGGTATGGATGGTAATTAGTTAAGTTTTTCTATTAAATATTATAAAATAACCAAAATCCTCTTATTCAAAAAATAAAAAATATTAAAACCTATATTTGTTACCAAAATTCCCCTGTATTAATAACTACCAACCCCCCCTTGCTTTGCATAGCGCGTGATTGTAAACACATCAAATACATATATAAAATATAATCCATAAACATTGTACAGGAAAAATAAAAAATAAAAACACTTAGGCTATGTGTATTAAAATGACCCAAGCATTATGTCCTTTTGTCATGCCTTCACAAGGCCCTCCACCATTACACCCCTTGCAGAACGGAGCGTGACATGTTCTAAGTGACATGGTCATGGGGTGATAGAGTATCTTTTTCTAAACCAATAAAAATACTTACACCATCCTTCACCTTTTAAGTTTTAACTCACTATATCTTATCATTACTAGTATTTTCTACTCACACTCGTCAATCACACTCCTCTTACGTGATGCTTGTCTGGAACTTGGTTAGGCCCTCATCAAATCACCATCTATATCTATATTATCCAATAAAATAATAATAAATATTCTACTTGTTATTCTCATATTCATTTATCATTAATTTTTGTCACATGTCACTTTCATATCAATTTATCATTAAATGTCATTATTATATTAATCTCTTATTTAATTATATTTTACTAATTCTCTCTCTTATTTAAGGTTAATAATTTAAAATAACTAAATTGTTTACTTAAATGCAAAAATATAAATTTTTTATTCTTAATAATTATCAGTAGATTTTAATTATATCTTATTTTAAAATATAATTTTATAATTTTTAAATATTTATTATATTTTTTAAATATTAATTAATTTCTTATTTCACTAACGACTCATATGATATTTAACATACAAATTTTCATAAAACTATTGGTTTAGTCTGAAGATGGGTACCCTTCGATCAGAATAATAAAACCAGAAAAAAAAACTAAGCTTTATTGAATTAAAAGTGGTACAATCAAATCATAAACATCTAACCTTCTTTATAATGAAACAAAACCACAAAAGTCAAAACTCTATCGCTAAAAACTCTCCAACTAAACAATCTAATCTCAAACTTTAAAACCTTAATTTTATCCCTACTTTTCCTGCTTACTTTAAACAAATAAAACATAAAACAATTACTTTCTAATTATTACTCTTTTACTTATCTATCTATTTAATTTTTATAAGATTAGTCCAACATAGTCAATTCATATTAAACTTTTTTAAGTGTTCATTGGTTGTTGAAAATAACTTTAATAATTATGAAAATAATATTTTATCTATCAAATATCAATCATGTAAGTACTAAACTTTCGAATTTTTGTTTTAATGCTTAAAGTATTTGTTAATACATATCTTGATCATCTTATATCAAAATATTGTTTTATAATTTTTAAATTATTAGTTCTAATTGTTTAATATTTTATATTTATTTCGTGTCATACACGGGGTAATAACCTAGTTTTATAGTAATAAATAAATGTTTTAGAGACATGTGGTATATTTCTAGAACAACTCAAGTTTAATTTCTCACCTATCTTTCCTATTAAATACATATGATATTAAATAATAATATTTGATATTAAGTATATTTTTTATATATTATTTTAACAAAAGAGATTTTTAATACATTAAAATATCGTATATGAAAAAAGACACTTTTTAAACAAAACAAATTATATAAAATATAAAATTTTTAAAAAAATTATTTAAATCGAAATATTTAAAGAAAAAACATAAAAAAGCTAGCATTTAAGAAAATATTATTACTTAAATACTTAAAGTAATAATTATACGGAACGATAATCATATTTTATATTAAAGCCTTTTTTTTATGTTATCAAAACTTTTATTAATTACTATTTATTATTATTTTTTTTTATTATACGGAAAACTAAAAAAGAATTATAAAAATTAACAGATATCATTTTAATAAGAAAAGAGTGAAAAAGGAATATGTTATATGTGTGTGTGTGTAGGGAAAGAAGAAGAACCGGAAAACATCCCAGCAACTGTGGAGGGCATCGGGAAGTGGTCGACATCCGAGAACATTCCGGTAAACAGGACCAACAGATGACCTGTCGCCGCTTCCTTCCCTTGCTTTTTCAACCTCCACCACATATTTCTTCATACCCATTCCCAGTTGGATCGATCCTTTTACTAATTCAAGAAGAAAATAAAACAACTATTTAATGGTGGCTAGATAGCTGCTTAATTGTTACATATATACATATACATGTGTATATAATATAATATAATATAATATAATATATATGTGATTAGATGATTATGGGTGGGTTTTGTAAGAAAGAAGGAAAGAAATTGGGAGTACGTACGTACGTTTAATATGTAGTTGGCCTAACAAAGAGACCTTTGCAGCTGGTGAAAATGGATGTTAGAGATGAAGAGTTGGTCAACGAAACATAGAATTAAACCATTTTCTACCATTTATTGCAAGATGATGATATTAAATGTCAATTAAGAATGTTGAATTTTAATTTTACAAATATATAAGGTAGAATATACTAATAACTAGGTTAGTTCCCGTGTATCATACGGATTACATAAAAAATATAACGAATAATTAATTATCATTGAAAATATTAAAAATATAAGATGATTTTTTAATATAAAACATGATTACAATTCCGTATTGTTTAATATTTTAAGTAATATAACAATATTATTATTTCTTTAAACAACTTTTTTTGTAGTTCGTTTTTCCTTAAACATTGTGTTCAAATAATTGTAATTGTAATAATTTTTTTGAAAAAAAAGTGTGTTTTTAATATTAATATATTTTCATGTATTAAAATTATTTTTTTTTAAAAATGCATAAAAAGTATATTTAATATTTAATATTATTATTTAATGTTGGATGTATTTAATAGGAGAGAGAAGCGGGAAATGAATGTTTAGATGCTCCAGAATCATGCCATGTGGCATTAAAAACTTTTATTTATTAGTATAGGTAGATATTTCCATTTCAAATGTATCCACAAATCATTCAATTATCCAATAATATAGCCATAACGGTATTCCTTGACTTATTTTATGAAAGGTCTTGGATTTGAGTTTCTCTAAAAGTAGTTTATAGATGAGCAAAAGCTTTTCTCAAAACATAACCTAAGAGGTACCTTGCTTATGAGGTGGGTTTGCTTCGAACAAGTAGGAGATCAAGGGGTCTCTGGAAAATCAGGTATGTATGTAGCCTAAAATTTTAGCAAAAAGAGGCCCTGAAATGATTTGTGTTGAAAAGGAAGTAAAAAAAAAAAAAAAAAACACATGAATGTTATTTTCTCTTCTTGTCATATTTTTTGTTCTTTCCATGAAATGAATATACAAATCATTTTTTTTAGAAAATACCGTTTTGTGATAAAGAGGAGGGGAGCCAGATTTGACAACCAATTAAATTAGGCTTTAATTCGTCCAACATGATTGCTTTCTTTCTTGTAAGACCCAAATCATGTGCTTGTAAAATGAACTGATTTACCCAAGGTCAAGGTGATACATTCTTACAACTACTATACCATGCATACAATCATCTCTAATTGGATTTGTTCTATCAATTATTCAGTTTGTCCAAACAGTCTCAATCCACGGTCGGATTTTTTCAATCAATGGTCAAACTTTTTCAGTCAAAATCTAAAGACTCAAAATCATTGCAATCAGTGGTCTAATTTTGTTCGATTACTAGTTATAGATAGAAACACTGTATGCATAATTTATTGAAAATCCGCATGTTGCTTTATGCGAATAGCATTTTACCTTTCTTTTTTTCAGAGGGGCATATAAAACAAAGGAATCTACCCGACCACGCATGTTAAGAATATTTTAAAGGTAAATTAAATAGACCGATATGACCAAACAGGGAGAATTTTAGTTGATGGCACAAATCGACTTGTAGAAAGAATGCTATTTTTGTGAATCGATTGCATTGTGAAAGTACTATGATATTGAAAAATTAAAATGAAAGCCAAAGACAACTGCAATTTATGAAGCAAAGAATTAAAAAAAAAACAACACAAGAGACAAAATAAAATGAAGTACAAATATTAACAAAAATAGGTTTATTTCTACCAACAGAACCTCCATGACTTTACTTGGCCCACGCAACTGCATCAACCTCGGTTTGTGCAGATTTGTACAATTCCAGTCTCTTGCCCAAGTCCATGCGCCTCTGCATTATTGCTGGATCCTCGTCCAACAATTTTGCCAATTGCTTACCCTGTCACCCAACCAAACCAAACCAACCAACTTCATAAACATAAATTAATACTCTACATTCAGGATGTAAAATAAACCAAATTGTGCAAGTGACACCGACCTCCTTTGCACCCAACTCCGTGAAGAAATGGTCAAGTAAGCTACGTTTAGCCTCACGCACTTGACAATAGACAACAGACTTTGGGATGGAGTGTCTTAGAGTTCCAACTACCATATGGATGTAAGACAACACATTCGATCCTGTTTGTGGAATAACAGTAGGTTAAATAAGGAGCATGGACATTAATCAAGTGCTTCAATTTACTTACCAATTCGACGAAGATAAGAATCATTATATCGATCAAAAATTGAATGTGTTGGGTTCCCTCCTTTTTCAATATCTTGTGGAAGCTTCCGGAAGAAATCAACTGTCAAGTAAGCACATTCCATATCAACTAGCTGTATAGTAGCCCTCTTGCTCTCATTCCTCATCTTATCTAATGATTCACAAGCTGCATTCATAACCTCCGCTCTAAGGGATGGATATTGCTTCAACTCCTGGACACGGTTACAACCTCTGTTACCATTTAGATTTTCCTTGAATTGAAACCTCAATACATATAAAGACAAAGATATAAATAAATAGACTTGTCTCTTGGACTATTTGCAAATGGTGTATAATGAAGCCATATCAACTAGCTGTATAGTACGCCTCGAGGCGCGCCTCACGGCGCCTTTTTAAACCATGGATATAAATATATAGACTTGTCTCTTGGACTATTCGCAAATGGTGTATAATTCCATCATCATCTCTGACTCACTCATTTAATCAGGTAAGAAAGTTTGCCAGCAGCAAAGGAGACAGTAGAAAAGAATAGATCAGGGGATGGGGTTCCTTTTCAATGTTCATGTGCATATCAAAAAAAAAGAGACTATCACAACCATACATTGTGATTGACTGATTGCAATGCAAAATTAAAAATTGCCGTTGATTTAACATAGGAACCGCGTTTTAAATTCAATCACCAAAAAAATAATAATAAATAAAGAGGGAAGAAGGAAACTAAAAAGTGAAACCCTGCCTGCAATGCAAATCCTCGAGCTAAAAAATACAATAATAATGTGCAGTCAAAAAATAGTCCTGCTTCATAAGTTCAAATGAGAAGATTTTCATGTTTGCTATTCAATACTACACAGAAGTATCGATAGTTCATATAAAAAGAAGGGGGCATGAGACTAACCGCAGTCTCATTAATTGACTTGTGTACCAGATCCTTTAGTATACCATGAACCTAAAGAAGCAAATAAGAAAGAGTGATCAATTCGCATCTGCTATAAGAATTTTTATCTTAAAACCACAACAACATTTGCATGGTATATTATGACAGAATCACAGGCAGAAAAGTAATGCATCATATAAAAAATGACTAAATGAACTAATAATCATGATGATGACAAGGCAACAAAGCCTTCAACTAGTTATCAATTATGTGAAGATTCCGACTTATAAGGTTGAAAAAATAAAGAATAAGACTTATGGTACAATCATATTATTTATCAAATTAAAGAAAATTATAACTATTTAATATGAGAGATAGGCATAAAGTCAAAATATAAACTTCAACAGAAGTTGACATGTGGTATCTAATATTTAATAAGAGAGAGACGGGAAACCAACTTTTAGGTTGCCTAAAAGTAGACATGTTTCTTCTATTATTTTTATTTGTTAGATATAGAAGGTAGAAGATTCAGTGTCACAGACCTTTTGAATTTTGGTAATCATTCAAATGATACAAGACGCCCCATTTGCAGTGCACACATATAACGTATATATGTGTGGGCCCCCAAGGGGCCAAAGTAAAATTGCACTAATTTTAACGTTGTTTTACTTATTTTGTAAAAATAACGTTAAAAGTGTTGGGATGACTAACTTCAAACGACAACTTTGAGCCGGAGACTCCTTCGGAGCAGCCTCTCTATCCCTATCCCAACTAGGATAGGGGTAAGGTTTGTGTCCATCCTTCCCACCAGACCCCACTGAACAGTGGAAATATACTGGGTATGTTTGATTGTTTGTTATTCAAATGATACAAGAAAAAATTCACAGAGGGAAAAAAAACGAAAAAAGTGTATCAACAATATGATTTATTGTGCAATCATATTATTTATTATATAAAAGAAAAATCATTATTATTTAATATGAGAGAGATGCCTAAGATCAAAATTTTGACTTCACCAAAAGTCAACATGTGGCATCCAATATTTAATGAAAGAAAGAGGCAGGAAAACCAGCTTTCAGGTTGCCTGCAAAGCTGATGTATGTCCCCTATTATTTTTATTTGACAGATATAAAAGATTCAACGTCATAGACCTTTTGGTGTAAATGATTCAAAAGATATAAGAATGAAATTTGCAGAAGGAAAAAAAACTAGAAAAATGTGTAAACTCAGATGCTTACGGCATCAACAGCTGCCTCAGCAGGACCTTTAATAGTAATTAAAGTAGATTCTATAAGGCGGCGATATCCTTGTTCTGGGGCTATTAAATGAGGCTGATATCCATCGGCTTCCGTGATTAGTTTTCTCACGTTTTCCATAGAAAGTTGTTTGTCAAACTGTAACCTTTTTAATGCAGCTGGAAGTTGATTATCGAATACACTGTACACTTTGTCACCACCTGGTCGTCTGTAAGGCATAAAGAAAAAAGATATTGCAATAAGCAAAACGAAAAAAATTAAAATATTCCGGCAGCTTCTTCAGATACATACATGCCATCAAGATGTTCTTTGAATGTTTGATCAAAAGCACGGCATATTTCCATGATCATATACAATTTTCCCTGTCGATGCAGAAAAAAGAAAAAGAGAGAGAAGGATCAATAGCAATGAACTTGAGACAGTGCAAAGAAATACCCTCATGCGCTCAACTGCTCAAGGGTCATATTACTAGCAAAGTCCATAAATCACATTAGAAGGGAAATAACTAAACAACTGAACATATAAGTCACTATTGATAAGCATCAATTGAATGATATTTTCATATTTGGAAAAGCCTATTAAGCTGGGAAGAGTAAAAAGAGACATGCTTACTCCAGCATCAGTAGCAATGGGCTTCCCAAGACGACTCAATTCTGTTTCAATTTCAATAATTGTTTTGTTGATGAGAGACTGAAGGCCTGGAATTCGTGACTTGATGACTGTTTCCAAATGCTGAAACAAATACAATTAATAATTTAGTAAAGCAGATTTGATATCTTTAAACTAAACACCCACGGTAGAAAAAGAAACATCGAACATACATATATACATACAAGAGAGAGAGAGAGAGGACATAAAGACAACATCAAATCCAACTAAGGCTTAGAAATTTAGCTACATATATATGATCCATCTCAAAACTTGATTGTAAAGAAGAATACCTTGGAAAGAACTTTCCCAAGATGCTCAGAGCCCATTCTGCTCGCAAGATGCCTATACTCTGGAGTATTAGCGAAGTATTCCCGCTCCCTCCTTCGAGCAGCAATCATGTCAACACTTTTGTTAATATCAGCTTGTGACCGGTTCACAACACCAATCCAAGGAAACTTTAGCTTATAAGATTTCCCTTCCAGCATCTGTAAATGTAAACCCACCCTCCATCTTCATTTAATTACTAAACAATAAACAAGTAAACCTAGAACCTAGTAGTAGTAGTAGTAGAAGAAGAAATAAACAACTATATTATTTCCTTTCTCCCTTTATCGGACATATTATGCCTATAACATCTGAGGAAAAGAATGCCTATTATTCAAACCTGTTTCCCAATTTAGCAACAATTTTTAGATTCTTCAGCTTTTTACACACTATTTTTTCCTAATTGAAAAGTGTTTTATGCGCTATTTTTTCCTGTTTGAAATGTTACTCGTTATGAAATAATCCACACCAATTCGATGGAAGAAGAATCAACTAATAGCAAGTTAACAACCACTAAGTTGAAAATTAATTAACTTTTAACTTTTAAGCTCTGTTTTACATTGTAAAAATCAGCCTAGTCGACCGATTACTCAGGGATTAATTGGTAGTCGGCTAGGTGCAAATTAATTTTCTTGTAATCGGTTAGAAAGTCGGTATTCGGTCAAGGTCGGACCTAATCGGCCTAGTCGATCAGCCTTAAAATCCGGTCAAAGCCCATTTTTCGGGTGTTTTAAACTCTTCAACCTACAGATTCCAACGACTTTTCAAGTTCTGGCTGGCAAATTTTCAAATTCCGGCAAATATTCCGGTGAATTTTCATATTCCAGTGAAAATTCCATAGGCTTTTGAAATTTCAGTGATTTTTCCTGTAACTTTTGGGAATCCGGTGAAAAATTCCAGAAAATATTTGAAATTCTGGTGAGATTTATAGATATATATTTATAAAACTGAACATTTTTATAAAAAATTATATAGAAATTTTGATTATATATGTATAATTATAATAAACTACACAAAAATTCCAATCCGATTATTTCCAACTAATACTTAGTCCCTACCTCACCGTTCGACTAGCGCCTGGCGATATCTCAACCATGAATACATAGAAGCCATATTCAGGGTTCTAAAAATCAGCTTAGATGACCAATTAATAGATGTGTATGCACTAGGCGGTGGTGCGCCGCTTCGATTTTGGCTAATGGTCCGATTAATTGGCCAGAAAAAAAAAGGCCTAGGAAGCAAAATTGGGCATAAATCGACTGGATTCCAACGAAAGTTCCTATGTGTTTTCAAATTCTAGTGTATATCTAAAATTCATTTGAGTTATATATATATATATATATATATATATATAGCCCCATTTGCGGTGCACGCATATAATGTATATATGTGTGGGCCCTTAAGGGGGCAAAAGTAAAATTTCACTGATTTTAACGTTATTTTACTTATTTTGTGAAAATAATCGTTAAAAACGTTGGGATTATTAACCTCAAACGATGACTTTGAGCCGGGACTCCTTCGGAGCAGCCTCTCTATCTCAACTGAGACAGGGGTAAGGTTTGTCTCTATCCTTCCCCCCTCCCCCCCAAACCCTACTCTAAGTGGAATTTTTACTAGGTATGCTTGTTGTTGTATATATGTATATAACATCTTTATAAAAATTATATAGATAAATTTGTTAAATATATAATTTTGAAAAATTACATATAAAACATCTAATTCGATTAATCTCAATTAACCCCGAGTCCCTACCCCACCACTTGACAAGCGCCTAGTGATTTCTACAAAACTGGTCAAAATTTGGCCGATCGAACGGATGGAATAGTTTTGTTCAGGCAGGTGGTTCCCTTGGGATACTCAAATTGGAAAGGATAGCATATTCAAACTTAGAAAAAAGCAGGATGTCATTTTGCTGCATCATCTTTGACACAATATCAGTGTTACTAGCATCGTTTTTTAAAAGGAATAAGCACACTTGTGACAAAATTTAAAGTCATCTTACATCAACTGCATCAGTCCCCTTGTCCATAAGATCAATCTTCGTCAAAACTCCAAACGTTCTCTCCCCTGTACATCCACATTTAACTTATTAGAATATTCAATAAGAAAAAAACATCAATGGTGGAACTGGTACGCATGCCATTGTTGTTTTACTTGAATGTTTAGCCAACTAAACTGTCCAAATATGTATGTATAGAACATGACGAATCGAACCATCACACTCAGTGAATCACACTCATAGTATGGCTATTTGTAGGTTTTGGTGAGATTGAGATGTAGGCGAACCTTATCTCTATTTTTAAGGAAAGATAGGTTTGCTTTCATAAAGATCCTCAGCTCATGAAAAAACAGAGTGACAAACAAACAAGCACACACATGCATAATCAAGCAAAATGCAAAAATATGGAGATAAAGATCTACTGTTACAAGTGGAATGGTGGCAAGATATGTGACAGTCATTTCATGCAAATTTCTACTAAAAACATTAAGAATCTATGTCCGTAAGACAATGTTACTCTATGTCCATCTTATGTCCTAAAAGTCTTTAACCTTAATCCTGTGTGGCGACAAATTTCTAATTTGATTATGTTAAATAAATAAAAATTTTGGGCACAGTGTGCTAAATATATAACATGTTTAATAAATGTTTACAATTTTGGGCAAAATGTGCTAAATAAATAAAAAATTGCAATGTGAAAACCTCATAAGCTCATATCACAATCAAACTCTATTTTGATGTGTAGAGAATGAAATGTACAAGTTGCAATGAAACCCATTTATGACAAACTTTAGCAGTCTATAGTTTTATGATAAATTGTTATTACATGGTGTCACTATGTGTTAAGAGTGTCCCAACTTATGTATCTTTAATTTGAAAAGGAATTTTGTACATAATTTCACGTCACTTTATTCATGGCACTCCTATCTTGCAGCAGATTACTTTCCATAACAAATATTCCATGCAATACTCAGCATGTGACGTAACATTTCACCATCAAAAAAGTCCCAAAGTCTTTTATATCCAACCCCCCCCCCCCTCTTTTTTTTCTATTATCCTACTATGTCTACCACCCACATGATATGATGACATAAAATCAAGAATAACTACATCCTTAATCCTATTAAAGAATTTTTGCACATTGATGGACATGTCAACTTTTGAGGCATTATACTTATAAAACATAACACAAATCCACAAGAATCCCCCAATGAAATTACTAATGAACTCACCATATGCCTCTGCTAATATATTCCTCTCAAATTCTAATTTTTTTCTTGATATAGCCGCAAAAAAATAACAATTTCACAAAAGTGTGTTGCTTGATATCCAAATTTTTCTATAATGATAATGCATCGAATGAACAATTCAAACAAATAATATTATCTAAGGAACAATCAACAAAGACATAAATCAAAAAATCCAAACTAACAAATGAAGATTGCGGTATGAATAATATTTTACTAACCTTGAGGATCTACCTCACGAGCAATTTTGATAGCATCAGAGGTAGCAAGATCTTGGTTGGCAGGAGAAACTGCCAGAATAATGCAGTTAGGCTGAAAAGGAAGCAGATAAGTAAGTTTCAATATATGAAGATCCCAATACACGATATTGAATAATACAACAATCTACAATGTTGAAGCTAGCATCAACCAAATGAGAGATGTTGCTTTTTAATGTTCCAGAGAAGCCAAAGAAAATGGGGGGAGAACATCGATGTCAGGTAAGCAAAGGTGAAACTGTGAAAGCATTAGTTGTTGGCATGCTGCCAGCCTGACACATATGTTTGCCAACCAAAACAAATATAGTTTTTCTAGCATGTCCCCAACGAGGTAGAGCAGGAAATGTTCATTGAAATCAGATAGCAACTTGTTTAAATAAAAATATAAAATGTACCTTCTCAATGTAGGACCGCACCATGTTTTCAATATCTTGCACAATGCTATCTGATTGGCCCTCTACAAAGATCATAGACGTACAAAATCCATTCAAACCACTAGTTATCTTAAGTTAACCACAAAAAGGAAAAAGTCATCTGATGCTAAACTCACCAACAGCTACTTTCGTCAGACCCGGAAGATCGATCAAGGTCAAATTCACAACTGCCAACATCATACAGTGAGTTTTTGTAACCAAATAAAGAAACCAGCAATTAAATAAAGGTAGAAGACTAAAAATTGCATGCAGCATTATTGTAAAAAGTGACTAGTTCAAACTTGTCATCATATACCATTAGCAAGAGCTGGCAGGAAAGTCTTCCCTATATTCTGCATAGAGGTTTTGTGACTCAAAACACATTACTTTTCAATCACAATGGAGTAGCAATCCCTTACCTCTCAGAAAAGACTTGCGCATAACCCCAATTAAAATAGAAAAATTTATAACATCTCTCCCTTGGCCACTTTTAAACTAATAATTAAAATGGAGTAGCATGCCAACATGTTGGGGATGTAGGCCTTGTTTGACCAAGATTTAGGCAGCTGACCCTAACCTTAAGAGTTATACTAGGCTACCAGCCTAACTTATGTTTTCTTGTTCCCAAAGTTTATCTAGCATTGTATATATATGTGTAAGGCCTTTGTAATTCCCTTGAGCATAAAAATAATACGAATCTAGTTGCAGGCTTGCAGCATCATGGATGTAGGTCACACTACCGCGTAAAATATTTGTGTTTTGTATTCTTTTTTAATAAAGGTGCAAGATACATAGGTCCTTTCATAGGTTTCTTGACATAGGGGTCGTTGGTTGTTGTTGCGTCTGTTTGATGGGTTGGGTTTTATGTTATGTGTTTTTTTTTGTGTTAACTGAAGGTTCGCAGGATGGCGGGTTGGTATGTGTTTATTTTTGCGGGGTGGTGGGTTGATATGTGGTTATATGCGGGATGGTGGGATGGTATGTGTTTTCTGTAAATGTGTCTATGCATGTTATATGTGTTATAGGAATGTCTGGGATTTATGTTATGTGTTCATACGTGCCGGTTTGCTGTTTCGAGATTTATTGATTATGTGTATATGTGTGTGTTTTGTTTATTTACGGGTGGGTGGGTTGGGTGTTCGCTTTTGCCTAGATGACTTGTACGTTTAATGTTTTCTTGTCCATTTAAATAGTTGGTGTTTTCATATTGGTATTTTATACTTTGTACTTCGTGTTTCTGGCTGTGGTTGCTTGATGTGTAAAAAAAAAAAAAAAAAAAAAAAAAAAAAAAAAATAATAATAATAATAATAATAAAAAATAAAAAAAAATAAAAAAAAAAAAAAAAACACTTTTTGAGCCGAGGGACTCTAGCGAAGCAGCCTCTCTATTCTACCTGTAGATAGAGGTAAGGTGTGTCTTTATCTTTCCCTCCCCAGACCCCACTCTAAGTGGGATTTTACTGGGTACGTTTGTTGTTGTTGTTGTTATTCTTTTTTAATTGTGTGTGCATGAGATATTTTGTTTGGTGTGTGCATTACTGCATTCTAAATTTCTGATCAGTTCCAGTCCTAACACAACATACATAGGTTTTGTAAAAAATTTCTCTCAAATGCCTCCACACGAGTCTCCTTGACACCCAATCAATCATACCCCCTATTGAATCTATAGCACTGTAAGAACAAACTCCTAATAGCCCGGAACTAAAGCTCAATTAACCAAAACTCACATAGGCAGCTATACAAGCACTGCATGGTAAGTGTCTTTTTCGGGTGGGACCACCTCACACGTCAGTGCTTCATAGTAAAGTCCCCAAGATCCCTATATTTTGTTTAAATATTTATATACCTTCTTAAACAGTTGCTTACTTCCAACTTCAAAATTGTACCCATCAACTTGGATACCCTTAACCTTATGAGCAAGCAAGCCTTCTTTTAGTGTCATAAAAAGAGTTATCTTAAGCCTTCAGCAGAGCGATTTCAAACCCCAATACAACAAATCAAAACTTAAAGCCTCTATGTCAGATAGGTAATATAATAGCTTTTAATGTTAGTCCAAGCATCAGAAATGATAAGTTTAGAGTATCTACATTACAAGCAAGAACAAGTAAATCTAATATATTTTCAATCATTCATGCACAGTGCACCCTTATAACAAACAATATTGTAGCATTCTTTAACGTAGGATTCAAATTCAAATGTCTAACTGGTTACCTAAAAAACGAGTAATAGATGAGAAATGGATAACAAATTTTTTTTTAAAAAAAAACTAAAAAGATAAAAAAATTAAAAAAAAAAAAGGAAAACATGAAGTTTCACAAATAAGGCAAGCTATCTCACCATTAGGGGAATAGATGCTGAGATATATAGGAACTGATGAAATCTGTTTGGTTCGACCTGTCTCACGATCAGTCTCATCAGAAATCTCTTTCCTGACAGCAGCTGCAAAAGAAAAAATAATGGGTTTGCCATCTCAATAGAACTCCCACCTTAAATCATCCGTAATTAATGATGCATAAATTATTATTCATGATAAGTTGAATGTGGTAGAGGATAATGGAGCCTAGAATTAATTAAACTACACATATTATAATATTGGCCCTTAATTGCCATTTAGGAAAAAAAAAATGGCTCTTACAATAACCTGAGAACTAAAACAGATTTCTCTCTAGACATACCAAAATCAGTAAACCTCTTTCTTGGTTGGTGAGCAAACTCCGCATATTCTCTCCCCTCATCAATTCTGTGAAGTTGTAGAACAAGAGGACGACGTGTAACAATCCCTGCATACATATGTGTGTTTCTTTACTCTCGATGATATTAGATATTGAGATGTCAATAAAATGATGTAAGAATCATGAAAAGAAATTTGCATTGAGCATTGTAAATACCAGATCCACGAGGCAAGAAATCCTTGCCAACAACACTCTCCAGCACAGATGACTTCCCAGAGCTCTAAAATGACATGTGGAAAGCGGGAAGACAAACAAACAAACCATGATAAGTTTATCAATTTGCATGGAGATCCATTATACATTCCTAGAGCATTCTCACAAGTTAATTTCAAATTTACTGGATCCGAGACACATACAGTGACAAGAAAACATAAAATAACTAAATAACAGGTATAAATCAATAAAAAGAAACAACTACATGGATAAGTGGTAGCATCCAATCAAACTAGAATCATAAGCAAACTATTAAAGATGTGCAAAAGGCAATTGCATTATCTGAAAACCTTGTATATTTCACATCAAATTACTAATAGCTCCTACAATCAGGCAAACCAAAGAAAAATGACATACGGATTTTGATGATTGAGCACAACTATGCAACTTTAATCATATAGAGAAACTTAATTTGCCAGGAGCATAAAGCTAAAGTTTACAAATATGCTATCAGATGAATTTAATAGATATGAACAATGAAAAAATAAGAAATTTTTCAGGCCACTGTTTAATCACACTTATTTGAGTTAGCAATTTAATTAATTTAAATATTATGATAAACAAATTAAGTACAAGCATATATACTACCTACTCCTAGAAACCCTAAAATAAAATTTAAAGTCAAAAACACCAAACTTATAAACTTGGCTATCTAGCTTTCCCATCCAATTTACCATCGTTTTTAGCTTATATATGGGAATTAAACAATCTTGGTCATAAAAGGGCTTCTAGCCTAGAGAACCCCTTTATTTCTCTCACTAGAAGTCTTGGGCTCGAGTAGCAGGAGGTTTTCCAATAGGCATAGCCTAAAAGATCCCCAGTAGATAGCCATAAAAGGGCCAAGCCAGACCAGGGGTGTCCCTAGGAGACCAGCTACGTCGTCTAACAAAATACTAGCGGGGAGAGGCCCCGAGGCACTCACAGTTCATTGCTGATAAAAAAAAAAAATCAGATTAACACTGATACCGCATAGATGATATCATCAGATTCCGAGTAAAAACCAGCCAAAATCAGATGCCAGAGATTAAAAAAAAAAAACAAAAAAAAACAAAAAAAAAAAAAAAAAAAAAAAACAGGTATGTCGGGTCATAGATCTGAAACTGAAGTTGAAATTTAAACTAAACCTACACAGACCGATTATTCCACTGAACTTCAAAAACTTAAAGATAGCAAGAAAGATTATGCAAATTGTAAATATTAGTATAACGGATCTGAAGTTTAAAACAAGATCTGGATCTACCTGGCCGCCCACGACAGCGATTGTAGGCAGGGCGTCCCAAAGGGTAGGCAGAGAGGATCCTTCGCCAAAATCACCGAGGGCAGTGCATGCTCTCTGCAGTTTGTTCACCAGATTGATTAGATTCTCCATCTTTCGTGGTGAAACAGACAACGATGAGATCGTAGGTGATGGATTTAGCAGTCAAAGATCCGAGCAACGGGCGAAAATGGTAGGTTTTGAGTTAAGTTTGTGGCTTGTTATAAAATATATATGTAAAAATGTAACAAAGGCTCGTAAGCAACGTGGGGTTCACACCATAGAATTTCAAAAGTTGAATCAAAATTTCAAATTATCAAAACCTTATTTAGTGTCCTTTTTCCATTAAATATATTTCGTTTAACATCATCTTCTTTTCCCTAAAGTCATTGCCGCCGTCTTACAAACCACTTCGTCAACCGCAATCCCAACCGTTTTCATCAAGTGCCACCCTTGTCGTTTGTTCAACATTATCCGACCGATTTCTTCTATATTATTCAAGAACACAATCTCTCAGGTTCTACATCTAGAACGCATAATCTCAAGGTTAACGATTCTTTCTTCTTTCAATCAAGAACTAAAGGTAAACATGTTCTATAGATATTTACATAAACATGTCTATTTATTAACGAAAGGGACAAAATATGATTTCTAATTTGGAATTTTGATTTCGATTCTCGCGACAAAACGTGATCGACATGTCATAGAATCATAATAGATGACCAAATCTACGTGAACCATTACTAAGTTGGATGTTCAAGTTCTTCATCTCGAGTGATCAAGGTAACAAATTCAACCTTCAATTCATATTATGATTCAATGATTTATAATTTGGTTTTGGACTTTTTTTCCTTCCCAACTGTCCTATTCGTATTGGCTTTGAATGCATGCCTATCACCTGTTTGTTAAAATGTTTATGAATAAAACTATAGACTGAATATATATTCGTATTGGCTTTGAATGCATGCCTATCGTCCTCGTCGTCACCCTCTTCAGCCGCATCCACCGCCTCCATTGCATCCCTCCGTCGACTACAACCCTAGGACCGCCCTCCATCACATTCGCCGTAGGTTTGGTCCACCTCATAAGAAGGTGAGCTCTTCTAGAAAAAAAAACAAACACTTCATAAGCAGAGTTTTGGTCCACCTCTTCTACAAAAGAGGTCTGTAGATGTGGTCCGCAAACTGCAGACATTTTGCCTCTGAGAAACAAATACCACCTTAGATATGCGGCATCATGAAGAAATTCTCAACGTAACGTGTGGATGAGAAACACTTGTTATTATTTATATATTAAATTATATATATTAAAAGGCAAACATAAGGAAGTAACTTTTGTAATATTTAGAATTTTAACGCGTACATTTTGAAAAATTCGACTTTGATGTGTGCCTTTAGGCCCACCACGGTTCTGCTACCACCTGCCTATGCCTATGCCTATGCCTATGCCTATGCTTTGTTTATATCTTCTCTCATTGACATATCTTTGTGTAATCTTTTATGTTTCTCACCTTGATCTCTTTGGATGGAGATTGATGTTGTGGTCCTACAGTGGATCTATGGTACATTGTAAATGAAATTCTTGTTCGAATTCTCATGCCTAAATCAATCACTTATCAAGCATGGAATCATCTTCAGAACATCTTTCTTAACAGCAAAGGATCACGACATTGGAACAAGAGTTCTTGAATCTTAAATTGTGTGCTTGTTCCCTCTCTTTATGCGAGCAAACAAATAATTCATTCATACTAACCTACAGTTGAGCAAAATAACGAGGTTAACCATTTTGATAACCTACAAACTTGTCAATGAACAAACTTACAAAACCAATAAATAAGTAAATCAAATAATTCCAAATAAAGTAACAAAGAAATATTTAGAGTAAGAGTTCAAAACTAAACTAACACAAAGAGGGGGCCCTCATACCAAGAAAAGTATTGTAAGCATTGAGTATGAAATTGCATTTGTTGCGTATCTCAAGAGTATGGATTGCATTTTGTTGTAGATCTCAAAGCATGGATTGCATCAGTGTGCCCACATAAAGATAATATTACATGGTGTAATGCTAGACTGATAACAGTTTTAACTCTAACTAAATGGGCCTATGTAAAGGCACTAACTTTTAGGTTGGTAAGTGTACAAACCATTAGAGATATTGAAAGTAAAGCTGAATGTAATATCAAAGTTAAAATTAAATTCGAAGCTGAAATTAAAGAAAAAGTCAAGGTAAAATTTCCTATTTTGGATATTATCTAGGAAATAAAGACAAAGTTTTAAAAGTTTAGATTTTAACCACGTCATTCAAACTAATATTGTTTAAATGCAGAAAAACTAGACTTGCTTTTGTATGTATATTAGTTTGACATGTATATTAGAAGATGCCAACTAGGCTCAAACTCGATCGTAATTTTAAAGACTTGTCTATCAGTTTCCGATGGTCACAGAAGAAAGTTTTGTCAACTGCTCATGTTCCCCATCCCGTAACCTTAATTGACACCATTGCATTAATATACTCTCCGCTCATACTGATTCATAACAGATTATTCAAAAAATATGGTTCTCATCCTCGTTTTTCTTCCCTTTAACTCATGATTTCAACTAGGAAACACCATTTTTTTGTTGTATGCGTAAGTGAATTTAATGTGTCTACAATAAGAATGCCAAAGAAGATGGCTCATGAATTTGCATTCTAGTCACCGTTCGCCTACCTTCCTTTTCTCTGCTCAACTTTTTTTCTCACGACATAAAGATATAATGGTTCAATCTAACGTGTAATGTCAGGTATTAACGCAAAAATAGGATTTTAGTGTTTGTATTTGGTTTATTATATATTCTTGAGGTTGTTTACTTGAGTTTGTGTCACACCCCCAATTTTCAACTAACGGAATCATACCGTTTGGGACGTGACAAACCAGGATCTCAGATCATTAGACATAACGAAGACCTCTATATGATTTTCAAACATACTTTGGTCTTAATTTGTAAAATCAAAGTTTAACATTTGCGGAAGCGTTTGAAAACTAATAATAGAAAGTAACTATTGCAAAACCATAAATACAATGTTCAATGTTTTAAATCAACAACTAAAGTAAACTGTATGCATGAGACTCAACGTCCTAGTCCCTGCTTGTCCTTGCTTGTGCCTTAGTGTCCTGAGAAAACATGTAAATCAAGTCAACACAAAGGTTGGTGCATACACAGGTTTGTATGAATAATCACAAATATTTGAACCAAATGTTTGAACAAGCTGTTTGTAAGAAATGTTTGTAGATCACATAATCACATATTGCATAGTCATGATAGCTAGTCACTGTACTATTTACATAAGTGGTCGACACCGAAGCTGACTATTGTAATGTTTGATAGCATTTTCCCTATTGTCTAGCATAAACAATAGTAATGTGTGTTTGGTCAGTTAAACACTTGCGTAGATCCCATCTACCAAGTGAGGTTTGTCAAACCCAATAGATCTATCTTCAACTACCACGCTTTGCACTACGGCAAACTAAACGGTTCGAAATGTAAGGCTTTGTAATGCTATGTTTGCACTTAATGTAAACAGCTAATTCATGCAAGTGATATGTATCTAAAAGTATTTGTTGCACATGTTTTCTCCCCCAAAACAGTTAAAATAAGAAAAGGGGCAGTGTACGCACCTTTGAATGTAGCAGAATGATCAAACACACGTGAACTCGCGCAGATAATTCTCTACGAAGAATCTGTGTTTAAACAATAACTTAGTGTTATTCGGGATGTCGTTTTGTGCTTGAAATCACATACGTGTCAACACACGTATGTTATATTGTTAGAAACGTGTACAAGTAAGTACGCGTGACTTTTAAATTCGTTTAATAAAATCATATAGTCCGTATACGATTTTATTTAACTAAGCGTAATTATACGCGATTTTGTTTTCGTGTTAAAATATAAATTTTATTATTTCATATTGTTCGTATTCTCATTACGATTCCAACGCAACTCAAACAGGTCGAATCGGACTTAAAATGAATAAATTATGATTTAAAAACCAAAATTTGGTTTATTTGTGCAAAACCGGTAGACCCGGATTCGAACCCGCGTCCCCCCGGACCACAAGCACACCTCCGACCAGCTCATCTACCCTTGGTTTCACAACAGCTCATTCGTTTAAATCCTTTTAACCTACAACCCAAGACCTTCCCTTTTGTTTACACTTGACCGAACCAAATCCCCCTCCTAGTTGGTCCCCGATTCGAATCCCATCGAAACCAAAACCATAGGGTTTTCATTAATCATAGGATTTCGACTCATTCTGTACCAGTAATTTGATTCTTGCGATCGTTTAACTCAAAATTCCCCAAAAGATTTAATCCGAAAAAACCCTAATACTTGAACTAATATAATTCACTATGCTTTGATGAAATTGACAAAGGGTTTTTATTAGAAATAGTATTCCGAAACTCTCTGTGATGTTTAATTTCAGTTTCATGTCCATTAGAGTAGAAATCCCCAAATCGTTTTAATATGATGAACCCTAGAATTCGAGATCATCAAATTAGATATTGTTTGATGCAATTGACTTATGGTTTTCATTACACACATGATTCCGAAAGTTTCTGTGTGATTTAATCTAATTTTTAAACGCGTTTGAATCAAAACCCCCAAATTGCTTTAAGTGATGAACCCTAGAAATCGTTTTTGAATAATTCGTTGTTGTTTGTTACAATTAACATAGAGATTATGTCAATCGGCCTCTTCTGAAACTGTTGATACTGTTTAATTTGATTTTTAAGTTTGATTGTTTATATACCCCCAAATCGTTTCCTATTAAGAACCCTAGAATTAAAAATCCTATCTTTCGATGTTAGCAACCGAAATTGGGATGGGTTTACTCTTAATCGGCCATTTTAGAACGTGTATGAGTAATTTGTTACCTGTTTTGATGTTAAATCGATGGAGATCAAATTCAAGCCCTGGATTCGGCCTCCTCCCAATTGAATCTTCAATCCGCAGCTTCTGGAATCAAATTGCTGCTTGTATTATCCTCTGAATGTGCCGAATAGTGTTTAGGAACCTTCAATTTGACTGATTAACTTCGTATTATACCCATTCGAGTCCAACCGACTTCGGTTACTACTCCTAAGTTATTATCTCGCTTAATTTCGACAATTATGAGGTCATTAACGGTTGGTAACTGTTGTTCATCATCAATGTGTGTTGATTGCTAGATTAATTCAATCAATTACTATGGTTTCTTTCGAATTTCGATTTTACTTACTCTCTTGGCCGAAATTTTGACTTATAAAGTCAAAATTGATTATTTCACCTCCTTACAAGTCTAATCCTTGTAAATTGAATGTTTTCAAGTTAACTTTATTTAATTTCAGTCCCTCTAGTTTGTTTTTGTGAGGTTTCGTATCATTTCGGTTAGTTTTCGGTTAACAAGGTTAATCCGAAAAGTCGGATTGTCACAGTTTGATTTAAGGTTTTCCGGATGTGGTGAGGTTGGTGGGAAATACGGATATCAACGAAAGTAAGGTTTTTTGCATTTATATGATTTAGAAGCAAACATGTTGCTCTAAAGACCATAAAAGAATTGAATGTATTAACTATAAAGCTTATTTATTACTCGGTGTTTGAATTTGGTACTTAATTTAGCCATGTTATTTGCAGTGGATGTTGTGGCGGTCACTATCAGAATCAAAATAGAAATTATTTATTGGCAGTGTGTCTATGTTGATAAATCATGATACTATACAATCATTTCATTGTACTTTCTAAAATTTGCACTTGTGTTCAATTTTGATCACCTTCACCCTCACACGACTATTTTGTATCTACAAACATCACAAAAATACCACCCGTTATTCTACAGGAACTAAGTAAATTCCTTTGCTCGCCTTCCTAAACATGTACGACCAAAATAGTCATTTTTGATCAAAATCCTACACTCGGCATACCATTGGCATATTGTTTGACATACGATAGAGCCTCAGCGACGTACCCTTCTCAAGTGGTGTACCATACGCCATGTATGGTACGCCAGGCTCTAGTTGAGAGGTAGTTTTCGCATGCCGAGCAATCCTTGACCATACACGACCTGTTTCCCAATTCTAAACTTACCCAAAATCATTTCAACCCTTTTTATACTAAATTTCATACATGTTTTGATAATTAAATGCATGGGTTTAATCTATTTAAAATTATTACACTTTAAATGTCACACCCCCAAATTAGCACTTGCGGCGTCATGCCACTGGGTGTGACGTGGCAGGATCATATAGTTGGTCATATAGAACGACTATATATACTTTTGAAAATACAGTGTTATATTATAAATAACACAAGTAGTTCAAATGCTAAGTAGCTTAAAATAAAAATAACACAACGAAGATTATAAGTAATTGTACGAAAGCTTAAACATATGATAAATTTGTATTTGGAATATGATAACATAAATTGTTCAAAATAAGTAGTTAATGCATGCAAGACTCTTTTCCTATGACTTCTTATGCATCCTAGCATTGTGCATTTCAATTACACGAGAATACATGCTAAAACGTGTCAACATAAAGTTGATGAGTTCACATGTTTAGATAGTAATAGTAAAACAGTTCACGAGAGATATACTGGCATGTTAATTTGTAGACCACATGTCCTGAGTGCATGTGTTGCACCGCTACCGAAACTAGACTGTTAGATGCCTCCGCCATGTCTATCGTAAAAACAATATCAATAAGTCGATATCACACTCGTCCTGACCACCTGTCAAAGCTGTCGTCGACCGGGGTTTGTCAGACCCAATAATACTATCCAACAACGCCTGGTTCATGTTTAACTAAATGTATGGTTTTGTGAGGACTTTGTTACGATATAAGCACGCTCAAAAATGTTTGACAACATACCGGTCAAATCACACCTCAAATTCCCACATGTAGAGTCAGTCCACATGGGCGTGATGTGGCTAGAATCGCAGCTCATGGTCATATAGAACAACTTTATATGCGTTTTCAAAATACAAGGTTTGACATAAATGTAAACAAATGATTCGTAGTGGAAATACAATTTCATAGCAGCGGAAAAATATTAAGTTAACACATGCAGTGGAAATACATTGTCAGACACTACATTGTTTAGAAGTTACATAACAAGTAAATGTTGCTTTCAAAAGACACAATACATGCATGCAGATAATCCTATGCTCGTTCCTTAAGTACACCCTGAATTCCATAAGCAGCTAGTTACCTGAGAATACAAGTTAAGAAAAAGTGTCAACGCAATGGTTGGTGAGTTCATAGGTTTTGATATACATGGTAATAAGAAATTGTGTGTCATGTTGTTTATTATAATGTTAGTACCGAGCCCTAGGCTCCAAGTGTCAGTGCTTCACTACCGAACTAGACTTGTTAGTCCTTGCCTCCGCTATGTCTCGTAATAACATAGCAAGATAGGTCAAAATTTCACGTGTCCCGACCTTCGGTCAATATTGTGTCACGTGGGTTTCATCACACCCAAACGGATCCATTCAAACTCACCTCGTTGTTCGTACATTAACGGTAAGACTTTTTGAGGGCTTGTTACGATTACAATACTTAATGTTTGTCTAATAAACCAGCATGCACATAAAAATGTTTGTACAGTAATAGTGTTTGACTTGATGCAACAAGTATTCTCCCCCTATTTGAAAAGCTTTCAAAAGAGTAAAGAGGGGCTGTAAACTCACCTTAGTGAAGATGAACAACGCAAGTGTAAGCTCCTACTTGAAAAGCGTGTCGGTCACCGGCTACCTATATCGTATACCATACGTGAGTTCGTGTAAGCGACCGTGTTTCGTGTTCGTGCCGTGTTTGTGCTCAACAACCCTCGGTTGTTATGTTTGTCCGTGTCGGTCAACATTTGTGACAACCGGAAAATTTTTGTTTCTCAAACACTTTTGCTTCTCAAACATTACCAACAACAACCCAATTTCGGGACGAAATTTCTTTCAACAAGGGGATGATGTGACACCCGGCAATTTCAGGTAAATTTCAACTCTTACATTCTTTATATTTCACATTCATACTTGTTGCATTTCATTTAATTATGTTTAATTAGATGATTTGAACACAAACGACTACGAAACGATAGTTCGAGGAACTATCGAATCGTACATTTCACATTGGTTTTGGAAATCAAGTGTGGCAAACACAACACTAACACAAAACAATAAATCGGGAATTATTGAATTGTGCATCACACGTTGCTTAGGGTTAATCAAGCGTGCAAACACTTCGTTAGACACGAGCACAAACTATTGAAGGTAATTCTATGAATTATCGAAACACACACATGAGTCTCACGAACGTGGGTGATCAATCAAACTTATATGTTATTATATGATTATGCACTAAACGTGCATTAGACGTTTAGGATAAGCGTTAGGAATCGAGCACGAGCGAAATCGAATCATCGTAATCGAAAAACAAGAAATTGGACCCGTCGCGGTACGCGACGACCCTATGAAGAAAGACTTCGCGGTACGCGGCGCAAACCGGGAGTCGAGACTCCCGAATCCCATCGCGGTACGCGATAAATAATTTTGATCGGCCTTCGCGGTACGCGAAGGCCATGCAGATTAAATTTTCTTTATATTCAACCCCATCTCATTTCTACTATGTTCCTTTGCAATCCACTCGAGTTCTCACATCTGTTTTCGACCAAAACCCACTGGTATCAACCTCAAATTCCTCTGGTAACATCCTTGAAGCCCTTCCTTGCAACCTTGGAGTGATTTGAAGCCATTGAAGCTCAAGGGGAGTTCTTGGAAGCCATACACAAGCTAGGAGCTCATCATCAGCCACCATCTGAGTTCCAGAACCAGTTCTAGCACGAATTAGGTTTGCATTTAGTAAACTTAGTATATAACCACTAGTCTCCACATAACACTTAGTGATTAGTATTGTTATACTTGCACACATGACACATCTTTTATGCATTACGTTCATCACCGCACGTGGCTACCCATGACGGGGATAGCCGAAAGCTCTATATATTCTTTACAGTACCTACCGCGCTCACTACAATAGTCATTAAGCAAACACTAACACTTATTCTCGCTATGAAGATCATGGTTGGAAGACGTGGAGGACGCAGGAATGCGGGCGGACGTGGGAACATCAACCTGACACAAGCTGAGTTGAACGCCCTCATCAACGAACGGGTTGAGGAGGTACTTGCTGCACGGGAAGCTGCCCATAATCAAAACCCACTGAACCAAGGTGATGAATCTGTTCATATTCACCTTGCACCACAATCACTCGTTTCCAATTCAACATGTTTACCCGATACTTAACCCAACTCTACTCTTTACATATCTCAGGAGCAAATCCTAACCCTCCCCTCTGCACGTTCAAGATGTTCCTGGATTGCAAACCCCATTCATTCAGCGGCACTGAGGGAGCTGTTGGACTGTTACGTTGGATTGAGAAGGCGGAATCAGCTTTCGCCATGAGCAACTGCAGGAACGAGGACAGGGTCAAGTTCGCTGCAGGGACATTCGAGGGAGCTGCCCTCACTTGGTGGAATGCCAACGTGCAAAACTTAGGGCTCGATGCAGCCAACGCCCTACCTTGGGATGACTTTAAGAGGATGTTGAACCGCGAATACTGTCCTCGTGGAGAAGTGCAGAAGCTGGAAACAGAATTCTGGAACCACAAGATGATAGGTTCCGAGGTTGAGGCTTACACTGCCAGGTCTTATGAGCTGGCAAATCTGTGCCCGGAAATGGCAACCCCACCCTTCAAACATATAGAGAAGTACATTGATGGACTGCCACCTCAAATTCAGGGCATGGTACTCTCTGCTGATCCCATCATAATGCAACAAGCCTTGCGGCTAACTCACAAGCTCACTGAGTCGGCTGTTGCACAAGGACTATTACCATCACGTGGTGCTGTGACCACAACCAACGACAAGAACAAAAACAAATGGGATGACACCCTGAGCAAGACTTCCACTCTCCAACCACCACCACAACAGCGCAAGTTTGGATCGACCCAAGCTTATGCACCACCCATCCTCACCACTCAAAACCAAGGGGGCTATGCAGGAAAACAACCCAAATGCCACAAGTGCAACTTCCATCATGCACAGGGTCCGTGTGGCCGTTTCCAATGCCAGCGCTGCGGAAAAGGGGTACATGCAGCCAAAGACTGCAGGGGTGAGCTAATAAAAAAGACCCCACAGCCACAACAACAGCAGCAACTTGAAGCACCAAAGGGTTGCTTCGAATGTGGCAAACCAGGGCATTTCAAGAAGGACTGCCCACACCTGAAAAACTGTGACAATCCGACTTTTCGGGTTAACTTTGTTAACTGAAAATAAACAGAAATGTTATGAAATGTCACATAATCACACTACAATGCTATAATTAAATAAAACAAGGTTATAAGACACTTAAATTGCAAGGATTAATGGTGTAATTATCCTAAGTCATTGAATTTTGACTTTAGAAAGTCAAAATTCGGATGTATGTTCAATTAAACCATAATTCTATCATTTCAAAAGGTTATAAACGAATTAAATCTCAATAATCATAATGAATATAATTATTAGTAACTGTCATGCGTTATTGGATCAATTTATCATCTAATTAAACTCAAACATTAAGGCCAAAGTCGAAACCGTCACTTTCATAGATGAAAGTCATACAATTCGATCACGAACTCCACAATTGGACTTACAGAATCACTAGTCGGCACATTTAGAAGCTTTTCCATACATCAATTCGAACCAACAAGCATCAGGAAGAAGGTTTTGATTTGGAAGTCGACCGAAATTCAAGTCCAAGTCGAACTCTTGCAATTGATCATCAAAACAAGTAAGCTTTCATTCCTAAATACTCTAAATAGGCCGACTAAGAATAAACCCATGGTAATTTGTCGTTCTAGCATCGAATTATATTGTGACAATCCGACTTTTTACACTAACCTTGTTAACGGGAGATGGTGATATCATAGGCCCAACAGAGATAATGTGGGTCCAACAAAACTAATGAAGGCCCAACAAAGTTTAGTAAGGCCCAATAGGGGCAAGTGAAGCCCAATGTATACAAAGTAGGCCATTAAGGCCCAATTAGACTAAACAAGGCTAAAGTAGGCCCAGTAAGGCCCAATAAGGCTCAGGGAGGCCCAATGAAGTCTAGGAAGGCCCAGTAAGGTTAAGATAGGCCCAATTAGGTTAGTTAAGCTCAACAATGTTCTAAGAAGCCTGATTTGTGGCAATTTGCGATTTTAGGTTCAACTTTATTAACCGAAATGTTGTGAATTCGAACAAAAACAATTACGAGGGTTGGAATTGAACAAAACAACCTATAGTTACCACAATTTCAAGGAATTAGGTTGTTATTTGAGTAAAATGCAAAGATGTTGACTTAGAAAGTCAAAATTCGACCAAATGCCTCATGAAATTCGAATTTCACATCAATATTATGTGTAACTGAAATTGATCAGTTGTAAGCATCACAATTATGAGTTGTAACAGTTTCTGAGGGTTAATGATACATTGATTGGCCGAATTAAATCGAAATGATAGCTAAAAGTCGTAACCAAAACTTGTAGTTATCAAAATCGATTACCTAGATCAAATTAGCACAAATCGATCATTCAGAGATTCTATTCGGCACTTTTAGAGTCTTTATCACCCAACAATTCGATCGCAGAAGCTTTGAGGAGACGAATTTGGATCAAGGACGGCCGAAGAACACCTTATAGTCGACTAACAACAATTTGATATCAAATCAGGTATGTAATCATTACAACACATCCTAAAATGGCCGATTAAGGTTAAACATAAGTCAATTTGGATTTATAACATCGAATTAATAGCATTTGATTTCTAGGGTTCTTAATATGATCCGATTTGGGGATTTCGATCGGGATGAGTATAAAAGTGAAATTAAATGATATGATAACTTTCATAAAGTTCCGATCAAACTGTTTCTTATATCAGTTTCAATAGGAAACATTGAATGTTAGGATTTTGATACTAGGGTTCATGTTAAGAAACCGATTTGGGGTTTTCATGGCAAATGAGTTGAATAATGAAATTAAACTATATAGGTAGTTTCAGAGAAGGCCGACTAAGGTTAATCCTAAATCAATTTCGATTAATGATAGCTAATTGATTGAATTCTAGTTTCTAGGGCTTGTTATAAGAACGAATTTGGGGATTGGGTTAAAATGAGTTCTAGAATCGAGTTGGATAGTGTGGTTAGTTCCAGAAGACTTCGAATGATGTTAATATCATAGCAATTTGATGTTACAGTAGCTAAGTAAACGATTTCTAGTTGGAATTTGAAATAAAGTGTTCGAATTTGTTAATACTTGATTTATCAAGAAATGGTGAATGATGTTTCGAATTAAAACCATCAGAAGGATCGATTAGACTCAGGGGACAAAAGCCCCATGGATGTTGGGTCAATCGGGTTCGAATTAGGGACCATTTGGGTAATTGCTTCGGCTATAGAGAGACAAAAGGGAACCGATCAGGTTGTACTTAAAACAATTTAACTTTGAGTTCTAATGCGATTCCCTAGCGGGCTTGACTGGTAAGGAGCGTGTGTTTGATGTGGGGGGTCGCGGGTTCGATCCCGGGTTCCACCAATTTTTGGGTTTTAAATCATATTTTGGTATTTTTGAGATAATTTTCACATACGAACTCCGTTTTAGTCCGTTCAAGTTGCGTTGGAACCGTAACGAGAATACGAATGTATTAGAATAATAAAATTCACATTTTAGATCCAAAAATGAAATCGCGTATAATTACGTCTATTTAAATAAAATCAAATGTGATTTTATTTAAACGATTTCAAAGGCACGCGTATTTTCGTATGTATATTTCTGACACTTTAACATACGTGTGTTGACACGTATGTGATTTCAAGCACAAAACGATAATCCGAATAACACTAGGTTATTGTTTAAACACAGATTCTTCGTAGGAGGATTTCTTACACGAGCTTTTAGTGTGTGATCATTCTGCAATAACCAAAGGTGCGTACACGGCCTCTTTCTTATTTTAAACTGTTTTGGGGGAGAAAACATGTGCAACAAACTGTTTTTAGATACATATCACTTGCATGAGTTAGCTGTTTACATTATGTGACAACATATCAACTTGAAAGTCCTTACACACCTCGAACCGTTTAGTTTGCTGTAATGCAAAGCGTGGTAGTTGGAAATAGATCTATTAGGTTTGACAAACCTCACCTGGTAGATGGGATCTACGCAGGTGTTTGACTGACCAAACACAATTTTACTATTGTTGTGATAGACAATAGTGGCAAGGCGAAAACATGCTATAGCATGGCAATCCGTCAGCTTCGGTGTCGAACACTTATGTAAATAGTTTATATGACTAGCTATCATGACTGTGCATGTGTGATTATGTTATCTACAATCTTGTTATTCAAACTGCTGTTTTGAACATTGTGAATGCTTAAAACCTGTGTTATGCACCAACCTTTGTGTTGACTTGATTTACATGTTTTCTCAGGACACTAAGGCGCGCGTTAAAGCTGGCATGGACTAGGAGATAGAGTCTCATGCATTTGAAACAATTTAGTTGTTAAACATTTGAAAACATTTGAAAGTTTGTATTGTATTTTACAATTTATAACTGTTATTGGTTTTAAAACGCTTCCGCAACTTTTAAAAACTCTGATGTTTTGTTTTAAAGACCAAAGTATGTTTTAAAAATTCATATAGAGGTCTTCGCTATGTCTAATGATCTGAGATCCTGGTTTGTCATGCTCCCAAACGGTGTGATTCCGTTAGTTGAAATTTGGAGGTGTGACATATATGGATTCAATAACTAGGGTTCATCGTTTGAACCGATTTGGGGGTTTTGTATCAAACGAGCTTTAAGATCAAATTAAATGTTGCTGTTAGTTTCAGAGAGTTCCGATTAAGCTAAGCCATAAATCGATTTCCAGTAATAACAACGAATTGATAGATTTCAATTATAGGGTTTATGTGTTAACACGGTTTTGGGGATTTCAATCTAAATGAGTTTGAAAATCTAATTTAAATACACAGAGAGTTTCTAAATATGGCACTAAACGAAATCCCCATATCAATTTCGTGTAACAATAACGAATTGACTAAGCTCGAATTCTAGGGTTCTTGAGTAAAACGTTTTGGGGGTTTCGATTTGAATGAGTTTAGAAATGAAATTAAACAACACAGAGAGCTTCGGAATTTATTATTCATCGATAACCCTCTATCAATTTCATAAAGTAAAAACGAATTGAATGATTCTTGATTTCTAGGGTTTTCGGTTAACATCATTTAGGGTTTTTGATTTAAACGATTACTAGAATTGAATTAATTTACACAGAGAGGGTCGAAATTTCATGTATAAAGAAAACCCTATCATTTTGTTGGTTAACTTAAATGAATTTAACAAATTTGAATCATGAGTATAAAAACCCACGTTCGAAACCGATTATGACACAATTGAGTGTTGTAAATTGATGATTTCCTCGAATTAAAACTAGGGTAGGACTCGTTTTGATGATTGGAATAAAACCCCTATGATTCTGGGGACGATCGGATTCAAATTGGGTTCCAATTGGTGTGATATGGTTCGGTTTGAAGAAACAAAAGGGAATTGGGCCGTTTGGGCTTAAAATGATTAAGAACCATGATCTATCAATAAAAATTGAACAGATTAGATGGTAGGAGGGGTGTGTTCAGAGTTGGAGGTCACGGGTTCGAACCCAGCCCCAATAGTTTTTTGGGATTTAATGTTATTTTGGTAATTTGATCATAACTCCTTCGTTATAACTCCGATTCGACTCGTTCAAATTGCGTTGGAACCGTAACGGAATCCCGAACGTATTAGAATAAAAAATTCACATTTTAAATCGAAAACGTAATCGCGTATAATTACGTTTATTTAAATAAAATCATATATGTTTTATTTAAACGATTTCAAAGGCACGCGTACATACGTATGCCTATTCCTAACACTCTAACATACGTGTGTTGACACGTATGTGATTTCAAGCACAAAACGACATCCCGAATAACACCACGTAATTGTTTAAACACAGATTCTTCGTAGAGGATTATCTACGCGACTACACGTGTGTTTGATCATTCTGCTCACTATCAAAGGTGCGTACACGGCCCCTTTCTTATTTTAACTGTTTTGGGGGAGAAAACATGTGCAACAAACACTTTTAGATACATATCACTTGCATGAGTTAGCTGTTTACATTGAGTGCAAACATAGCATTACAAGTCCTTACATTTCGAACCGTTTAGTTTGCCGTAGTGCAAAGCGTGGTAGTTGGAAATAGATCTATTAGGTTTGACAAACTTCACTTGGTAGATGGGATCTATGCAAGTGTTTGACTAGCCAATTCACATTACTATTGTTTGTGCTAGACAATAGTGGCAAGGCAAAACATGCGTTAGCATGCAACAGTCAGCTTCGGTGTCGACCACTTATGTAAATAGTTATATGACTAGCTATCATGACTATGCTTGTGTGATTATGTTATCTGCAAACATTATATTCAAACTGTTGTTTCAAACATTTGTGAATGCTTAAACCTGTGTATGCACCAACCTTTGTGTTGACTTGATTTACATGTTTTCTCAGGACACTAAGGCACAAGCAAGGAGAAGCAGAGACTAGGATGTTGAGTCTCATGCATACAAGTTTACTTTAGTTGTTGATTTAAAACATTGAACATTGTATTTATGGTTTTGCAACTGTTACTTTTTATTATTAGTTTTCAAACGCTTCCGCAAATGTTAAACTTTGATTTTACAAATTAAGACTGAATTATGTTTAAAAGTATATAGAGGTCTTCGCTATGTCTAATGATCTGAGATCCTGGTTTGTCACGTCCCAAACGGTATGAATCCATTAGTTGAAATTTGGGGGTGTGACAAAAACAACAACAACCAACAGAATAATAACAATGGGAACAATGGCACGAGGGGACGAGCCTTCGTGATTGGGGCCAAGGAGGCCAGAAGGGATCCCAACCTTGCAACCGGTACGTGATTGAGGCCAATGATAATGACGCTTCTGTATTGTTTGATACTGGAGCTGAGAAAAGCTTTATATCTAAGGATTTTAGTGAGATACTTGCCATTACCCCAACGCCCTTAGAAGTCGAGTATACAGTAGAGCTAGCTGATGATAAATTGATTATGACTAAGCACATCCTTAAAGAATGCACTTTAGAGCTAGCAGACCATAAATTTAAGATTGACCTCATGCCAGTCACACTAGGCAGTTTTGATGTCGTAGTGGGCATGGATTGGTTGTCTAAAAACCAAGCTGAAATCATCTGCCATGACAAGGTTGTGCGCATACCTCTCCATAGTGGGGAAACTCTAGACATCAATGGCGAAAGGAGTGACACTCCTCTGAACATCATCTCGTGCATGAAAGCTCACAAATGCTTACGAAAAGGATACACAACCATTTTGGCGCTTATCACCGACAAGACAGAAGAGGAGAAGAGAATAGAAGACATTCCAATCGTATGCGACTATCCCGACGTATTCCCTGAGGATCTACCAGGACTTCCACCGCCTCGACAACTGGAGTTCCGCATAGACCTTGTGCCGGGAGCAGCACCTATTGCACGGGCGTCATATCGACTTGCACCTTCGGAGATGCAGGAACTGTCCAATCAACTGCAAGAGCTGTTGGACAAAGGTTTCATTTGACCAAGCTTCTCACCCTAGGGAGCTCCGGTCTTATTCGTGAAGAAGAAGGATGGCACATTCCGTATGTGCATTGACTATCGGGAATTGAACAAAGTGACAATCAAGAACCGTTACCCCTTACCCCGCATTGACGATTTGTTCGATTAACTGCAAGGATCAAGTTACTACTCTAAGATCGACTTGCGATCTGGGTACCATCAGTTAAGAATTCAGGACGAAGATATACCCAAGACTGCATTTCGCACTCGGTATGGCCATTACGAGTTTTTGGTTATGCCGTTTGGGCTGACAAACGCACCTGCAGTATTCATGGATCTCATGAATAGAGTGTGCAAACCATACCTCGACAAGTTCATCATTGTCTTCATAGATGATATTCTCATCTACTCCAAAACCCAGGAGGAACACAAAGAGCATCTTCAATTGGCTCTTGAACTGCTACGGAAAGAGAAGTTGTACGCTAAACTCTCCAAATGCGACTTCTGGATTCGACAAGCCCAATTTTTGGGACATGTTGTTAATAAACAAGGGATTCATGTGGATAAATCTAAGATAGAGGCAATCAAGAACTGGGAAGCACCAAAGACCCCAACTGAGGTGCGACAATTCCTAAGCTTGGCAGGCTATTATCGACGATTTATCGAAGGATTTTCAAAGATAGGCCAACCACTCACAGCTTTAACCCACAAAGACAAGAAATATCTCTGGACTGAAAAACAAGAAGTTGCATTCCAACTTCTCAAGCAGAAGCTCTGTAGTGCACCTATCCTATCTCTTCCTGATGGAACGGACGATTTCGTTGTATATTGCGATGCCTCGATACAAGGGCTCGGCTGCGTGCTGATGCCGCGAGAAAAGGTGATCGCATATGCTTCTCGACAACTGAAAGTCCACGAGAAGAACTACACCACCCATGACTTGGAACTTGGAGCCGTGGTATTTGCCCTCAAGATCTGGAGACACTACCTGTATGGTACAAAGTGTATGATATACACTGATCATAAGAGTCTCCAACACATATTCGAGCAGAAGGAATTCAACATGCGACAACGTCGCTGGCTCGAACTCCTAAACGACTATGAGTGTGCTATCAAGTATCACCCGGGGAAGGCCAACGTTGTGGCCGATGCCCTAAGCCGGAAAAACACATCGAAACCCAAGAGGGTACGAGCTTTCCAGCTTACCATCCATCCTAACCTTCCTGAGCGGTTACGTATTGCCCAGGAGGAGGCACTTAAACCGGAAAACCTAATGGCAGAATCACTAAGAGGAATGGAACAACACCTTAAAGTAAAAGCCGATGGTTTACATTATTTCATGGAACGCATTTGGGTTCCACATCACGGAAACCTACGAGACCTTGTGATGGACGAGGCTCAAAAATCTCGGTATTCCATTCACCCTGGATGTGATAAGATGTATCACGATCTGAAGGTACTTTACTGGTGGCCACACATAAAAGCCGACATTGCCACCTACGTGGGCAAATGTTTGACATGTGCGAAAGTCAAGATCGAGTACTAGAAACCATCTGGATTACTCACACAACCTGAGATCCCCATGTGGAAATGGGAACAAATATCCATGGATTTCATCACCAAATTACCCCGTACTCCTAGTGGATGTGACATTATCTGGGTAATTGTGGACCGACTGACTAAGTCAGCACATTTTCTTGCGATCAAGGAGAATGACAAGATGGAAAAACTAGCCAGAATCTATGTCAAGGAAGTAGTCTCGCGACAAGGAGTGCCAATGTCCATCATTTCAGATCGAGACGCCAGATTCACTTCTAACTTCTCGAAATCATTGCAAAAGTCGCTCGGTACGCGGTTGGATATGAGTACAGCATACCACCCACAAACCGATGGCCAAAGCGAACGCACTATACAAACTCTCGAAGATATGCTACGAGCGTGCGTAGTAGACTTCGGCAACAGCTGGGAAACTCACTTACCGTTGGTGGAGTTTTCCTACAACAACAACTACCACACTAGTATCAAGGCAACGCCTTTTGAGGCACTCTATGGCAGAAAATGCCGATCACCCATCTGCTGGGCGGAAGTGGGCGACAGTCAGCTCACTGGCCGAAAACTTGTGCATGAAACGACATAGAAGATCGTGCAAATCAGAAACCGCATGGCAGCAGCTTGCGATCGTCAAAAGAGCTATGCTGACAAACGCCGAAAACCTCTGTAATTTCAGGTAGGAGACAAGGTCCTTCTGAAAGTTTCACCATGGAAAGACGTCATTCGTTTTGGTAAACGAGGCAAACTGAACCCACGGTATATTGGACCTTTCGAGATCCTGAAGAGGATTGGTCCGGTTGCATACCAACTCAACTTACCAGCTGAACTCGATGGAGTTCACAACGTGTTTCACGTCTCGAACCTAAAGAAGTTTTTATCGGATGAGGCACTTGTAGTTCCACTGGATGAAATCCAGGTGGATGAACAACTACGGTTCGTGGAAGAGCCGGTAGAGATCATGGACCGTGAGGTCAAACAACTCAATTGCAACTCGATGTGACACCCGGCAATTTTAGGTAAATTGCAACTCTTACATTCTTTATATTTCACATTCATACTTGTTGCATTTCATTTAATTATGTTTAATTAGATGATTTGAACACAAACGACTACAAAACGATAGTTCGAGGAACTATCGAATCGTACATTTCACATTGGTTTTGGAAATCAAGTGTGGCAAACACAACACTAACACAAAACAATAATTCGGGCATTATTGAATTGTGCATCACACGTTGATTAGGGTTAATCAAGCGTGCAAACACTTGGTTAGACACGAGCACAAACTATTGAAGGTAATTCAAGGAATTATCGAAACACACACATGAGTCTCACGAACGTGGGTGATCAATCAAACTTATATGTTATTATATGATTATGCACTAAACGTGCATTAGACGTTTAGGATAAGCGTTAGGAATTGAGCACGAGCGAAATCGAATCATCGTAATCGAAAAACAAGAAATTGGACCCGTCGCGGTACGCGACGACCCTATGAAGAAAGGCTTCGCGGTACGCGGCGCAAACCGGGAGTCGAGACTCCCGAATCCCATCGCGGTACGCGATAAATAATTTTGATCGGCCTTCGCGGTACGCGAAGGCCATGCAGATCAAATTTTCTTTATATTCAACCCCATCTCATTTCTACTCGGTTCCTTTGCAATCCACTCGATTTCTCACATCTGTTTTCGACCAAAACCCACTGGTATCAACCTCAAATTCCTCTGGTAACATCCTTGAAGCCCTTCCTTGCAACCTTGGAGTGATTTGAAGCCATTGAAGCTCAAGAGGAGTTCTTGGAAGCCATACACAAGCTAGGAGCTCATCATCAGCCACCATCTGAGTTCCAGAACCAGTTCTAGCACGAATCTACACCTCTGAGGTAGTTTTAAACGTTTTCTAGTGTTAGATCGTACATGCAAGGGCTAAAAACCCACATGCAACTCCATACGGTTATTGTCCACAAAATTTGTTGGTGATTTGTTGTGTTGATGTTATAGATTCACTGATTTAAAAGTATTAGAATGTTAGATTGAGTTTTGTTGAGTTATTGGTTGATTTGATGATGTATTGGTACACTTGCCATAAAAGGAAACTTTTATGTTGCAAGTCTTGGATTTGTGATGATCTAGACATGACTAGATGTTGTTAAATGTATATTAGAGTGATTAGAAACACATTGGGGTATTTGATTTTGTCAAAAACATGGTTTTGTATAAACTTACTATAAAAGGAAACTTTTAAAAATCAAAAGAGGGCTTTGATGTTTTAAGGCATTTTGATGAACTTTAAGTATTGGGATATGCTTAAAAATGATTTCTAAGCATATTGGAAACTTCGATTTGTGAAAACGAGCTTTTAAACAAATACTTACTATTTTAGGAAACTTTATTTCGGTAAAACGGCATAAATGGTGATTTATGCGCAAGCGACATGTTTTAAGAGTTTAAACGTGTTTTACAATCATATTAGGAGTTATTAACTTGATGAAATGGGATTTCATAACCACACCTTCCTAAATTGGAAACTTTCCAAAGATGGTAACTTATATGGTTAGAGTCATAGGATGCATTTTGGTGTCTTGTGTGCAAAAGGGCACATAAACACAACAATCATGTCACCAACGATTCATGGAGTCTCACTAGTAAACACACACACACACTCGGTTGAGCACACCGACACTTGGAGTTGTATGGGATACAACATAACACAGAACACATACTCACACCTATATGGTTATAGGTGCCTACTAGCAGGATTGCTAGCATTCGCAGACGCGAACACATTCACCGGGACTGCTGTAACAGGTGAGTTCACGACACCTTTTTCTATTTTCTACCTTTGGGGGAGAAAACATTGCATACAAACTACTTTTGAACAACTTACACACCTTTGGTTTCTTTTGTACATGCTAATATCGCGTATATGCATATGTGTGGCATTCATCCACAAAACTGATAAGTCCTCATTAAACACACCTCGAACCGTTAGTAGCGCGTGGCGCTTAGCGTGGTAATTCTGAATAGTACTATTTGGGTCTGACTAGACCCACTGTTGCGAGCCGTATGGCCACCCCGACTGGAGGTCAGAACAGTGCATAATTGACCAAACAACATTTGCCATATCTTGGATGGGTATGGCGGGAGGCAGCATGTTAGCTTCGGTTGCGAACCCGCATATGGTATAACACATATTGACTAGCTATCAATTGATATTGCATTATATTGAAAAGTATACATGCAACATTTACTTTAAACATTTTGATGTTTACTGCTGATTACAAACCTGTGCTCTCACCAACCTTTGTGTTGACCTTTTACTCGCATGTTTTCTCAGGTAACTAAGGCACGCGCACAAGGGATCTAGGATGCTAGGCTGGAGTCGCACGCATCTGTTTAAGTGTCTTAGTCTATTAAACAATTGTTATTATTTGATCGTGTTACCTATGTATTGTCAAACTACTTTAATCGCTTCCGCAACTATTGTTACATAACATTTTGAAAACTGTTTTAAGATAACGCTTCCGCTATTTATGCATATTAACTTGTTTTGATAACATACACTTACTTCAGCAACTCTGATTTTACAAACTGTTTTATCCTAGTTATTGGATGAACGTATGAAACCGGACATATAGGTCTCGCATGTTGTGTGACCGCAGACTGCGATCCTGACAATCTGTTGTTGCTCGTGCCCCAGAAGGGACGGGATTTCTCGGGGTGTGACAACATTGATCGTGTTTGCTCATGTTGGTCCATATTGACCGTGATTGACTGTGTTTGACCGTGTCAAGTCAACGACCCGTTGGTGAATCGTGTGTCGGTTGTGAATCGTGTAACATTCGTGCTCGTGTTCGTCGTGTGCAAGACGCGCAAGTCGCGTTCATGGACAACTTACTATTTATAGTAAGTTTCCATTTATAGCAAGTTTCTCAACACATATCGTTTTTAAAGTTCTAGCATGCTAGTTAAGTCCTACGTGATCATGTTATCACATAACATGTCATCATATGAAATCAAATAAGCATACAAGTCACGCTTGCATATAAAAGTTTCCTAGAAAGGAAAGTTTCTAGATTTAGCAAGTTTATCATCAGAAACCATCTAACTTAGCATGCAATAATCATATCAAGTCACAATAAGTCATTTAGCATGCCCAAAACATACATAACATTCCTAAATAGGTATTTCATATCATAAAGTTACTAAAAATAGTAACTATGAAAAATATAATTCAAATGATTATTCTAAGCATTCCTAATCCATCTTTATGTCAAATATCATCATGTAATATCATTTAACACCATCTAAACATGTCAATCTAGGCCAAATCACCATATAACAACATTTAGGCCACAAAAGTTACTAAATATAGTAACTAAGCCAAATATGACCACAATCAAATTTCAAATCACATTTCTAATCTTCTAATCATCATAATATCATTCTAATAATAAATCCATATACATGCATGTTTATAATCTTATCATTATCAACGAGTTATAACTAAAAAGTTACTATAAATAGCAAGTCCATCAAACCATCAAACCCAGATTCATTTATCAATAAAATTCGTGCATGTGCATCTTATGCACTTGCATGTGCGATCTAGTGCGTGCATGAGTGATTAAAGGTGGTTTTAAGATACAAGGATCATAAGACTACCTTCTAATACTTCTTGAACCCTGAGATGATGCTCAATCAGCTCCTTGGACTCTTGGTTCGTTGGATTTGTCAAGAACAAGAAGAAGGTGGTGGTGTTCAAGCCTTTATGTGGTTGTCAAGCTTCAATCTTCAAACCTTGAGCTTCAAAATGGCCTTCAATGCCTGTCAATGGAGTTTTCAAGGTGTTTTGCAGATGAAATGGTCGAGTGGTTGCGTGTTTAGTCGAAGATTATGATTAAAAGTGATAGATTAGGCATAATGGTCTTGGTTTTATAAAGATTTGGCGTCTGGATGTCGTCGCGTACCGCCGAGAGGGTCCAAGATCCTCTCCGCGTACCGCGATGGATTTCGGGATTCAAATCCCCCGCCCACCTATCGCGTACCGCCATGGGCATCTCCGGGGTCCTTAGCGTACCACGACGGGCCCTGGAAGAGCCCAATAGGCCCAATCTCAATGGTTTGATCCGTTCATTGCCGTTTTCATGCTTACGGACTATCGTTCGACTTCGTTTGAACTCCCAAGTTCAATGTTTGAGTGTTTCGTGAGGTTTCTAGTGTTTTGTTACACGATATGATAAACGTTCACCAACGTTCGTGTTTTCTTAGACACGTGTGTGCGTGTTGCGATAATTCACCGAATTATCGTGTTTATGTCAGTGTTCGTACTGTCATGGCACATGTCACACTAAGTCACTGAATTAAACTAATTCTAGTGCCACGTGTACAAATATCAATTAAATAGACATTTAATTAAAAATAATGCTGACCTGGATTTTACGGGCTGTCACAGGTTATATATCCAAAATATTTTGCAATGTATTCTCCCCTAGTTTAATTAAAATAGTTAAGATAGAAAAGAGGGTTGTAAACTCACATGAGTTGCGTTGTTGTGTTGTTAATGTGAACGGTTTGTCCTTAACTGTCACCTATATAACATAGGTATCATAAGTTCATGTTCATGTTTGTGTTCGAGTTCGTGTTCGTGTTCAAACAACGCCAAGTTTTTGTGTTTGACCATGTTTGTCGGAGTTTGACCATGTTGACTCAATGACCCGTTGGTGACTCATTTAGTTCATTATCATTCGCTTAGTGTTCGTCATTTATCATGTATTGCACGTAAACACATAAAACACGTTCAATAGACATCTTACTACTTATAGTAAGCTTCCATTTTTAGCAAGCTTCCGTTTATAGTAGGTTTCTATATTTGGCAGGTTTCTATTTTTAGTAAGTTTGCGTTTTTTTTCATGTTTATATGTAAGTGATAATGCAAATACCTTCATATTATCATAACATATCGTTTACAATCATATTTCACCATCTAAATGTTCATATACCTTTATTTACAAAAATCCCCATATCAAAAGTTACTATTTATGGAAAGCTTGTCATAAAAATCATTTAATCAAAGTCAAATCATTCAACCATGTTCATAAGACTATTATCATAATCAAAACACTTAAACATAATCAAAATATTACATACATGGCTTAATCTTTTAACAAAAGTTTCCATTTTTAGTAATAATCTCAAATAATCATAAAATGACCTCAATACTCATTTTTATAACTTCTCATGACCACAAATCATCATTTAAATATACTTATCATGCCTAGAACATTATCTAACAACATTTTATACCGTCAAAGTTACTATTTATAGCAATAATCATCTATCTTCACAAAATGACCACAAATGCTACCAATACTCATCATAGGTTATTTCAACAACTCGAATCAGTAAATCAAGCCATGCGCACAAGTTTATAGGTGCATAATTTCGTGCATGTGTCTTTAAATGAGTTTTTTTAGTGCAAAAGGACCATTAAAACTACCTCAATGGATCTTGGATGTTGAAATGGAGTTGGGAATGGATAAGAACACGCTTTGGAAGTCTCTGTTGGTGGTTCTCCAACAATTCAAGAAGATGGTGATTATGGTAAGCTCCCCAAGATCTCTTCCTTGCTTCTAGCTTCAAAAGAGTTCAAAAGCAGCTCCCAAATGGCTCCTGGATATGTATGGTGCAGTTGGCATGTGTTCTTCGCCGGGTTGTAGGGTGTGAGTTCGAGAGAAGTGATAAAGAAATAAAATGAGAAGTGTGGATGGGTTTTTATAGAATTTTAAGGCTCTGGGGCCTTCGCGTACCGCCAAGAGTCCCTTCCGGAGTGCTTGGCGTACTGCCAAGGACAAAATAGACGGGGGAATTGCGTAGATAGGAGGACGGAACGAACCAGTACGAAGAAGACTTTTGTTGCCTTCGGAAAAAGAAGTCCGGGAAAAAACAATTAATCTCTATCAATAAACCTGCCAAAGCACCGAACCATATAGTACTTAGTATCGGTGCCACAGAAAGATATGTTTTTAGACTCGCATTGAAAAAACTCCTTCATTTTATTATAATACACAAGATAATACATATTGAAATGTACAATGATCTAGTAAATAAGATTTACTTTTTGTTACATACAGAAAAAAACGTCATTTTCTTCCCCACGCCACGTACCGTTGAGTGGAAGATAATTGGTCATCGCGAACCGCGATGAGTTTTGGCTGATTTCAAATTTGCTGCCCATCCTTCGCGTACCGCAAAGGAATTCGCCGAGCCCCAATGGCCTATTTATATATAATAGATTCGTTTTTCATCCTATTTTCGTTATTATTTATCGTTTTTTGACATTTGTCTTGATTGGGTTGTTTGGTACTCACATATCAGCCATTGTTGTTCGTCCTTTTCTTTGTTTGATAATTCACCAACGTTCATGAGTTCGAGACACGTGTGTGCGTTTCAGGTAATCGTAATTCCTCGAATTGCTGTGCAATTGTTTGTGTTTGACTATTCTGTCACGTGTCACACTAAATTAAACCAATTATAGTGTCACATATGTAATTATTATTTAATTAAATCGAATGTTGACCTGAAATTTGCGGAGTGTCACATTCAATTCCTTAACGTGTCAAAATTTTAACATTCAACGTATAACCATGCTTAAGCAATTTAGCTAAGCCATTATAATTGTGCACGCCTTTTGAATTAATAACATTTAGTTTGCATGTATTATGTTCACACTATTATGAACCAAGTACTGCATATAAGATATATAAGTGTTTACAATATTGTAGATAATAACTTCCTTCAACATAGTGATTGCTTATACTATTGTGATTCAATCCACTTTATGTATTTAATTGAGTGTTCACACTTTTGTGAATCACTACAAAATTCACTAACTTGATTCAACGAGTGTAGGGTAGGCCTAATAGGTTCTACTGACGCACACCCAAACGTCCAACTGTCCAAGTGCTGACCTTTTTCAATTTTTGTACGTTTAATTATACATCTTTGGGTCTTCAAATGGGTGACTCAGTATGTTTGAACTTTGAAGAGATATTGAAGACGTACCTGATGCAAGTCTTACTGCTTCCTCCATTCTGATTCAACTGTGAGTACTAACCGGTCAACCATCGAAAATCCTGGGCAATGTCTTCATTCGAAATATGGGTACAAGGCTCGACTGGTCTTGTGACATTCAGTACCTGATTGTCCGGCAAGTCCATGCGGTATGTGTACTTTCACATTTTACTGTGTGTAAATACAACGTATGAACAGTGTTGTGATAACAGAAATCAGAAATACAAGAAACAGTTGTACGTATTTATGTGAAAACTTAAATACAGCAAGTACAACAACTCACGATAAACAATAAGTTGTATGTATGTAGGTGAAAACCTAAGTACAGTTAATACAACGTATCCAGAGAAACAACAGTGCACACGTAAACAACAAGAACATGTCGGTTGCGATCTTATATCCATACATGACAGGAATCAGATGGCTGATAAATCGTTATGAAAACAATGTGAAAACAGGAACTTTAGTTGAGTCCGTCAGTGAGGAAACACAATTCAAACACAATTGCAGGGTTATTTCAGAATAACGAACTGACAGTGTGTTTGCGTGGGTGACGATTCACACAAACATATCTGTGAGTTTAACGTTATGAAATAATGACTGAAAAGTAGAAAACAAAAGTCAGAAAGCAAAACCATCGTCGTGTTCGTTCGGGTGACGATTCGAACGAATACGCACGATGATGACGCGTTCTGACGAAACGAAAACAAAACACGAAACGATCGAGAATAATTTAAGAAAATTCAATATTTTACGTTTTACAAATTTGAAACTCATCAAAAAGCAATTAACGAAACTCTTTCATTTAAAATCTGTAAACGCGCGCACAAATATTCGGAAACCCAACAAAGACGCGAACCGAGCAACTAAAATGAACCCGAACTCACTCGAGGTATAAATACCTTGAATGAGCTCATCTTCTTCATTTTTCCCTTTCCCTTCTCTCTCTAAAACCTCCATTTCCGGATTCCCTCTCTCACTACCATTCTCCACCTTCAACCACCCATATCTTGCTCAATACTTGACCAAATCACCTCATCCTTGGACCAAATCGGAGCTCTCATCGTCCTCTACACGAAAGTACAAAGGATCCGTCCTAACAGCCCTTAAATCTAAGGTAATCTGAGCATCAAAGTCCCGAAAATTAGGGTTTTCAACGCTTTTGTTCAATCCCAAACTAAACCGGTTTAGGGCTCTTCTCACTTGAACCATATGACCACAAAAATTGCTCCTAACACAAAACCATCGTAGGACCATCCTAGATTGGGTTGGGAGCTTGGTTGAACAACCATGGAAGCCAAACACCCATAGGCCGCCGAATGAAGGCCGACCGAAAGGCAAGGGCCGACTGACCTAGCTCCGGTCGAAGGGGGCATTTGGCGATTGAGTCAAGCCGTATGGGCCAAACGGCGAATGAGCCACATTCTCTCAGCCATCAAGCTCATTCGCTCAGCCAAGGGGGGGTTCTCAGTCGAACTAGAGTCATTCGGCCGAGACAGAAATCCATTCACCCGAGCCAAACCATTCGGCCAAACTCCCTCCTCTGGCCACATTCTCTCGGCAACATTTCATCCGGCTAAGGACATTCGGCCAAAGGCCATGTTCCCAATTCGGCCATCCTTATTCGAGCCTCTCCATTCGCTTAATCACCTTTCATTCAACCATAACCCATTCGGCCAACCAAGTCCCATGCGGCCACCCCATTCGATCAAGCAACTGATTAGACCACCAGCTTTCATTCGACCACTATTGCCTCAGGCCCAACATATGCAATAGGCCACACCTTCGGCCCAATAGACTCAGTTGGCCCAGTGAGGTCTAATCCTATGATTAGGCCCAACAATTTAGCCCACACAACTAGTCGGCCCATCATAGCCCAATCTGCCCAAGGAATTAACTTGATCATTGGGAGTGATTGGGCCCACGACACATTATTTTGGCCCACGATCTAGTTCGGCCCAAATAACTAAAGAAGTAGCAAACATATTTAGTTGATAACATACATGGAATTATGAAGGTGGGGTAAATCACTACAAAAGTGGCGGGTTACGGTTAATGAATTTCACAAACTCAAAACAATAAATGCAAAAAGGGTGATGCCTAACATTTCATTATTATGTAACAATAATCTATGACACTTGAAACAAGGGCTGAATGACGATCGAGACTTACGTGTATTAGCCAAAGTTTATGGCTAACACATACACACACACGAATTCCTACAAACTTACACTTACAAGTTACGAACAACGTGAAATCAATACAGGATCGTGAAAACAATATCAAGAACAACAAAGAGCGCGTGCAATTCTTGTTAGGCTAAGTCAACTACAACCACTACAAGGTGAGTTCATACGCCCCCCTTTTCTAATCTTAACTGATTTTAAACTCTCGGGGCTGAGAAACATGCTTAACTTTTAATTAGTTAAAAGTTTTAGTTTAACATATTGCTATTACTTTGATTAGATAATATTGTTTAACTTATTATCATTTATCATTGTATGCATGCTTGTATGATCATGATATGACCGAGACAACTAGATGAATATGATAATATAACATTTAATTATTCTTACAAGAACAGACATTGAGATTATCACAGGTGAACGTGATGACAACAACAAAACACATGAATGATATGGAGATAATATATCTTCATAATATCATTCAACACCAGAGTTAACTAAGTGTAATAAGACAAGTGCTTATATTACTTAGCTTACAACTCGAAACATATTACAAGATAACATGGAACGACTATCATCCACCACCTGAGTCGACTAAGTGTAGTAAGACTAGCTCTTACAACAACTTAGTGACAACATGGTGACTTTATGGAATAACAAGGAATGATAATCATGATAATGTAACTTCATGATAACAACATCATTCACATAAAGTTAACATAATCTAATAAGACAAGATCTTATTTAAGTTTGTTAAACTACTATGAGAACATACAACACTGAGAACAAACAACATTGATGAACAAAATACAATTGATTGCTATTGAACCGTCTGTATTGTATCACAACAATCATGTGCCATGTATTCAAGTATGATCATTGTAAGTCCCTTTCACGAATCGCTGACCAGTTAATTTGACGTGACTAAACCGACGATAGCATAGTGGTACCATAGGTTTGACAAACCTCTAGCTATGTTGATCGTATTGATTCATTGGCCGGTAACGTATGACCGGTGACAGGGCGACAACAGTCAGGGTCTGGGAAGCGACACATGGTGATATTAATCTGCAGTGAAATTGTAATTAATCCATCGTTACCTGTTGACTAGTAGACTGGGAAATTTATTTTATCTCATGTCATATTATTAGTAACAGATTCGATGAGGCCTATGGAAACACAAAGTGATAGAGGTAAATCAGATGCATTGTAATCTGATTACGTGAGGATTGCAATGGATTCCTTTTAGGCTTTATGTACTTCAAGTCGAGAACAAATATCAAATGGTTAACTAACACTCTTATTATTAAAAGTGATTGACAGTTAACCCCACAAGTAATAGAATAATAACAAGGAACATATTAAATTAATCTAATTTCCTTAATACAATGAGGGTGTATCAATACTTCGGTTTGATAACTAAACCCCTCTCAATCTATTATTCTACATATGACACAGCTGGTGAAATGGAATGGGTATCCATAGTTGTAATGCAAGTGGTGTGGAGTTCTATTACTTATGTGGTGTGATGTTGGCTGGGGTTTGTTTCGCCTACATATGCCCTATATATAAGCATAACTAATAGGATAAGATATTACTTGCAAATATAACTATGGAGAGACCATTGGGTGAAACAGGTGAATCAAACAAACTAGAAGTAACATGTGAACTATTGTGATTGTGTATGTGAATGAATCAAGGTTTTCAATTATCAAATTTTATGAACTCACCAACCTAGTGTTGACTTTGTTTAAATGTATGTTTTCTCAGGTGACGAACATGTTTATTCCAATTGGTGTGTAAACATGTTGGAGGAGTTGCCGAGTTATGGCATAAAAATTTACTAGGCCTTACTTTCTATCCTCATGGATAAGTTTCCTAATTCCATTCAAAATAAACTTTTTTTCCATCAATAAATCACAATCACTTGAATGGTGTCATGACATTTGAAAGGTCACTTAAATAATATCTCAACAACAATTTGTTTGATGCTCACTTGAATGCATCCCTATATACATATGAAATGCATATATGTACACACACATATACATGTATATGTATGTATATGTACACACATATATACATGTATATGTATGTATACATATAAAACATACACACATATGTATGTGTATTTATATATATATTATATTTAAGGTACAACTAATGAAAATGAAAGGATTAGAGCATGAGGACAACCAAATCATGAAATCATGTTCAAAAGTTTAGCAACTGAAAAAGAAAGGCTCACAACATTAAATGAGAATAAGAGCGAAACAACTCTTACATACACCTAGGTTAACACTATCAAATAAGAGAACTAGGCTCGACTCAACCATTTTGAGGCGTCTAAATGAAATAAAAATCCAGGGGCCTTAACTCATTCTAATTATGCTAACAACTAAACTGCTAAACAAAGCGAGGCAAAAATAAAAATCAAGCAGTAAGCATTGTAATAAAAAAACAAACCAAAATATTCAACTGAATCAAATAACTGTTGTGAATAGAATGATCTTCTTATTATTATGATATGATATAGCCAAATACTCAAATTTTTTAGATTGGTTCAAGTTTCATACCTCAATTGGACGATGGAGGAAAGAGAAGACAATGAAGACTGACAGAGAAGTTTATGGGAGGCGGCGACAAGCGAAGAAGTGACATCGGAGGTGATGGTGGGAGTAGGAGATGACAGAGTGGACTAGTGGAGCATTTGAGTGTTAGTCATAATTTAAAAACTTATTGAATTATTTGTTTGTGATTCTCATTGGATGTAACCCAAATTTTAAAGGAATCCTACAACCCATTTGATAAAAAAACCCACCACACTTGAAAAATTTTATAAAAATTAAGAACTCTAAACACTTGTTTGGCCCATTGGGTCGACTTTGAAGAGAACAAGTTATACATGCTAAAGTAAAAGCTCAACTTTCTTTAAAATGTTAAAATGTATTATTCAACCAATTACCCTAAAATATTAATAAAACACGGTAAGAAACAAAAAATTACCCATCAAAAGAAATTTGACAAGCTTATCATATTAAGACAACTATGTATATAAATAAAGGAAACATGCTACATAGCCTCTTTATTAATTCCTTATCTTGACAATCACAAATACAACCCAAAACTAATATGTATCTCTCACATTAGAGACTTATCGCAAGGGATCGCTTCCTGTGGTAAGACTAACAATGTTGTTTACATTTAGCAGATTTTGTTCAGAATCAATTCAATATGGTACATGACGAAGCAATAATATTCAACGCAACAATAACACTTGAAAATATCAAGACATTTCTTGAAAATATTTTGTAAATTTCTCCGATTTTAAACTGGTTCATCAGGATGGTTATAAAATAATAAAGAATTATAAAATAATAAAGAATGTAATCCCAAATTGATTCGGTTTCCAATAGATTTTGCTGTTTTCTGAACCTCTAACCGGGAGGAATTGTTTCCTAATTATTGCAAAGATAACAAGCATAAACCCCAGGCCATTCAAGGATATTCTCCGCTGCCTCCTTTTTCTCTTTTATCTCACCCTCTTTAGAAAACAGTATTTCGATGCAGAACAAAGCCCTGATCTCATGGACACAATCATAAAACAACCTTCTCTCATCCACCTATCAAGATTCTGTTACCCCTTTACATCCATCAAACCACATACAGCTATCAAGAAACGAAAAAGAAACTTTACTTGCATCTCTCTATCTTCAAATCCTCAAAACCCTACATCCTTATGGCAAAAATACACTTCATCTATCAAAAGGTTCCCAATTTTGAGATCAATCTTGCATGTGTTAAAAGCTTTAGATGATAAAACTTCAATGCCAATACCAGATGGACGCAGTCACGGCTACCTGCTCAATGGAGGGCTCGGTATGGCTCTATTGAGTGTAACTTCAACTGCAAAGGTTGGATTTTCATTTCTTGAATAATTTGTAATTCATTTCTTCTTTGTTTCTCAAAATTAATATTTGATATTTGAAGGTTCGTATTAGCCCATTCGTTGCAACACTAGCTGCAAATCCAACTTTTGTTTCTGGTTTTTTTGCGTGGCTGATAGCTCAATCTTTGAAAGTCGTATTGCATTTTTACTTTGAGAAGAAACTGGATTTACGAATAATGTGTTCATCTGGGGGAATGCCGTCTTCACATTCATCTTTATGCACAGCTTTGACTACTTCAGTGGCAATATGCCATGGAGCGGCAGATTCTTTATTTCCCGTATGTCTGGGGTTTAGTTTGATTGTGATGTATGATGCTATTGGCGTTCGCCGTCATGCTGGGATGCAAGCAGAGGTAAGAGCTGTCATTTGATTATTAAAGTGGTGCAAAATGTGTTTTGTTCGACTATTTTGCTTAAAGCTATAATTTAAACATGAAAGTGAGTTTGCTATTTTTAGTGTTAGCTAAACCAATAGATGTATGTACAAATATAAAGCTGATGCCAGTGTTGGATTTCAAAGAATTTCCTTTTGGCCTTACAACATCTCTATTTGTATCAAGTAGTGCTCACTTTGTTGTAAGCCCATAATCCTATTTACATTGCAGCTCTTTGAACGAAGCTAATTTAGTTACATGCTTGATCTTATTTAATTTCACTCGTAAATGACACCGAAGTATTATATTTTATTTTTCTACTTACTTGGAACTTGATTGCGTGTTATTCCTTGGTAGTTGTTACATGTTTCTTATATTTAACTTTTGACTTGATTAAATGACACCATGATGTAGAAACTGCCCTTTCTTGTTCAGTTTTTCCTGCATTTGTTCTTATTATGACTAAGAGCAATTAACGGAGAATATTTTAATTATTTTGAACTCATTTGAATTATAAAGTGTAGGTCAAAGTTGATCCTAAATCAGCTCCTCTAACAGCTCCTATAATTCCTCCCTATCCTGTGTACTCTTCGGCTATTTAACCTCCTATTGTACCTCTCATCAGTGTGCAAGAATACAATATACTTTATTCTCTATACCGTCATATGATATCAGAGCAACAAGTCAATTGCAGAATACCTCCGAGTTGCCGATGAAGATCTTTTGGTACATATTCAATCCCAATTAGGTGATGATTACAACACAATTGTTGATGTTATTAAAGTACTCGAGACACCTATCTCGTACTCAAAATCATTCGAAAAAATTTACTGATCCTGAAAGTGTATTGAAGGAACAAACTGTTCTTTCTGAACCAGTCCTGACCATGGTGAACTACACCACCTGTCAGCAACACAACCTCAAAATCACTATGATTCGAAACCCAACATATTTCAACACGGTAACAATGGAACTAAGCAATGGGTGACCAATTATTACAATGGAATTATGCAAAACAAACCAAATGTTTTCTGCCAATTTTTGTCACATTCCTGGTTATTACACACGAGAATGTCAGAAACTATCCATGTTCTTACGAGACAACAACATCATCATTGCCAACCCAAAAGCTGTTGCACCAGTGGCCAATGTCACCATTTTTGGTTCAAGTTCATCTCATGTCTCACCTGCTTGGGTCTTTGACAATGGAGCCTCAAATCATGTTACCTCGGACCGCTCTACGTTGCAAAACATTTTGGATTATGGGGATCATATGAAATAATACTTGTTGATGGCAAATGTTTGCAAATTTCTCACGTTTTAGATCATGGCATTTCTCACTATGCCTATCCTCCTCAAACCCCTAAACAGATAGGGTAGTAAAACGTCTAATCGTCATGTGATGGAGACTAGTCTTGCTCTGCTACACTTTGCCAAATTACCTCTCACCTATTCGAATCATGCTTTTCAAGCAACTGTCTATCTCATAGACAAACTTCCTACTCGTATCCTCAACCACTAAAGCCCCTTTCCATGCCTTTTTGGTATCTCACCTAATTACACTATGCATAAACCATTTGGTTGTCTCTGACTCTTTGCTACCTCTGGCTAAGAGCAATTAAAGGAGAATATTTAAATTATTTTGAACTCATTTGAATTGTAGAGCGTCGGTCAAAGTAGATCCTAAATCAGCTTATGTAATAGTTCCTGTAATTCCATTGTTTCTTGTGCACCCTTCGGCTATTTAGCCTCCGGTTGTACCTCTTGATAGTGTGCAAGAATACAATACTCCTTGTTCTCTATACCATCATAATTCTTCATGTAAACAAGTGTTCCAAGACTTGTAGCATCCAGCAGACACAAGAAAGGATTTTCTAAAGTGACAGTTCCAGATTACATGTAGATTTTAGAAGATAGCTATTTAACATTAGGTTCTCTTAATCCTAAATGACCTTTCTCAGGGTCCTAAAATCAAGTCCCAATTGGTATATAAGAAAAACAACACAGAAAATTGCTACGTGATTAACTCTTATTATCACCCAAAAAAACTGAATACAAGATAGATCCCAACTTGAGTTTTTATAGACTAGCCCTAACTTGCCCACCAAGGCTTGCAATTCACCCCGTTTAGCCTATTGGTTGGTTAGCTCACTTAGCAATCTTCCTAGCCATAATGCTTGGCAAACAGCTGCTATGGTGGCCATAAAATCAGCTTTGCATTAAGATAACACCATGGTAGTTTGTGAGCCTCCAAAGTAAAATGCATGATCTGTGGTACTCTTGACTTCATCTTTATCCATATTCTAACTGCTGTCAATGAACCCAACTTACTGTTGAGCTCCAACATGTCAGTATAGCACACCTAAACCCATGTTGCCCTTGATGTAGCACATGATGTGTTTAACTGCTTTCAAACTTGTTTCTTTCGGCTCTGTAGATAGCAGCTTACAATACTAACTAAGAATGAAAGATCCGGCTCATGTGTAATTTGTAACTAATATCTAAGACAACCCACCTGCCTTCTATAGTTTTTCTTTTATCAATCCATACTTTGGCTTTCTTGATCTTTAGCCAACCTAATACCTGCTTCCATAGGACACTTACTTGAATTACGTTCAAACTTCAAACAAGCCATTATCTTTGAGAATTTTCTTTGCATAGCTTTCTTGTTTAGTTGGAATTTCGTTTGGGCTTTGCATGACTTCTATCCCAAGATAATAAAAAGTCTACCATGTCACTCATTTCAAAGTTTTTCTCTCTCTGAGCTTTGAACTTTGTACTATCTTCCATTCTTCATGTAGACATGTTGGTTTTACATCCAAGTGATGTAATTCCAACCTATTGCTCGCAACTTAGGCAATTATTAGTTGTAACATTTCAATACAAGTAAAGAGTGCGGTTTGTTCTAGAACGTGAATGTGGTAATTTTCCTTGTCTCCATTTACACAAAACTGAATACACACAAACACACACACAAAACCCTATTCATATCTTTATAGCAATCCGAGATATTTTCTCTAAATACACTTATGTACTAAATATATAATATATTCTAATATACCCAACAGTTGAAGCAGGAGGAGGACAGATGTTGAGACTGACTTGGAAATAATTTTACGGAAGCCTTAGGAATATGTGATGTGCCATGGACATGCATGTGTATGCATACTTGCTGCACATATCAAATTGTTTTTCAAAGCAGATAAACTAAATGATATCGAATGCCCAAGACGGTTGTGCCATAGTTCTTTGGTAATAGTTGCACAAGCTGATGGAGTGTTGATTGATGAAGATGAGGAGAAAGTGAGCAGGTTCAAGTCACCTGTGCTATTGCATCTCAAACAAACAAACATATCCTTAGAGATGTGCAACTCTAACAAATCATGTCGATTCTGCTCATCCCATGCCAACCTAGGTTGGCCCCTGCACCTCTTCCCTGATGATATCAGCCCTGGTGTGATGATAATTTACCCAGAAAACTCAAACACACGAACTCAAGAACTTTGCGATTATGAGCCAGAAAACCAGAATTCTTTATTAAATCAAAAAGTGGTACAAAGAAAACCAATAACCTAAGCCCCTATTTAAACTAAACAAAAACACAAAAGTCAAACATATATCCCTAATAAATCTGCTGAAAAAAAAAACAATCCTATCCAAAACTAAATCTAATCTAACTTTAAACTCTTTAAAACTCAAATAAATAAATCCAAAACAATTAAAACTAAACTTTCTAGTTTTTGCCCCTTTAAGTATTAAGTATTTACAAGATTAGTCCAACAATCACCCCTCTAATCTTGTAATACTCATTCCATTATCACAATAGTGTAGGCCCAAAACCATCATCTTGAGTCAAATTGACCTCTTCCTCCTTCGGTTTTGACTTTGGACATTCATAGGCATAATGACCAAGTTCTTCACATCTATAGCACTTGACCCGCGACTTGTCACGTTGCCCCCTTTGATCTCTTCCTTGTTGACCCTCACGGCCCACTTCAGCCCTAATACTTTTGCCTCGGTTTTGTTGGCAACAATCACAGCCACCACACCTTCCATTCTTCTCTTTAACTTGTTTATCATTATGAACAAGTAAGAGTTTTTCACGCACATCTCTAGCCAAGTCTTCTTGGGGTTTCACACGCTCTTCGTAAGCCTTCAAACGACCCACCACTTCTTCGAATGCCATATTCTCAATCTCGGAATATTGCTCAATTGAAGCCACAATAGGTAAGTATTTTGGAGGCATAGAGTTTAGAAACTTCCTTACCATTACTTCTTCTTCAAGGGAGGACCCAAGACTCCTATATTTAGATTGTATCCCACTCAATCTTCCCGCGAATTCATCCACGGTCTCGGTCTCTAGCATCCTCATTCCTTCCAACTCACTCCTAAGTGTTTGTAGGCGAGCCTTTTGAACCCTCTCAGCTCCTAAGAATCTCACCCGTATGGCATCCCACACATCCTTTGGCTCTTGGTACTTAGAAACTTGAAGGAGAACATCTTCGGGTATTGATTGAAAGATCAAAGCTTTGGCCATATTCTTCCTTCTTGCATCTACTCCTCCTCCTGTCACAGGATCTATGGCATCTTGCAACCCGTGTGCTGCCAAAACAGTCTCCATCATGATGGACCAGGCTGTGTAGTTGGTTGTGGTCAGCTTTGGGCAAAGCAAACTCACATTGCCGGGCTCACGAACTGGTCCAACAACCCCACCAGCAGGTATGGCCATCAGTTCAACAAAAAATTACCTTATCAAAAACAGAATAAAACCAGCAGCACCCACCAGATCAATCTGTCACAGATTGATTTTCACCCCTTAATTCCTGAATCACTCAAGATTGAAACCAACTGGAACTTTCACAGCCCCCCCTCCTTCGTTCAAACCTATCACAGGTCAGATTAAAACCAGTTGAAGCCTTCACAGCTCCTTCCAGCTCCTGAATCGCACATGATTGAGACCAATTGAAGCTTTCACAGCTCTCGGTCAGACTATCCAGCCCTCACAGCCTCCAACAGAACACCGATTGAAGCTCTCACAGCCTTCAACCCAAAATCGAACCCAAAATTGAGAGTACTAACCTGCGTCGCACAAGCTTACTACCCAAACCCTTGATTTTTCTATCGGCTTCTTGATCGACTCACACAATCAAGTCTTCTGCTTCACAGTCGCCTCACACGACCCAAGCTTTCACCGCGATGATCAATTTTTCACAGCTTCGGCCTTAGACTTGATTGCCTCACGCAATTGGTCTTCTCCTTCTCTGATCGCCCTTCTGAATCGAGCCTTCAACAGGCTCTGATACCAATTGATGATATCAGCCCTGGTGTGATGATAATTTACCCAGAAAACTCAAACACACGAACTCAAGAACTTTGCGATTATGAGCCAGAAAACCAGAATTCTTTATTAAATCAAAAAGTGGTACAAAGAAAACCAATAACCTAAGCCCCTATTTAAACTAAACAAAAACACAAAAGTCAAACATATATCCCTAATAAATCTGCTGAAAAAAAAAACAATCCTATCCAAAACTAAATCTAATCTAACTTTAAACTCTTTAAAACTCAAATAAATAAATCCAAAACAATTAAAACTAAACTTTCTAGTTTTTGCCCCTTTAAGTATTAAGTATTTACAAGATTAGTCCAACATTCCCCTCCATAATGGTGGCTTTTGGAACTAATTGACTGGTTTTATTTGCTAGATAATCGATCGATTCCCCATCTTTCATCTTTAATGACGCAGATTCTGATTGCAATGTTTCGATGCAAGATTCCCTGACCCGTTCAACACCAATGTAACGTGTTTTTAATGCATCCCTCGGGTGTTGCGAAACTTGAAGCACAAGTTCTTTGATATTGCTTGGAACCATAACGCAACAGCCATGTAGTCCTCTTTTAGTTCCACTATGGTTCCTGTTCCTGGTTTGATTGCACTAAGAATATCATTAACTTGGAAGATGGTTTTTATGCGGTTGCCCAGACATAATTTGTTTCATTCGACATCGGACACTGCAGGGATGTTGAGTTTTCTTACTCGACTTTAACAATGGCTTGGTTCTCGGATTCTTCAGCCATTATCTCCCTTTGTTTTCTTCTGCAGTGTATAATAGGAGTGGGCGGTTCTTGATCCAGGCATCAAGCACGTTAGATCGATTAGAGGTCATTTCCTTCTTGAAGTTGACTTCTGATTACAACCCACTGTTGTGAACAACCAGCAGCTTATAAACGAGACAGGATAGCAGGAAGTTTGATCGCATGTTTTGTTTGAAATTTGATTTGGCTCTAATACCAATTCAAGTCCCAATTTGTAATATAAGAAAAACAATGCAGAAATTTGCTATTTAATTAACTCTTATTATTAGAAAAAATCTCACTTGAAAAAACTGAATACAAGAGACCCCCAACTTGGTTTTTATAGACCAGTCCTAACTTGTCCACCAAGGCTTACAATTTGAACTCAAACTCTATTCCTCAAACTTAGGAAATTTTTGATTGACCGAGTAGATAAGTGTTGTCATCCAATTTGGTCGCCAAGTAATTCGAAATCATCTCCAACACAAAACAAACAAAAGGGGAGTGGAATAGAATTCATTACTTGTTCCTTTGAATAGTCATCATACACATAGTTGCAAAGTAACCATCTGGCTCTGCTTGTCAAAAATTTACGTCAAAGAAAGCGGACTGGACAAAACTTAACCTGAGATGGACTTTTGTAACCAAACCTGTTAACGAGTCCAAAAGTCACCCGTGATACCAAAAAAAGAAAGAAAGAAAAAAGTGGATAACCTAGTTGGTACTTATTTTTTTTTTAAATAGACTTACTGAAAATACATAAAGAAGAAAAAACAATGTTGCTTGAAATTTGTGACCCTCTAGTATTTTACTTATACATGTGCTTGTTACTGAAGAAACTCTTTTAGAAATCTTGATTCATTTAAGTATCCATTAACTGACATGTTCTTTAGAGAAAAAATGTACATTTGGAAATTGTTATTAGGCTATGAAGTTAATGGGTAATGTTTTTGAAAGAATTGGACCGATACACGGTTGATAATTTATGAAAAGGTTATCCACTTTTTTTTTTTTTTTTTTTCCATGTCAACAGGTTTTGTTAGCCAAAAAAAAAGAAAAAAAGAAAAAAGAAATTGTCGGCTCACGTTTGTCATAAATAGCTAGAATCATTTACACACATATCACATATGAATGACATAGTAATTTCATGGTTCTTATTTACCAATACTTACATATGAATAAATTGAATCACATATGTATTTTTATTTTACGCCCCATTTGCGGTGCATGCATATAATGTATATATGTGTGGGCCCTTAAGGGGCAAAAGTAAAAGTGCACTAATTTTAACGTTATTTTAATTATTTTGTGAAAGTAACGTTAAAATCATTGGGATGATCAACTTCAAACGATAACTTTGAGCCGGGGACTCTTTCGGAGCAGCCTCTCTATCCCAATTGGGATAGGGGTAATGTTTGTATCTATCCTTCCCCCCCAGACCCTACTAAAAGTGGGAATATACTGGGTAAGGTTGTTGTATGTATTTTTATTTGCTATGTGCATTCCATGGATTGTTTGGTTTACATTGTGTCTAATGTCTAAGCTTTTGCGTGTGCACAAAAAAAAAGGTACGTATATATAATAGATCACAATAATAAATAAATGCAAGTTTTTGTGACATATTTGAGCCAAGGGTCTTTTTAGAAGCAATTTTTTTATTCCATTCGAATCCTTCATCTCACTCCCATACCCTACTGACCTACTGCTTAGTGGGACTTTATTGGGTATGTTTGTTTGAATCACATCACATGTGAATGAATGTGTAATTTTATAGTTATTGCGGTTCAAGTTCTCATCTAAACTTGGATTTGTGTGTTTATACATAACCAGCGAAGTAGGAAAATTCATACACTAGTGTTAGTTGCAGTGAGCATACTTGTTCCCAAGCTGAGACCTGTTGGATCACTTATATAAAGCTCAACGTGATAAGAAAGTTTAAAATTATAAACATTCAACCGAGGCTTGGCATCGCATTACATTTGTTTTAATTGGTGGTATATTAATTTAAAATTGAAATGATGGTTTGTGCAGGTTTTAAATCTTATAGTCGAAGATTTGTTCCAAGCTCATCCCATCAGCAAAAGGAAGCTGAAGGAGCTGCTTGGACACACCCCATCACAGGTTATTGCCGGGGCGTTGCTTGGCTTCCTGGTTGCCTGTTTTTCTTGTCATTCTCTCCTGCCGTCATCCAGATAGCCCCCTATTTTACATTCCCAAACCATCAGTTGGCCATTAACTTTCATTGTAATTCTCATAAACTTTTATTTTTTATTTTTTATGAAAGGGACGTTCATGCTTTTGTAATCTTAGGTATTGTGTGTACAACAAATTTAATACAGAAGCATCTTGTCAGGTCCTCTTACCAATTCTTAATGTCAAACTTTTAGGGTCTGTTTGGTATGCAAGAATGAAATGGACGAGTGAATGGAATGGACGGATGAAAGGAATGGTTAGTGATGAGCAAATAGTTTATAATGACACACATGATTTCTTTCGAAGAGATGATCATATTTTATAAAGCTCAAAGCAAGGGTAAACCAGGCCACCAACTTGGGCCCAAAATTTTTAAATTATTTTATTTTATATTTAAATTTTTTATACCATTAAGTTTAAATAATTCTAATATCCACTAAAAAAACTGAGCTCTTCGGTTGAGTTCTAATATTCCTGAAATCAAGTGCAGGCTGACATGCTTATTTACTTGAGTAATACATTCAGCCTATGATCATATTCTATTGAAATTGAAAAACCTATGTTTTGTTTTTTTAAAGGCAATTGCCTAGAAAAATATATATCACCAAAAGAGAAATTACAAATCAAAGAGGACATACCTTCTAAAAACACAAGACTTTCCTAAACTAAATTTAGGAACCCAAAAAATAACAGGAAATATTTTATCCCATCCCCACATATACATAAAAGGGGTCCCACTATTGATTTTAGTACAAGGAACAATACAACCAAAACACCAATACATACAATGAAACATACAATTCACAATAACCCTAATGCAACTATAATATTGAAGTCGAGTGTTCCTCATGACTCCATGCGATAAAGGGGACTAATGATGAGGAGCCCACCACATCAAAACCAAAATAGAGTATAAGATCCCAAGATCATGCCCAAGCATAAGTCATGTGCATAAAGATTATCTAAATGTAGTGCCATAGCCAAGCCAAGTGTAGTGCCACAACCCCCTCAGCTCTAACCCTAGCGCCACAGCCAAGCCACATGTAGTTCTAGCCCTGTGCCATCAATGTGCCACAACTATGCCACATGTGGGCCTCATCAGTGTTCCAAGCTGGCCGCAGCAGCAAGCAGCCTGTGCCACAGCCAGCAGCAGCAACCCCCTGCCCCATAGAGCTGATCACATATCCCTCCAATAAAACAAAAACCAACCCACATATCCCTCCAGTAAAACAAGAACCAACCCATTTTATAAACCCAATCTCATTATCAAAAAAGGTCCAAATTGCATGTTCCATAGAGCCATATATGGCATGCATAGGCAAGCACATCATGGGCCCTCCTGGCCTTGAGGGGCACACAACAACAGCCCCAAAGGGGCCCTGTGAATCTGTGATCAGCCTCTAGGGCCACATTGCAGGCACACCTGCAGGCCGCACAAGCCATGCAGCTGGCCACGAAGCCCTCATGCCATGCCGACCAGGCCATGTTGCAGCCCCTCCATCCCTCCTGCTAGGCCGCACAGGGCCATCTATAGGCCACTTCCGCATCAGACCAGGCCACACAGGCCAAGTAACTGGCTGCCCCGGGCATCGGTTGTCCCCAGAGCACATCTTGCAACAGATCAGCCATAAAACCATAGTTTGATCAATTAAACAGTCAACATAGCTGCCATAATTAACCTCTCAGTACTCCAAAGGTTGACCCACAAAAAAGTCAACATAGCAGCCAGTAACACATAGTTTGACCCATCACAAAGCCAACATAATAGCAGCCCTTGGCTCAACAATAATCCTTTGTTTGACCCCTTATAGAGCCAATATTATCCCACCCCCAGTAATCATGAATCCTAATATGGTCCACATTTTTTGCATGCATGTTTCTTGCAGCAACACTGATCCTTTTACCCTTGTTGGCCAAATAACACCAAACGAAATGACAATTCCAGCGGATATAATTAATGTTTCAAACCTGATAAGAATCATGTACACCCCACCAATTGCTCATCTTCTCTGATGTCTTCTGATGTCAATTCTCAGAACCCAAACGTGATGAGAACAAGAAAAAACACAGAACTTTTATTCTATTAAACGATTGGTACAAATAAAAACCATAAACCTAGACCCCTATTTATAATAAAACCATAAACCAAAAGTCAAACCTTATCCCTACAAACTTGCTGAAAAAACAAATCTAATCTAACTTTTAAACTCAATAGATAAACCAAAAACAAATTAAACCTTTAACCCTTTAACCTAATTAATTTACAAGATTAACCCAACAATCACCCCCTAATCTTGTAATCCATTAGTCTTCAAAGCAATGGTAGATGATCCTCATCCACTTGAGTCAAGTTAACCTCTTTCTTTTCTTCCCAACTAGGACATTCCGACAAGTAATGCCCAAGCTCACCACATTTATAGCACCTAATGCGACTTTTATCCCGTGGAACTTGCTCACCACCACCTCGACCTCTCCCGGACCCCCGACCCCTACCTTGGCCACGTCCAAAGTCATCCCGGTTAGAGCTTTCACATCCACAATGCTCACATTTGTGCCCCTTTTCTGCTGCCTTTTCACTTAACCTTGTAAATAACAATTGATTTTGCTCGGTTTGGGTCTCCTCATCCTTAATCCTCTCCTCATAAGCCTTAAGTCGACCCACAACATCATCATAACCGATGGACTTCAAGTCTACAACTTGCTCTATAGAAGCCACCATGTGAATGAAACGTTTAGGCAACCCGTTAAGAAACTTCTTAACCAAGGTTGTTTCTTCTATAACCGAGCCAAGTGAGCTTGCTCGAGATGCATACTCGGATAACTTGTTAGCAAACTCATCAATCACACCTTGATCCTTCATCTTTAGATTTTCAAACTCTCTCATTAGAGTTTGAAGCCTTGCCTCCCGAATCCGATCCGCTCCCAAGTGACGATTTTTAAGAACTCCCCACATCTCCTTCGCGGTTTGAAGATTTCCTATTTGTAGTATTTGTTCTTCGGGCATGGCTTGGAACAAAAGAGCTATTGCAATGTTATTTTTCTTAGCATCTAAGTTTGTTCCAGGCTCTATCATCTCCCACACCCCATGAACATTGAAAATCACTCGCATCCTCATAGCCCATACCGTGTAATTCGTAGAAGACAATACTGGGCATTGAAGAGACATGGTATTGTTTTCTTTAATAGTGACCAGGGCTTGATTTTCTGGTTGAGCCATGAACACGATCAGATCTGCTTACACCTTAAAGTTTGCTGCTTTATCCAAAAATCCAACCCTCCTGTGAACACCTCCCTGATCAAACTGCCTTGCTGTTGATCACCAACACAACCTGGTTGCAAACGACCTCTTCAGCCCCTCTGCCGATCTCGTTCTACTGCCCCCAAGCTCGTTGATTTCAATCTGCCGCACCAACAGCCCTCCTTGCTGTTCACGACTTGAGATGATTACACAAGAATCGGACTAATCTTCCTTCTTCTGGCTTGGATCGAAGCTAATCAGCCCCTGATTGCACCGATTTTAGTGCCAATTGAAGCTTCCCGTCGATAATGATTGCCGATCGGGAACAGATGCTTCCCGCCGATCGTGATTGCCGACCACTGCTCCTCGCCGATCACTCTTTCTTTGAGTCGCAGGTATGAGCTTTAAGCTCTGATACCAATTGATGTCTTCTGATGTCAATTCTCAGAACCCAAACGTGATGAGAACAAGAAAAAACACAGAACTTTTATTCTATTAAACGATTGGTACAAATAAAAACCATAAACCTAGACCCCTATTTATAATAAAACCATAAACCAAAAGTCAAACCTTATTCCTACAAACTTGCTGAAAAAACAAATCTAATCTAACTTTTAAACTCAATAGATAAACCAAAAACAAATTAAACCTTTAACCCTTTAACCTAATTAATTTACAAGATTAACCCAACATTCTCATCCAAATACAATTGGCCCAATGAATGTCAATATTAGTTTGACCACATAAAAAGTCAACAAAAAATCTGAATATGGCCCTTATTGCAGTACCCATTTCTCCAGTTAAGGTGGACTTGATTATGATTACAAACAAAGCTCTGATGCCATAGGGTGCCATAAATACATTTGCTCAAGACCTTTAACACAGATATTGGATATCTTTCTCCAGGTAACCATCGCCCCATAATAATTTTTATACGAATTAGAAACTGCAGTTGCAATTTTCGGAAACCCATCATTTAATCCCCAATTATGATCACCAAAGTAGGGCAAAACATGGACACTCCGGCAGCTTTTATCATAAGTCCAAAAAATATCTTTGTCCCACCAATCATTATGGTCAAACCTGGCCCCTAAACTAGACTTCTCATGAGGAGAATTAATTAAGCTGAAAAATTGGATAAACCAACAGAAGAGACAGCAGGGACCAAATTTATGCTCCTGGGACCCCCTCCAAGAGTCCAAGATATGCCCCTCTAGATATACCCCAATCGGGCCATCAAGATGTTAATAACCCCATTATACCAGACCCAGTCGTATATATAACCAAAACAGTCAGCACCATTCCAATCCCAACCTGGAAACCCAACAAGACTGCAGCAAATTCCAACCTGCACCATTCCATTCCAATCCCAACCCAATAAACCCATGTGATACCTGCACAGATATATATGGATAAGATTTTACATTGAACCATCCGAGTATCATAATTCATACTTTTACCCCAACCCAATCCAAACCCCTTACGCATGATAGTATAAATAGACACTCTGTTATCATACCACTCAACACTCATAAAAAAAAAAGAGTTAACAGAACCAACCCCCATCCCAAGGATACCCCAAGGCCTGCAGTTCACACAATGGTTGTAATATCTCTCGTACCCCTCACTAAGAGACCAACTATGATACAAGAACAACATATAAGTGAGAACTACTAGGATTTTCATATGCATTTTAAGATCTCTCTGGCTGCTCATATCACTCCCAAATCGAAGAGGCCCTGTGAAAATTTTCCTCCACTCAGAAGCCCATAAATCCCCTACCATATTCCTACCAACGAAATTCATAAGAGGATGCATTCAACATTTGTTTAAATCCATACGATGAACCTCTCCCATAACCCAAGTGTTCCAAACCTGGACAAAGGCACAAGAACTTCGTATTTTTAGATTAAGCAGGCACATCCTAATAGATTCGTTGATCAAAGTACAAATCTCATCTATAGGTCTTTTCTTCCGCTCTACCTCCTGAAGGTTTCTTTCTTGCCAAATATAGTAAACCATAGAACCTAAGACTAACTTGTTGATTATACTCCACATAAAATTACTGGAAATGGACCTGCCATACTCCAATCTTTGGTCCCATGGACTATTTATAAGGGCCCATCTCGTTCTGCCTTTAACATTTTGCCAAATCTGGTCAGTTAACACACATTCAAAGAAAAGATGATTTATGTTATCCTGCACTACACTGCAAAAATCACATTGTCTTTCCTCTCTATGGGCCCAATTCGTAGTTAGCTCACGGGTTCGAAGTCTATTCTTAATCGCTAACCACAAGGTGAAGGCATGCCTAGGGATGTTTTGTGAGAACCACACAATATTCACCCAAGGCACCACCATCCCATTATCTTGGATATCCCTCCACACCACCCCAACACGTAATTTCATATCTTTCCCATCATTAGTCCTCCACACAATTCTATCCTTAAGTCAGGGCTTAACACACATAGCTGGGGCCCACCAAGGTTGGGAACTGGTGATTCCAATCATCAGGCCAATTCCATTGATTATTCCAAATAACATCAGATACCATAGAAATCGGGTTAAAGTGCCCTTCATTCATATTCCTAGGAGATATGATCCGACTTAAGGGGTCACATGGATGTCAATTATCATACCAAGCCGAAGTTCTCTGACCATTCCCTACAATATGAACAATATGGTTTCTCAAGATGTCTCTCTGTTGTATGATCTTTCTCCCGCTCCAACAAGATTCCTTTTTTACGGGGACTTCCCAGAAACTCCTGCTCCTTAAGTGACATGCATTAACCCATCTCACCCACATATATTTTGCACTTGAGATTATGTTCCAGGTATGCTTAGACATAAGTGCAGTATTCCAAGTAGATAAGGATTTTAAACCCAAACCCCTATGCTTTACGGGCATACAACACTCCCTCCGTGTCACTTTCGCTTTCCCTGTGGCCAATTATCCTTTGCATCGCAAGAAACCTCTAATCAACTTCTCCATCTCTTTAGACACGGTAAGAGGGAGAACAAATTCTGAGGCCCAATAAACTTGGATAGAGTTGAGAACAACCTTAATAAGTTGGAGTCTACCTGCAAATGATAAGGATTTGGCCTTCCAATCCCTTATTCTCCTTTAAACTTTTTCAACTAATGGAGAACAATCTTTTTTATACAATCTTGTGGACACTAGTGGGACTCCGGGAGCTCTCCCGCACGAAATTGAATCATGTCACAAATGTGAGGCTTGACATTCCTAAAGGACACCGTACTCTTGGGGATACTCGAAGTGAGGCTTGGCACTCCTTTAAATTCATCAAATCATAAGAGCTTCCATATAAATAATATCCCCATGACAAAACAAAAACAAGTTGTCGGCAACACAGAGGTGAGTCTGACCAGCTCACACTTCCACTGGTATCAGAACTCCAAATTTTCTTTAATATTCCTAGTAATCATAAGGGAGAGGACCTCCATGACTATGGTAAATAGATATGGGGAGAGAGGGTCTCCTTGGCAAAGCCTTCTTTCTCCCTTAATAAAAAACTTTTTGATCTCCATTAACACTAACTACGAAAGCCGTGGTTGTGACACATATCATAATCCGCTTAACCATCCTCTAGGGGAAGCCAAAATGGATCAAACAAGTCTTTAGGGAAGGGTCGTTCCGTAGTATCATACACTTTCTGGATTCCTATCTTGAAAGCACTTCTGGATTGGCCACAAGATCTATGATAATTCCTGATTAATTCTAGAGCAATGAGGATGTTATCACTTATCTGGCGGCTGGAATGAAGGCACATTAATAAACATTGATAATTCTCCCACGCATCTATAATGCGGTTCGCAATGACCTTACTGACGAACTTATATATGACATCACAACACAAGATGGGTCAAAAGTCAAACTGTTTTGGAAAATTCAGATTTTGGGACAAGAGCATTTATAGTAGCATTAACCTCACTCAGGAGTTTTCCATTTATGAAGAATTCCTTAACTGCTTTAGTAAATTCAGTTCCAACAAGGCAACAATACCCGATCCATTTTAAAGAACTTAGAAGAAAAACCATATGGCCGGAGCTTTGTTATCATCAATGTCAAACAAGGCCACCTTTATCTCCTCATCCGTGACCTCCCTTATCATTTCCTCCCCTTTCTCACTAGGAATTTGGTTAACAAACAAAGTGTCAGGTTGGAATATGGTATCCACTGCTTCTGACACACCAAGGACCAAACTAAAATGAACAAGAAAAGTGTCAGCAACCTGCATACCAGTGACTTGTTGCCCATGTTTATTTTGGATTGAATGGATTATGATCTATTAGCCCTGCTTTTGACGACTTGACGAAAGTACTCTGTGTTTGATCCCCTTGAGCTAGCCAGTTAGCTTTCTCTTTCTAGAGAAGGAGCATTCATCTCAAACCGCTTCTTTATAAGCTTAAAAATAAGAAATCTCCTTTTCCTTCAACACCTCATCACCCGAACATAAAGCTATGTCCCTTTGTATAGTTTCCAACTCAAGTTTTAATCCCCTAACCTTTTCAAACATATTACCTTGAGAATAATTCAACATTCTAAGGGGCATCTTAAGTCTTTTAAGTTTTTTCACCAATGAGAACATGACAAAGCCTTGGACCAGTAGATTCCAGACATTTTCCACAATATAAAAGGAATTTCGGTTTCAATATCAGATAATTGGCAAATCTGAAGGGTTGTTGCTTTTGGCTTTGCCCACCCTGAAACTCTACAACCATAGAGCAATGGTCTGAAGCAACGAAAGGGTGAAAATTAGCATTAGCATATGAGAATGCATTTTTGAACAACCCATTACCAAGCACTTTGTCAATCTTTTTCAATAAACCTCTGGTCCTCTATTTTCGACATAAATTTCATGCCAGACATGCAATGGTCTTCTACATCAAGATGATAGAGACAGTCCCGATGATCACTCATACTATTTGTGATTAGGGAGGACCCCATGGACCTCTCAGATGGATCAATAATAGCATTAAAATCCCCCAACAAGATCCAAGGATTGTCCGCAACCACTCTCTTATGAATATTTAACATCTTTCAACAATCTTGACATACGCATAGAAAAATGAGCAATAGAAAGGGATTCCACCATCAACCGGGTGAATTAGACAGTGGAGTACCTGAGGGTGACAATCCATGATACCCTATGATTATCTTGGTATTTCCTTCACAAACATTGGCATTGGAGTCTTAAGTCCAATACTATCAATGTAATTGCAAATCTGCGAGACTTTCGCCTTCGGAATACGAGTTTCAATAATGCCCATTACACTAATAAATTTACTTTTGATATGCTCCCTAATCATCTTTTGACTACCCTTATTCGATAACCTGACATTCTGGGCTGAAATTTTGGTCCCCATTAATTGATGATATTCGAATGAGATACCTTGCGGCCCGAGTATCCTTTGGTATCCCTTACTCCATTCCACCCTATACACCTAGCCATCCTATTATCCTCCATCTTCACATCCTCCACACAATAATCTGGATCAATTCCTAGAACATCCACATGATGCCTAAAAAAATCCCATTCACTCAGCTCCCCGACTAAATGAACAATCACTTTGACAGCCTTATACTTCAAAAGTCTACTAGCGATTGCCCATTTATGGGCATCGATGATACCGTTGTCCATCAAATCAGTTTCACTATCCTCATCATCACCCTCTACTGCTACGTGCGTAATCTTAATTCAAGTTCCACTATTTCCGAATTTTGGTTTTAATTTTTGAAGATATTCATACCTGCAAGATTCGTTCTTTCGATTTTACAACTTCTTTCGATAAATTTTTTTTTTCCTATTTGATTTATATAAGATTATAAGTTGAACGTTTTTTTCATTCGTATCCTGTATTCATATAATCATATTTAATTTTACAAGTTTTGAATGTTTTTCATTTGTATTCATATAATTATATTCTTCTTATGGTTGGTTCTATCCGGTTACTTGGGTTTGTAGAGGCTACCAATTAGTAAGCATTTGAAAAAACAATACGAATTAGTCATTAGTAATTTTTTTTATGATTTTGAAAATTTTAAATTATAATTTGTATTTTATTTTTAAATATTATGTCTCGTAAACAACTATCCAGTGCTATTGAAATGGGTATTGTTATGATATTTTCACAAAAAACTCTGATTCAAAGGAAAAAAAAAGCGGTGAGAGTTCAAGCCAAGAATTTTCATTTATACCTGATAAACTTTATAAGAAGTTAAAATTATTTGACGCATTACAAACTAATGAATTTAAGCAACCCTATAGAAAGACTTGGCAGATTGATGATGATAGCTATCGAGAACAAAATCTTAGAAACCATAAACTGCGAATAAGTGATCAAAGAATTTGCCACAAGGATGCTAGGCAAGCTTCATGAATCATGGGTTAGCTATTCCAATATGTCATTTCAATACTATGATTTTGCTATGTTTATTGGTATAACGTTAATCGTCGTTTTAAAATAAAAGAGTTTATATAATTGATAATTCATTTGTGTGTGGGGATATTTTTTCCTTCTCGTCCCGAACACTTGAATTCTCAGATATGACCATGATCACATCACGTATTTTATGTGCTTCAGTGTTTAATATCCATCAATATGAAAAATAATAAATAATTAATAAAATATCCAGGCATGTTCTCTTTTCTTTGAATCCCTACTACAATCCCCTACTGCTCTAATTCAACGGATGCACAGTTGTTACTTGCTGATCATCTGACATCAAGTGTCAGCCTCTGTCCGGTTAACAAGTTGCTTCTTCCTCTCACAGCAACATTGCACTCCCTTTTAAGACCTCAGGATGCATTTGCTGCCGGTGGTGAGTTTGGGATATTGGAAGGGAGATCCTTGGCCTTGATTCTTTTGGTTGTAATGGGTGGACTGTTCCTTTACACGCTCTATGGGATGGCAGTGGTGGAGGGTCGATACCTTACAGGATGAGATTAACCAGTTGAAGAAGCAAGACGAATCTCAACCTGAACTTGAACCTTCTCTGCTTCAACTCCAAATCCAACAACTCTCGGAGGTTGGATTGAATTACAAATAAATAATGTCATAATATATATATATATATATATATATATATATATATATATATATATCTGTGTGTGTGTACGTACATATGATATCAAAAATTTTAAATTCTTAGTTTGTCGGGCAGGATAGGAAGGAGTTGATCAAGGGGCAATACAGGGATAAACACTTCAATGCATGTTCAATGTTGCTTGGCTTTGGTGTCTTTGAATCCATTGGTGGTGGAGTCAACACTTATCTCAGGACAGGAAAACTATTTCTGGGGCCTCATCTATACACGAGAGCAGGTATATAACTTCTTGTTTGCATAATAATATTAAATATTAATATTAATTAATGAAATTAATTAAATTAAAACTCATTTTGGAACAACATTAACGGTGCTATGGGCTGCAGCTGCAGCACTAGTACTCCCAATGCAGAAAGGAAATGAAACCGCCAGGAAACTTCATACTGTCTTGGATGTCTAAAGTGTTCTCCTTTTTCTATGGCAGATCCCCACTGGGTGGGATATTGTTCTTAAGGTGTTTGAGTTCACCAACTGGCCCTGATCAACCTCCCTCAATCCATTCTTTAATTTGTATTTCAATCAGCAAATCTAATATTATTTAATTCTAATGATACTACTCAATGTGTTGAGGATGCTACTTATAACTAAACCATGTTAGTGAAAAATGTTTGATATGATTGAAGCCTATGACTAACAATGAAGGTTCTAACAACTGCTAATGATTCACGTTACAAGCTTTGTTTATTATTCATCTTTAAAATTTTCTCGGTGTGGTGGTGCATAGAACTTATGGTACTGGACCTAAAAAGAATTAGAATCCATGCCTTCTCTCTAATCTTTTAAGCAGAACATTGGCTGATCTTATTCACTCCCTCACAATATTACATGATATGATGATGATGATGATGATGATGATGATGATGAAGAAGGAACACAAGAAGTTATGCTATTTGGTCCCTGAGTTAAAACCACTGGGCTTTCTTAAGAGAGAAAGATGGACACCAGGGTCATGATGGCTGGTGGAACAATTGTAAAGAATCGAATTGTTTACACCTTGTACGTTACTATTCATGATCGCACGCATTCGTGGCATTTTTGATTTCAGATTCTTCTTCTTTCCTTCTGAATCATTTCCTGACTTACTATAACCATCATTTGAAAGTGCAGGATTGTCTTTCTTGATGTTTCCACGAGTCTTTTTGCTGAAAGGTGTCAAGTCCATGATGGCTCCTTTGTTTTCTCCAGCAATTGTTATTATCCTCATTCTGATATTTTCGTAGTCCGAGTTCTTCTTAAGAATTTCACCTTTTCCCTGTCCACCATTAGGTTTCTCCTTTTTTTCCTGCGTGAGCACGGTCTTTTGCTTGTATTCTGGCTGGTATGTGCTGAGTTGTGGTGAAGGGAGAAGCAACGGAGATGGAGGTGGCAAAGTAGATGTTACACGTGGTATGGTTGGTGATGCTGAGGGACGTGGCTCCTTTGGAACTATGGATGATGGTGTAGCTCTGGGAGGTGATGATGGTGTTATGGCATTTGGAGTAAATGCTGGTCGAAGAAATCCTGGCCTTGGTGGAGGTGGGGCTTGCTCAGGCTGTTGGGTCGGTGTTGGGGGTGGCTGAACCATGGTGGCTAAGCGGAGCCATGGACGAGATGGAGCCCCTTGCTGTCGGGTAGCCATTCTGTTGGAAATGCGTGAACTGTGAGTATTAGAGACATTGTTTATATAGAGTAGAAAGTAACAAAACAGGGGCTTGGTTGTTTGTAGGCAAGAATCAGATTCTGATGGCACATGAAGATTGGTATCAAATCCTTGTTTCAGAAAATGTTACTGCTCGCTTTGTTCTCTAAAGACAAATGAGGGATGAGTTTGATGGCATCATTTATTGGTGACAATCACAAGTGTTCAACTCATGAAAGCATAGAATATTTTTGTTCCTCCAGCATCATATTATTAAACGGCTTGAAGTTTTCAACTATATAATAACAATAAATAATAAAAACTATATAATATTAATGTTAATTAAATAATAATAACTATAAAATCATAAAAGCTAAATAATAATTAAACATTTGTTCGCTTTGAGTTTATATATATTTTTTAGTTGACATTTCCTTTTACGATCATTCGATTTATTGTTTTAGGATTGATTACAAGCATCATGGTCTTTTTTTTTTTTTTTTTATTAGTCTAACAACATCACTTAATATTTTTTTTAGTTAAATTTTATTATCAATATTAACAAAATGTTATGACTCAATGTATTTGTTTTGATGGAATTTAAGGTCCTGTTTGAGGCTGTTTATTTATCTTCAAAAGGACTTTTTGTCAAAAATATTTATTAACTTATTACTTATTGAAATGAAGTTTTTAAAAAAGTGTTTGGATTAACTTTTTCAAAATTAATTTTCAAAACGACCAAAAAGGACATTTTTTATTGACATTATTATAAAGTTATTGGGTAAATGGTAAAGAGTGAAATATGTTTGTAATTTTATGTAATTAAATCATAAGTCATTTCGAAAAACTAGAATTTTTTAGCAATTCAAAAACCACTTATTACCCTTTTATAAAAAGTTATTTTCAAAAGTCCTTTTAGGTTTGGAAAACAACTTGTTGACTTATTCGCTTTTTGAAAAAACCAATAAGTTATTTTTAAATAAAATCCCAAACAGGGCCTAAAAATGACTTATTTGTTTTTTCAAAAAGCGAATAAGTCAATAAGTTGTTTGCCAAACATATAAGCACTTTTGAAAATGACTTTTTTGTAATAGGGTGATAAGTTGTTTTTCAAAGCTACAAATTTTAACTTTTCAAAATGACTTGTAACTTATTGACATAAAATTACAAATCTACATCACTCTTTACCCTTTATCCAATAACTTTAAATAATATCAATAAAAAATGTCCTTTTTGGTCATTTTGAAAAGGCTAATCCAAGCACATTTTTAAAAACTGCATTTCAAAAATTCGTAAGTTAATAAATATTTTTTACAAAAATTTCTTTTAAAATTAAATAGGCAACGATAGATTTTGTTTGTTATTTCGTGTTTTCAACAAGCAATAGACGAAGATTGAAAATCATAAATAAATTAAAGATAGAACAAGATTGGAAGCCGATTACAGGGAGATGGTAGAATCAAACCCTAATTCTCCACAACAACGACCCGCTGCTCGATGGCTTCCGCCGATCCGAGTGACGACCGAATTTGACAGCGACTCGTCTCTTTTCTTCCACAAGGTATCCTGCAAGCTGTTGGATAGTCTTGTGAAGCTTAAGCTGTGCTTTCTGAACAACAAGAAGGGACATTTCTCCGACCCTCAGTTAAGCTTCATCTCCAAACACCTATCCTGCCACTACGACCTTCATGAACACAATGCTCTCCTCAATGCCTCTTTCGATATTGCGCCTGGTTTGCAGCTCAGTGCCGCTCATGATGTTAAGGTCCCTGTTCCATCACTTCTTTCACTTATCTTACAATTATATTAATTTAGGGTTTATGCAGGCGCAACTAGGAGAAGTGACGATGCTTGCTGATCTTGCTCCTTCTTGCAAACTCGAGTTGACTTCTCCCCTTCCATCTCTTGGTCTGGTGAGTGTCCAATGTTCATCATCTTTCTGTTTCATACTTGAACTCTAAATGTTCTGTTTGGTATGCAGCCGAAAGCAACCTTCAAATTTCCCTTCGGTGAAGTTTCATTAGAGGAGAATGAGGGCGAGGAAGTGGAGGATGCAGCTCCAAAGCTTTTATTCAGTGGAATACTCAAAGGCCAAGTTCTTAAGGGAGTTTGCAATGCTCAGTACAAGGATGATTCTTTGAATCTAAGATACTCCTTCAAGGTACTCCTTAACTCACATCACAGTTAAAAGCCTGCCTTTTGTCGCATTTCATGAGTTGTGTGTTGCAGGATGAACAAACAACCTTCATCCCAACCATTTCCCTGCCTTCAAATGCTTTATCCTTCTCATTCAAGCGTCGCTTTAGCCCTTCTGACAAGTTCAGGTATACTTCTTTGTAATTCATATGTATATCTTATCGAGCCTGGTAATAGGTCATATTAGTGAAAGACTTGATTATGAGGATGCTGCATAAAGCATATGCATTATACTTCATCCTGCTAGCTAGCTGGTTAGCTAATGATGATTTTGATTGGTGTTGAGTTGTAGGGGCTAAATCTTTTCAACTGCATTTGGCGTTATATCTTTGCAATGCTAAATTGTGGCAGATATACGAAAGTAACATCTTTTTTTTCTTTTAATCAACTTGGAAAGAGAGAATGAAATATAGTGCTCTGTGAATTACTTACAACATGCTCAAACCTGGTTAAAAACCGCCAAATTTCAGGAGTGAAAGGTTATTTAGATTATTATGGTATCGCTGCTTAGTTTTTCATAATGCTAACCAGTTGATTATCTCTGTTCAATCTAGATAAAAATTTCATTATTATATGTTATATGTCGTTTTAAAGTTAATTTTATCTATATATACAGGAGAAATTTATTTGAGTTTAGGGGGAGGGGTAACTGCATCCATTTAAATACACAAATTTCTAGCAGAAATATATGTAAGTTGGACGAACTGCTATGATTGGTTAGACGTGCCATTGTAGCTAGTTTGGGAACACCATATTTAAATAATACATTGGTTTACTCAAGAAAGATATATAGCTATTTAATTACGAAACTGGCCTTGGATGAATCATATCCATTGAGTTGGTTTGATCATACGCCTTCCTAGTACCTACACTTATCATGAAATTTTAACTTTTTTATTTGATCAATCTCATATATATATTTAAGTTGTTGATTCTGGCCTTGGTTTATACACACACAAAAACGCACAAAGACTCACGACACACACCAAGATCAAAATAAAATTAAAAACTACATACAAAGAAGGCTACTGCAAATTCTATTTGTAACAAATGACAAATTATAATATGCCAAGAATAAACCTATTCTGCTACTTTATCTCAACATCCATCACCGTTCAGATCCCATAAAATTCGGTCAATTTAGACCAAGTCTTTACCCAAGACACGTTAGCTATTTGATGACTTATTTTACCGCCGACCCGTGATTAAATGATTAACCCAATATAAGTATAATAAATAATCATCAATAAAAATTTAAACAGTATAATTTTTTAATATAAAAAATATAAAATATGATTAAAATTTTATATAATTTAATACTTAAATAATAAAATAATAATATTATTTCTTTAAACACAAATTTTTTTCAAAATTTGTTTGTTTATATATTTTGTTTTAAAAACTGTTTTTGAAAATTTATATTTTATAATAATTTGATTTTTAAAAAAAGTGTTTTATAATATGAATATGTTTTTGATGTTTAAAAATATCTTTTTTAAACTTAAAAATATATAAAAAGTACATTTAATAATAGAAACCTTAATTTATTATAAAGGTAGATATATGTCTGGTGTTGGTAATCTATTCTTGGTGGTATATGTTTTTCAGTTATTTGTACAACTTTGATACCAATTACTGGAGTGCTGTATTTAAACACACGGTTGGGAAGGAATATAAAGTCAAAGCTGGTTATGACTCAGAAGTACGATTAGGTTGGGCATCCATGTGGGTAAGCTTCATCCTGGACCTGCAATGATTTGTACTGGAATCTGCCTTGTGATTATGGGTCACAAATTCAAAACACTGCAGGTTGGTGATGAAGATGGGAAAGCAAAAGCAGCACCAATGAAGATGAAGGTGCAATTGATGCTCCAAGTACCAAAAGATGATATTACATCGTCAGCCTTGATGTTCCGTGTTAAAAAGAGGTGGGACATTTAATCCCATTGTTTTATCGTTTAATCAAATCTTTTATGTAAACGTATGTATAATTCTTTAATTTTTTTCAGCTTTACCTGTTTTCTTTTTATTATGCAACTTTCTTGTTTGCGAAATAGGGAGTTTCACCAACATATAATTAAGACTAGAACTTTATTTCATCAAGTATTATAAAGCAATGACAAATAAAAAACAAAAACAAATAACACATGATTTTTAACGTTTAAAAAAAGAAAAAAAATACATTTTATAAATCTTTTATACTTCGTTAAACAATGTAAATGATATTTAGAAATTTTAAAAATTTAAAATTATTGATTGAAAATAGACGACTGGATTTTCATTAAAATATAAAAAGAATTAATTTTTAATCCAAATGAGATTTAGATTTTTAAAATTATTGATTGAAAATGATTGAATGAAATTAATTTTTTTTAAACTTAATTGTATCAAAAAAATTATTTTTTAAATTTGTCAAAGATGTTAGTGAGGGTAGCATGGGAAGATGCAAATGACAAACTAATGTGTAAAAGTTAGAATAACACTTGTCAAATTGTCATTATTTTATTATATAAACTAGGTTAATGACTCGTGTATTACACGAATTAAATAAAGAAATATAACGAATAATTATCAGTGTCAATTTAGAAATTATAAGATGATTTTTAATATAAAAATACGATTACAATTTCATATGATTTTATATTTTAAGTATTAAACAATAACATTATTTATTTAAACATTAACTGACTAACTTTTTTAAAGCTTGTTTTTTCTTTAAATATTGTATTTCAAATAATTGTTTTTGAAAATTTTATAATATAATTTATAATATATTTTTTAAAAAGTATGTTTTTAATATTAATATATTTTAATGTATTAAAAAATCTTTTTTATATTAAAAATGTATAAAAAATATATTTAATATTTAATAAGAGAGAGGAGGGAAATGAATATTGAGATACTCTAAAAACATGACATGTAACATTATAAACCTTTATTAATTAGTACATGTATATAAAGATTTGTTAAATCACTTTGTAATAAGAAAACTGCTAGGTTATTGGTGCATCACTCTATTATTAGGCTATGTGTTATCATCTCCCTTTTCACTCTACGTAGACGTCACATAATCAATCAACAATATCACTCCTTATCACTCAGCAGCATCATTATATATGTTATTTTTACTCTCTCATCACTTTCCTATCACTCGACGCGTCATCAACACTTTATTCAATATTTTATTGTTTGATTTTTATTTTTGAATCAAAAGTTAAATTAAAAAAAAGACAAAAATATTATTAAAAAAATAAAATTACAAATTAAAACTAAAAAAAATTCCATAATAAAAAATTACATAAAAAAATTAATCAATATTATATCACTTCATAATCTGCTCATTCGTCTTCTCGGCTATTTAACGAGCGCGACCGGTTAAGTGATCAGTTGGAGTCCATAACAGTTTCATATCATTGTTGTATTGTTTTTGCTCATGTAAGTCGACAATTTTTGTAACGACTCGGAGATGGTCTACAACGTGTCTTTGTAATCGGTTAAAGACGAGGCTTATGGTTGTTTACCCTTGTTTCGACCGGGCGGATGTTGAGGAAAGGGTGGTGGGGACATGTCCATTTCGACTTCCTCATCCGACTCATTTAAGTTAACGCAACATTGACCGGTGGAGTCGGATTGAGTGGTCATGTACTTTTCGGACAATGACGTCTTCGTTTGTTTTGAAGTTTGTAACATCGGGGTGGGATTACATTTGGTTGATTTTTTCATAACAAAGCCACGCCGCGATATGAGAAAATGATTTGTTTTCTCTAGCACAGGTCATCAACGCCTCGTTCATGACCGTTTCGTCATTCTCACCACTTTTACGGTTGTTGTGGTATTGAATCCATACTCCGTTAAATTTCGCGACTTTACGTTGTAAGTCGCGCCATTTGCCGGAAATCATGTCGTTCGTCCGGTAGGAGTCATGGCCCATTGCCGAAAAAAACTGGGCTCTAACGCGTTTCCAAAATTCCGTGCTCGTTTGGTTGTTACCAACAAACGGATCTTCGGAAACATCAATTTAGGCACGAGCTAGTGCCACTTCTTCAACTTTCGACCATCGAGTAATGGTCGGTTTTGTTGTTTTTCTGTCACTTTCTTTCGTTTGTGCCTGCGACGCGATGTAGCCGGTGGGGGTCGGGTTGTGTTTCTGGAACCACGTCCACGTCGGGTTCTGGTTGACTTTCAGAAACGTTGTCAAAAGCGAGTGAGTTGTGACACCCGACAATTTCAGGTAAATTGCAATCCTTACAACTCTTTATTTCACATTCATACCTGTTGCATTTCATTTAATTATGTTTAATTAGATGAGTTAAACACAAACAACTGCTAAACGATAGTTCGAGGAACTATCGAATCGTACATTGCATATTGGTTTTGGAAACCAAGTGTGGCAAACACAGACTATCATCGATAATTCGAGGAATTATCGAAACACACACGAGTCTCACGAACGTTGGTGAACGTTGAACAAAACAAACAATTGGACGATAATTGAGTCACACATGACGTAACATTGACTAATTAAAGTTCAAACGATGATAAACGATGAGTTATAAACGAAAAATAATCGAAAAACGAGTCGAAATAATTATTGGACCAATTGGGCTCATCCGGCCAGCGAGGCGGTATGCCATGGGCCATAGCTTGGGTCTTGGCGCTACGCGAGGCTTGGGCGGTAAAAACTGAATTTCCCGAATCTCTAGGCGGTACGCCCAAGACGCTTCAACCTCTATGGGAGGTACGCCTAGCCCCGTAGAGTAGGGGTGAGCAAATAACCGAATTAACCGAATCGTAACCGAATTAACCGACTTAACCGAACCGATTTAACCGAACCGAACAATTAACCGACGGTTTGGTTAAGCATAATCGATTAACCGCACATTGCGGTTCGGTTTCGGTTTTGATGTATAAATTAACCGCATTAACCGAACCGAACCGATTGTTATATATTATTATTAGTATTACTATTATTATTACTATTACTATTACTATTATTATTAATTATTATATAATTCTTCAAAACATATGATGTTCTTCATGATATTAATCATATTAACACAGTAGATGCTATCAGTTTCACTTTATATATAGTAAAATACACCTTAATCATAACAGTTTATTAATCTTACTGATCACCGTTCCCTAAACTCATTATCACCACAAACAACCGAAGTAGCACATCGATGAAAAAATAAACATGTAATGAAAACTCACTATAAAAGAACAAGTTCGGCTATGAGATGACTTGATATATTAAAATTGGACTACACTCGACAAAAATACACATTATTTTAAATTTATTATTTTAGGTTATAATAGAATGGTTAATTAACCGAACCGCATATTGCGGTTCGGTTTTGGTTTTAGAAATGTCATTAACCGCACATGCGGTTATGGTTTTGAAATAGGCCATAACCGCACCGAACCGCACCACGCACACCCCTACCGTAGAGGCTGTCTAGGTGGTACGCGAAGGAGGACCAGTTCGCAAATTTTTTATAAAAGCAATCTCAAACCATTTGTTTCGATTCACTCACTCACCCAACGAATTCGACACTCATTCTCTAACTAAAACCCCAAAACTGTCACACCCCGAGCCGGCGGTGTTGGATCGAAGTCCCCGTCGGGCGGAAGGTTCTCGGGGCGCGATATCGTGAGTGATAATCGTGATGATCAGATTGTTTACATAGCATCAATGTTAAGAATAATTAGCACAATAAAACATTAACTAGGATTACAAAGTTAAATTACAAATGTCAATGTTTGGTAATTTAACTAGGTAAACCTATTCAAAAGAATCAAATATATCTATCTTGTATCTATACAACATATCAAAGGAGATTCGTATTGATCTCAAAAGATGTGTTTCTTCAAAAGTCAACTAGAATCTATATCTGGGCATCCTAGCATGCAATCCTGAATCTTAGCTTAATCTTGTGCGTCACCTGAGAAAGCATGTAAGAAAACAAAGTCAACACAATTGTTGTTGAGTTCATGTAGTTTTATGTAAAAATAGTTTGAAAAATCCTTTGAATGACAACCTTAACCTCACCATTAACCACCTATACCATCCGTTTCAGTATGCTTATATATAGGGCATATGTAGGGTTGAACTTACCGTTCGCCCAGCCACCGTCCCACCACATACCAAACCACATGATATATTGTTCCTGATGATAATTAAGTGTTTCATCCTGCATCTCTGATTCATAACAATTGATTCCTAAAATTCGATTAGCCTTTAAATGTTTACCTGGATTCCCTGAATGACAACCTTAACCTCATCAACGACCACCTATGCTAACCAACCAGGTATGCTTATATATAGGGCATATGTAGGGGACAAGCCCCAGCCACCGTCCCACCACATACCGGGCTGCTTAACATATTTTTGTTAATGATAATTAAGCGTTTCACCTTCCACAACTAAGCATCCGATTGTTCTATGAATAATTTTGAGTTTACTATCAAGGACAACTAAATGAATTAATCCTCAATAAACATCAAAATGAATGGACAAAGAAGAACACTGAACGACTAGTAGGGGTTGACTCCACAGTTCAACACGCGATGGCCATTCAGTCTGTCTTACTAGGTCCTGACAACGAAGAGCACTGATGACTAGTAGGGCTTGACCAATGTCAAGGCGCGATGGCCAATCAGTCTGTCTTGTGATGTCTGAGAGCTTAAGTATACAAGTTTATAGCATTCGCATAGATTAACTGATGATTAGTAGGGGTTGACACACATGTCAACACGCGACGGTCAATCAGTCTGTAGTCTGAGCATTCCAAGTGTATCAAGCATCCAAGTGTTCAAGTATCCCAAGCATATCAAGTATTCACGTGTTTCAAGTATTCCAAGTATATCAAGCATTCAAGTGTTTCAAGTATTCCAAGTATATCAAGCATTCAAGTGTTTCAAGTATTACAAGTATATCAAGTATTCACATGTATCAAGTATTCCCAAACACATAAATCTTTATAGTGAATTGTAACATATGGACTTTCTAAGTTTAAGTTCCAAGAGTACATAGACATAGTTTTCGTAAGCATTTCTAGTTTTAGCATTTGTTTTCCTTACGCATTTAAATGTTTCAAAAGTTTTAAGCATCTAGTTTATAAAATAAGTATCAAGTTTATAGCTTCTCAAAGTATACTAGATTCCAAGCATAAGCCTCATTGTAAGCATCATATTTAAATTTAAAAGCATTAAGTAACATTTCAATAATTGTTTAAAATGAACAACATGCTTCTCAGTCCCGAGGTAAAACAAATAAGTTTGAAAAGGGACAAATGAACTCACCTGGTAATTGTTGTGGTTGACTAAGTCTACACAAGAATGCACGCTCTCGTTGTTGTACTTGATGTTGTTTTCACAATCCTGTATTGATTTCACGTCGTTTGTAACTTATAAGTATAATTATAGTTCATTTGTGTGCGTGTATGTGTGTTAGCCTTAAGGTAGGCTAACACCCGTAAATCTTGGTCACCCTTCGGCCTTAGGTTTTATTGTTGTAGACCATGCTAGCCCTCAATCCATTTAAGTTGAATGGAACATGTTTCATCATATGTTATTATTTGACTTGACATGAATGATTGTCTAATGTGTGAAAATGAACTTTTATAATTCATACATCATTTTGTAAAACTTAACGCTTTTAGTGTTTTAATTATATTAAATTGTACTCTCGATCAAGTGGCCTAAGGATTTACTCAGGCCGAGCTAGATCGTGTTGGGCTAAATCCCGAAATCCTTGGGCCGAATGGATTTTAGGGCCCAATTATTCGACCTTAAGCCTAATTGGATCATGATGGGCCGAATCAAAAATCATTGGCCCGTGTGGTATGAATTTAGTATTTGTTAAGTGGGTCGAGAATTATGTGGGCCGAATATCAAAGATGGGGGCCTAATGATGGGTTGGCTAAGTCAAGTAGAGCCAAAAGGATTTGTGGGCCCGATTAGCCACAATGGGCCGACTAGCTGAGAGTAAAGTTAGGGTGCACAGTGATGGGCCGAGACGACCAGACTAGCCCAATCGCGAATCTAGCTTCAGTCGAACACAAGGTTCAGCGAACCTATGCACTACCAGACCCTAGGTTCTGCTCTCATGTACATGTTCACGAAATTGGAGGTTCGGCTAACTTTATCTTCCAAGGTTTGCGGCCATGTATCAAGGGTTCGGCTGCATGATGTCAACCAAGGGTTCGGTAAGGGTGCTAACAGGTTCGCCTGGTTGGGTAGCCAAGGTTTGCGAGTGGGAGAGTAGTCAGCAAGGTTCGGCCAAGTCTGATCACAACAGAGGTTCGTCACCTAAAAGGTTCGCCCATGGGTCTAGGGTTCGTCGGAGGCAGGTTCGCAACTACCCTAGGTTCGGCTTTTAAAAGGGTTCGGCCATAGTGTAGGAGGTTCGTGACCACACTAGGGTTCGTCCATGCATCCATGCAGGGTTCGTCCGAGACTCCACGTTCGGCTAATGAGGTTTAACCCATAGGTTCGCTGGTTGGTGGGGCAAAGCAAGGTTCGGCTGGTTTAGTCTCCATCTCAACTGGTTAGGCTTAATCCCACAGCCACGAACCCTGTACTTCACCCACGTCTTCTTCAGCCATTCTTTGTTCTAAAATCATTTTCGTGACAATACCAAGTCCTAAATGACTCTCAGATGTGAGGAATGTAGGTAATAGAGTTATACATCGGTTTAGTATGTGTGTGTATGCATGGCCGAACAAAAGGTTTAGAAAAACCCTAATTTTCGTGAACTTCAAAGCCTCATACCTCGAGTTTCAGTTGGGAAAACCTCAGATTGGTTGTACTTCTAGGTAGAGGAGCTCGGGATCTTCGTGTGAACACCAAAATCACGAAATTTCATCCAAGATTGAAGGAGTTATGGTGAATTGAAGATGATGAACTTTAGAGAGAGAGAGAGAGTGGACGATGGGAGTGTTTTTAGAGAGAGAGATGGTAGAAAAATGAAATAAATGAGTCATTTGGTGTTTAAATACCCCGAGGGTATTCGGATTCGTTTCGGTTGCTCGGTTCGCGTTTCCGGATCGTAACGCGCGTTTTTAGTAATTCAAATAAAAAGAGTTTATTTTTAAATGTTTGAAAGTTGGTTATTTCTAATAATTATTTTAAATATCATTTTCCTTATATTATTTGTCGTAATTTATTAGTTCACACGTTTCGTTAACTCTTTCGCATAATTTACGTATTTTAATTAAAACAGTTTCATTTTAATTTATTTCTGATGAGTTTCAAAATTGTAAAACAGGAAATGTTACATTTCCTTAATTTTATTATCGTTCGTATCGTCTTCGTTTTCGTTTCGTCGGAACGCGTCACTTACGCGCGTTTTCGTACAGAGCGCTAACTGTGCGAACACAATCGTACGTTTCACTTTCTGATTTTGTTTTCTACTTTTCAGTCATCCTTTCAGATCGTTTAACTTACAGATTTATTCGTACAGATCGTCATCCATACGAATAATTCATCGGTTTAGCATTAGGTAACAACAACCGTTATGGTTTCGTTCTGATTAACCTCGCATACGTTCATACATAATAGCATCAAATCAAGCATGTGTGTACCTGTTCATCGTTGTCTGATGAGTTTCTGACTGTTAAACCATTAGGTTTAATCAGGATTTCAGAAACATAGTATTATAGTTTGTGTTTAGCATCGAATGTTAATAGCTTCTAAGTATTTCTCCTAGTTTGTACCTGAGTTACTGTACAAGTTACTGTACAGATTACTGTTCCGGTAACGATTCCGGCACAGATGTTACAAAAACCCAGCTCTCAACCCTCTGTTATCACTCCCCCAAGCCATTTCCTTGCATTCTTGGTGTTCTTGGAGCTTGGAGAAGGAACAAGAAAGCTAAGAACAACCACCAACTGTAACAACCAAAGATTTAGCACCTTTGATCGTTCTAGAAATCCATGTTGATGTGACAATTGAAATTACTACAGTTGATAGTACACGAGAAATGATGAACGTGGGCGAAAACCGTGTACAAAACAGAGTTACGGATAGTCCGGAATCGAAAAACGAAAAAAATTTCCAAGTATGGAACTTCTGGACTCGTCGCGGTACGCGACGGAGAGGTTGAGGATCCTTCGCGGTACGCGATGGACCAAAAATATCTGAGATTCTCCGGATTTCTTCGCGGTACGCGAAGCCCTTTTTGGCTTCTCGTCGCGGTACGCGACGGGTGGGGCGGTGGAATAAGTTGATATTTTTCATCAGATTTCATGTAGATCAAAAATTTTTATATCTCTCGAATTCAGACGAACACCAGACGAAATTTCATCATCAAACCACTATTCTGAAGCCATCAGAAGTCACCGATCGTACCAGGGATCATATCTACAAGTTCTGATCGTTGTTCTAAGCTCAAAACTCCGTCAGATTTGGTAATGATTCGTTGTTCTAAGCTCAAAACTCCGTCAGATTTGAACGTAATGACATAGTTAAGATTGTTGATTATTGCCTAGATAATGGCCAGGACTGATTAGAAATGAAGAACACAATATTCTAACGGTTAAATCCTTGTTTTGATCCGTTGTAATGCCCGGTTTGAATGAAATCACAACTATGATTATAATGGTTTAATCCATTTGATTATGACAATGTAGGTGATTAACTTGGTTAATCTTTGAAATGCAAAGGTTAAATCTAAGTGTTTCAAACTAATCACAATCATTAACATACTCATTGGAACGATAATCTGATGTTTATGATAACTGTCAGATTAGTATGTTAAACATGGTTATTAAACCTATTTTAAGACTACATTGTGATATTTCATGATATCTGGGTAATCAACGATAAGGATTGATCATTTCTAAGCCATTAATCAGTTTAGGAACTGTTTTAGCATTATAATCAACAACATTAACTATTTGATTTATCCAAGATTATTCTGATTAATTAAGTGTGTTATCAACCTAATATCGGCTTGATGACTTTCAAGGCAATGTCTTTGACATTGATCGTTCAGAAAGATCTAATCAGTAGGTTAAAACATAAATAACTTATTAAGTGTAAACTGATGCAGAATTACACCATTAGTACCAGTTTACGAGGAATCTTGCTACCGTAAGATATCAAGTGAGTTCTTATAGCCCTGTTTTGAATGTTTTATCATTTTGGGCTGATATGCATGTTATAAAGTTATTTTATGAAAATGATTGTATGTATGTATAAAGTTATTGTATGAAAGTGATTTTAACCTGATTATGGTCAGGTAAAGCATGTTTTCAGGAAAAGTATGTTTTCAGATAAAGAATGTTTTAAAGTAAAGAATGTTTTAAGTCTCAACTACGGTTGAGAAGTAAATGATTTTAAGAATTTCAGCTGAGATGTAAAGAATATATTAAGTCTCAACGATGGTTGAGAAGTGAATGATTTTAAGAATCTCAGCTGAGATATAACGAATGTTTTTAAAGTCTCAACTGCGGTTGAGAAAGAAATGATTATTTTTGTATAAGACACTCGACCGAGGTCGAGGAGGAAATGTAAGACACTCGACTGAGGTCGAGGAGGAAATGTGGTTTTGCGAGCTGCGGTTAGGCAAAACTTGAGCACAGTAGTGAAAGGAGCCGCTTTTGCTTATGATGTTTAAAGAGTCCTGTGGAAACACAGTCTGCCGACTGTGTGTCGCCAGTTGATGAAATCTTATGCATGTATAAGTTATCGACTTCGGGTTGATAGTTATAGAGCCTTGTGCTGCATAAGCCTGTTTGATTTCAGGGTCAGAAGTTGAAGGTGAAGTTCCTTCACCGTATGAATGATGTTATGATGATATGTATGTTATGTAATTATGTTATGAGGCTATGTATGTTATGAAATTATGATATGAGAACATGTATGTTATGTATTTGGATTATGCTATATGATGACATGAATGAATAAGGATTTTTCTAAGAAATGAACTTAGAACTCATCAGCATAAAGCTGACTTGTTTTACATGCATATCAGGTTGAATAGTTTGAGAAAGGAGATCAGGAGGGCTCATGGTATACGACTAAGACTACCCTGGCATAGACTGGCTGTATTATATGACTGTTAGAAGAGTGGGTTATGTTTTAATGTGTGTTTAATATGTGTACTTTATGTATGTAATCACCTTAAATTCCGCTGTTATAGTAATGTAAATATGGTTTAAGGACTATGGGTATGATGATTTGCCAACCGAGGGGCTCGGGGCCTCTCACCAACTCACTGGATCTTCATCATTAGGTACTGTTGCAGCTCATACTCAGTGGATCCTAGCTTCTAAGGTAGTTTTATATGTTTGTCTATGAGTAGATCGTACATGCAAAGTGTAAAAACACACATGCAAGTGTGTTTGAACACATGCAACTCCTTGTGGCTCACATGCACGAATTTGTTGGTGTTCTTGTATGATTTTAATGTATTTCCACTAAGATTGAAGTCAGAGATTATCTAGGATTGAGTTTCGATTGATTTGATGTTGATTTGTAGAACTTGCCATAAAAGGAAACTTTTATGATGCATGTAATAGATTTGTGATTATCTAGACATGTTAGACATGTCTAGCTGGTGTCAAACGTGTATTGAAGTGTTTAGAAGCACATTTAGATAGTTGGATTTGTGAAAAATGTGATTTTGATAACAACTTACTATATCTGGAAACCTTGGTAAATCAAAAGAGGGATTTTGATGTTTTAATATGTTTTGATAATTTGTAACTATTTAAATGTGTTTAAAAATGATTTTTAACATATTTGGAAACTTTGATTTTCGAAAATGAGCTTTCAAACGAACACTTTCCAAATAAGGAAACTTTATTCGGGCAAAATTGGATAAATGGTGATTTATGCACAAACTATATGTTTAAGTGTTTAAATATGTTTTTAGAAATATACTACAGTTATTAGTTCTATGAAATGAGATTTCATAACTACACTTTCCAAAAACAGAAACTTTCCCAAAAGGGTAACTTTTACGATTTCATAACATGACTTATGTGAAAGTGTTGCAATTAGAGTCGTAGGATGCTTGTTGATGTCCTACTTGCATATGACACATAAACAAACTAAACAAAACAAACATGTCAACAACGATTCGTCGAGTCAACACAAGTCAACAAACAAACACTCGGTTGAGCACACCGGCACTTAGAGTTGTATGGCATAAATGTCACACCCCGACCCGCAGCGGAAGTTTTAACAGAGTCTTAGTGTCGACAGTAATTAACAAAAGCATAAGTTAAGCAAACGATTTAAATAAAACATGGATATTTATATAAAAAGTTATCGATAATTGTTAAAACATTACAAGTTTAACAAACATCAGCTTTAACATCTAGATAACTGGTCCCAGATAAATATCCCAAAGCACGCTCGCTAACTAGAACCGGTTTCCTTTCCTTTCCCATCATCATGCTACTTACCTGAGAAACATACCAAATTTAAAAACAAGTGTTAACCAAACGGGTTGGTGAGTTCACAGGTTTTCATATAAAAGCATTTAAGCAAAGGAAAAGAACGTAATGTACAAAAACATCGTGATAGAGAACTCATCGTAGACTAGCTAGGTACTACGATACGATAGACACCATGAGCCCATAATCAAACCAAAACCAAGGTACGAACACCACTCAACATGCATTGCTCCCGTTACTCACGAACCATGACAGCTGGTCAGGGAGTGGGTTGTCAAACCCGATAGATCTACCAATATATCCTGCGGTCCCTCCCCCGAGACTAATGATTATGACTGCGGGTGCGAATCCCCTCTGAAGCGAATTCACAGAGAACACATATACAAATAGCTGCACTTACTCAAGAGTTATATAAGTCACATATCACTCCAAACCATACATTACAATTTAAATCTTTCTTTTCCCGGTATGTTTCTCCCCCGGTTTATCAAAAACCAAAACCATTATTAAAAAGGGGCCATGAAACTCACCTCAATGCGTTCCTGCTAGCAACAAAGATTTCCAAATAACCCGACTGTTCTCACTAGCGCCCTAAAACCCAAGGGACACATTAACAGTCTAAATAAAAGTCCATCATGTAAGTTGTTCACCCAACTTAACTAGACTTAAACACATTCCGCTAAGGGAAACATATTTCACACAAACGACCCGTTGGTGACTCGAATTTAGTTGTTTATCATAAATCACAAGTTAACATTTTTAAGTCATAAAATTTCAAAATAACTAAGTTATCTTCGTTAAAAATCCATTTTAACCCCAAACTTAATTATTTATAATTATTTGTCAAGTTTGACAATTTATTCGTATTTTACCGACAAAACCGACAACTTAACACACAAGCACATCAACATGCATTATGATTTAAGTCACTTCTAATACTTCAAAATAAGTATTTTATACTTATTTTTATATTAAATTTACTGATTAAAATCAGCCACAAAATTATGTTAAAATTATGCGTTAAAACGACGTTTTTACGCCATTTTTAGACATAGTTTTCAAATATTTCATTTTATATTTTTCTTACAAAACTTATACATTACAAATTACAATTTTTTATCATACAAACTTATAAATTTTCTGATCAAAATCAGATTCATAAAAAGACTCTTTTTATATGTTAAAAATAGTCGAAAAAGCGTGTTTTCGGTTAACAACGATCATCCTTTAAATATATTTTTAAATCCACTTGATTTTATACTTAAAATATTTCATAAATTCTCATAATTTACTGATAAAAATCTGTTAAAATTTATTTTATAGAAAAACTCTATTTTTATAGTTTTTATCTTATCAAAACATTCACTTTAAAGTAATAAAATTATGGCCAAGTTATTTAATCATTCTTTATTCATTTTATAACAAAAATATTTATATTTTTGTGTATTTTATTACTTTAAAATCAGATTTGATATATTTCATAAAATATCAATAATAATAAGTGTTATTACTAAATTTTAATAACTATATAAATATTTATATGCATACCCATGCATGCATATTTATACAACCATCATGCATGTACATCATAGTTTTTATACATATACTTATGTGTATATATTATATATATGTATTCATGAGTATAATACATACACATGTATATATAACATTAAAACATACATGCATTCATATATAAATATACCATGTACATAAACATACATGCATGTATGACAAAATCATACATATCCATATATATTCATACATATATACATGCATGTATCTAGAAATTATATATACACATATTCATGCATACAAAATCTCACATTCACTCATATATATACACACATGCATGTAACCATCTCACATGTACATACATATGTATATATATATATGAACACATACATATACATATATGTTCATGCATGTACTTATATCACATACATACACATACATATATGCATGTATATGTACATGCATGTGATTAAAATTACCATCCAAAATGAAAACATTCATCATGCATGTATGTATGTATGTGTATTTTTGAAAGACAATAACACCCAAATATATATCTATATACATTCACGTCACTTTACATACATATGTATATACATTTTTATAACTCACACACACATTCACACACACACACACGTTTCACAAACACACTTACATATTATCATCTTTTACACTAAAACCCACTTGTTTTAGACTTAGTATTTGGGTGAACCAACTTTTAATAAAACTCAAAATATATGAAGAGTTTACCTTATTTATATTCAACAAATGAAGGTTTCTTGATCAAAAGCTTTCTAAAAGTCACCAAAAATCACCAAATTGTTGAAGAAATATGAATAAGTGTGTGCTAGGAATTTCAAAAATGGTGAGAATATGGGGAGAGGGGAGGGTGACAACACATAGAGGAGAGAGATAGGAGTTGGAGTGTTTTGTTGGCTCAAATGATGAGCTTGGGGTTTTTAAAAAAAGAAAATAAATCTTCAAGATTGTGTCCTCCCTATCTCTTGACATGTGTACTCCACTTGTCTATCTTACACTTAACTCAGACAAAAACAGATATATTCTGAGTCCTACAGTGTATAAATCGTATACTAGAAATTAAATAAAATTCGATTTTTATTCTAAAATTAATATAGTATTTAATCGTACTAAAACGATCAAATTTTAGTCAAAAATAATGACCTTAAATATTATTCGGATAATTTAATCCATCTTATCCGGCAAAAGCACAGGTAAAGTCGGTTGTTAGTAAATTCCACAGTTTACGTTAAAATTCACGGTTTTTCCTCATTAACTTAATTTATTCATTTATGATTTATCATTTTATGCTAAACCAAGCATTACACTAAATTCGTTAACCGAGTCTTCACCAACATTCGTTTAAACACCGTCGAACGGTACCGAAATCTCAAAAATTCACCAAATGCAATTCCATGCATTTAAACACACTCTATGCTAGACAGGTAATCACAACTTTAATTTAATAATTAATATTAAATTATTATTGCATCAAATAAATTAAGTTTAGTACACTAACCTTTTACGAGTCATCGTTCGTAAAATACCGGATGTCACAATAAAACACCACAAAACACATACTCATGACCTATATGATTATAAGTGATCACTAGCAGGTTGCTAGCACTCGCTGTTGCGAACACGTAAACAAGAACTACTTTACTAGGTGAGTTCACGACCTCTTCTTATCTTTTCTAACTTTGGGGAGAAGACATTGCATGATAAACTGTTTTGAAATAACAAACCTATTTTAGTTACATATGGATATGCTTTATCACTATATGTATATGTGTGGCACACATCACAACTCAAAGTTCTCACAACCACACCTCGGACCGTTAGTAGCACAAGGCGCCTAACATGGTAATCTTGGATAGTACTATTTGGGCCTGAAAAGTCCCACCCATCGCGCCTAGGAGGTCGGAATGGGTGCAAAATTGACCAAACACTTTGCTATTGTCTTGTGTGATGGACATGGAGGGAGGCATGCAGTTAGCTTCGGTTTCGAATCCACAAATAATATAATCGTATTGACTAGCTATTAATCGGTATTGCATTGTAATGATGTAGTCCAACAACACTTTACTTTAAAAATTTGATGTTTATTTCTTATGTAAACATGTGCTCTCACCAACCTTTGTGTTGACATTTTACTCGCATGTTTTCTTAGGTAATTATGGCACACACACATGGATTATGATGCTAGGATGGAGTCCCATGCATCTACTTAGTGCTTTAGGCATTTAAAACATTTATTATTTTGGATATTATGTATTGCTAAACAACTTGAATCGCTTTCGCAACTATTACTATGTACTGATTTGAAAACTGTTTTAACTTAAGCTTCCGCAACTTATGAATTCAAAACTGTTTTGATAGCTCATACATTAACTTCCGCAATTCTGATTTTACAAACTGTTTTATCCAAGTTATTGGATATACGTATGCAAGCAGACATGTAGGTCTCGCAACTGTAACTGGAAACTGCGATCCTGAAGAGACCCTGACCGGTCTCACGTCACGCCCTCGGAAAGGCTGGGAAGGCCGGGGTGTGACAGAGTTTTGGTTGAAAAAAGGTGGTTGTGGGTACCAATTTGAAAATGTTAGAAATTGGTTCGGGTTGTTTGTATCGACTTGAGGACGATAACAATTCATAAACAAGTTAAAAAAAGGGTTGTTTGGATTAATAGTGTGTATAAGTTTTTGAAGATTTGCGAGTGGAAATTTTTGAAAAGTTTTTGAGAGATTCAGAGAGTATGTAAGTGTTTTTGATTGTGTTGAATGAGTTCATATAGGGTTTATTTATTTATTTATTTTGAATTCAAACGGTACTATTACCGTTTTTTATTTATTTTTCCCCGCAACAGTCATCACCCGGTGAGGAGCATCGCACCACCACCGCTCATGCCCCCATCACGCCGGTGTGTAGTGGGGGGAGGGAGCCACCAGGGCGTGACCAACCCCTCTCAAGCCCCACTCACATACCATCACACACACCCTTAACACTATTTTTTGTATTTCTTATTATTATAAACAATAAAAAATAGTTAGATTATTGGTATGTCGATGAATCGATAAATAATTTTTTGCATATTTTATCGAATCAACAAATAAAAGTAATGTGTGTGTGATGTGATTGATATGACACGAGTAATATATATTAATATTCATATATCACTCACATAATTTATACACCATACTAATGTTAAATCAATCAAATCACATACAATACTTTTACTAATACATTTCTATAAATATTTTTTAACAATAAAAAATAAAGGGTCCTAATATTTATACACCTCCTATTATCTATACACCATAATTAAGTCAAATCAATTACATCATACGTACATAACTTTTACTTATACATATTTTTAATACTAAAAAAATACAAAAATTACTGTTATTCGTACACCGATGTACCAATACCCCTACCCAAAATAAAATAGTTAGTTTCGTGATACATTTGTGTACTAATAACCTAACTCAAGTAATATGTGTGTGATGTGATTGATGTATAGATGATGGTGTTTGTGTGTATTAATCTATATCTATATCTATACTTTTATAATAAAAGAGTAAATATTTTGCCACATGTAACATCCTTACAATATTATTGCCACATGTCACATTTTTACACAACAAGTGACACTTGTCAATTACTCATTATTTCAGTTAATTCTCTTCCCTATTAAATAACTATCTTCTCTCTTGTTTAATAATTTTTTCATTTATTTAATAATTATAATATTAATAACTAATATATTATTTATCTTTTTATTATAAAACACACTTAAATTTTTTTTATAACATACGTGATTTTCTAAGACCAAAATTTTTAAAATAAGAAATATTTTATTTTCAAAAAAAAACAAAATTTATGTAAAAAATAAGTCTTCAATTTTTTTTAAAAAATAAAGTATACTATAAAAGAAGTTTTTAAGCAATGAGATTTTTATAAACAAATGACGTTTTTTAATTTATTTATAAATTAAAGTAATAAAAATGATAAAGAAAGTTACATTTTCGGTTCGTTATGTTTAACACTATTTTTAAATTGAGTCATTTTAAATTTAGTAATTATAAAAATTATATTTTATATTATTGATTTATTTTCCTTTGAGTTATGCTTCCTAGATCCCACTACTGTGAACCCGTCATCACTCTGCTCCTTCCCATTGGGTTCCCTGGTATGCTGTGGCCAAAAACTTGACGATGTTTACAAATTGGTGGCTTCCATTGGTAGGAAACCCCAAGAGACTCTACCCGGGCAGGTTTATTGTTATGTGCCGGGAACTCTATCTCTATCTCATTAGGTAGATTGTCTGAAGCTGACACTTCAACTAAGAACCTAGCATACCCTATTTTGCCCATTTGGCTCTCACATCGCTCCTCTGTTATCCTATCCATCAGAAAGGGGTAACCAATCCCACTCATTATCTTGCTAAGCCCTTTTCTAGTCCACAATTCTAGGGGGGGCATTGTGGAAGGTAACCTAAAGTGGGATAGCTCTCAACTCAATCTTCTGAAAGCTTAGGCCCGGCTCCCATTTCTGCACAGAATATGGACGTTATTCACCATCCTAGGGACATCAGCCAAAGCCTCATTCATTCCTTGTTCGCTTTTAAACTTAAAGTAGTAGTAGCCAACCGTACTTTTAGAGATACTGTCAAGATCATAAGCCCTCCAAAGCCTTCTAAATGTGTCATTAACCACATTGAAGTCCATTGACATCCCTAAAAAATAACCATACATGTGCAAGGAGAACACAGAGGCTGAATATCTAAGGTCCTCACTCGATATCACAACTCTGGTCAGGTTTCGGGTTTCGGGGTTTCGGGTTTTGGGTTTAGGGGTTGGGTTTAGGATAGGGGTTAGGGTCTAGGGGTTCAGGTTTGGGGTTTGGGGTTTGGGGTTTAGGGTTAGGGTTAGAGGTTTGGGGTTTGGGGTTGAGGGTTGAGGGGTTAGGGTTTAGGGTTTAGGGTTTAGGGGTTAGGGGTTAGGGTTAGGGTTAGGGTTAGGGTTAGGGTTAGGGTTTATGGTTTATGGTTTATGGGTTAGGGTTTAGGGGTTGATGGTTGAGGGTTTAGGATTGAGGGTTTAGGGGTTAGAGGTTAGGGTTAAGGGTTTAGGGTTTAGAGTTTAGGGTTTTTTTTTGTTTTTTTTTTTTTTGAAAAAGGCCAAACCTTGGTAAATTTTATTAAAAAGAATAAATGAATGTTACAAACAAAACGCATTCCCCCCTCCAGGGCTTTTTAACCTTAGAGGGGGACCGCATAAACAAATGAAACAAACAAAATAACAGGCACGCAGGCCCAGTTTGAAACAAATCAAACTTAGGCACGTAGGCCCAATTCGAAACAAATCAAACTTAGGCACGCATGCCCAAATAAAAAAGGAATTATACTAACTCTAAGATTTATCATGTAAAGAGTTTTCTAATCCCATATAATCAAAACCAGCTCCAAATCCATTCCATTCTTCATGTTCAACTCTTTCACTACTTGTCATCAACCTAGCCCATACTTTGGTTCAATCCCCATCCCATTTCTAAGGCTCATTTAGGGGACCTAACACCCAAAAGAAAGATAGCAACAACATCATTCCAATCTTGTACTAGATGTCCATCTTAGCCCATACTTAGATGTGTTTTCTCCCCCATTTCTAAGGCCTTTAAGAAAACAAGAACTATCTTTCATTCAGGTGTAGATGACGTTCACTAAAATTATTAACCATAAAGAATGACCACTTGGAATAAACAAAGTATGTCGTAACCCAAGACAATCACATAAATGAGGCCATGTAATCCATCATCCAATGCAACCATGCATTAAATTCAAGATATCATCATTTAACCATATCCGTTCCTCATACACATCATTTGCACTAGTGATACATATAAAATCATCCAAATAATCAGTAAACCACATATTTGCCCTAGAACATCGGTCACCACAGAAACATTGCTGACAACAATACCAAAACCCAAAATAAATAATTGGCAGTCACATCATGTGTGCAACCCATGTGATTATTTCGGCTGTGACCATCAGCTTCACACTTCCACGTGTGATGATCCATTGTATGTTTATCAAAGCCATGCTGATAAACCACAAATATGCCATGCAATCCATAACCACACGTGTATACCCAATTTCAAAAGCAATCAACAAAAACCTCCACCACCAAAACCGAAATATTAATTAAGAAGCAGCCGCAACCCATGCATCCCCACATGCAAATAAAGAAATCTGCATACCTTATCCACCTCATCATTAAACCACGTAGCCCACATTATTAGGATGAATATAGACCACACACAACACCATAGCAGCCGACAAAAACATTCAGCCACCATGAAACAATTGCTCTCACGAGTAATAAAACATAAGATAATAGCGAAACAATCACAGTCCTCCATATTCAACCAAGAAGCACCACCGTATGGCATCCGCCAAGAGCCGAAATGAAAAAATAAATAATAGGCAGCCGCATCATGTGTGCGACCCCATGATAATTATTTCGACCAATTGACCACCAAGAACCGAAAGCCAAATAAATATAAGGCAGTCACACCATATGCAGCCCCTTGTGTGAATGCTTCGGCAAAATGAAACATCACCACCCCAAAACGTCGAGCACCATCATGCAATCTGGCCGCCTTATTGATCTCAACTCACATCACAGCCAAAATAATTATCCACCATGATTTGTTACCCACAAGGTTGCAACACCATCAACATGATAATCGGCCAAACCACTTGGACATTTCAGCCATAATGATGAATCGAAAATCAATTAGAAACAACCATAAACATAGTTATTTTCTCTCACACCTTAACATATCACGTCTTCATGTTTGGATGTTCAATACCTTCGGCCAAGATGTATCCAATCAATCCAAAGAATCCACCACCATATAATTAATGGCAGCCGCAATTTTCTTCAGCCCCCTCAACATTGACGAGCACAAAAAAAAGCAATCCAAACCCATCATCATCCTCTAAATAGTCGGCCACCATTAAAACCGAAAATCTCCCAATCAACAAAATAAAACAATAGCAAACAATCACGGCCCCTCCATATGCATCCTTAATCGTATGAACCAGAAGGAAAACCAAAACCTAGATCTGCCACAACACCATCAGATACAACCATCTCGAATCCAGTAGCAATCATATAAGCTGTGACTGAACCACCAAAGTCGATCAAGAAGAACCCTACTCAGCCGCCACCCATTTTTACCAATTCCAAACCAAAAACACCACGTTTGCATTCAATACACCCATACGTTCATCTCTAGCTAGATCATAAAACGAAATCAAGCTATGGGGTGAGATAATACGCATGAAATCAGATTAGAATTGGCAAGAAAGTAAGGTGACGGCCGAGAGAGACTAGAGAGAATTTTCTCTCACACCTTTTAGTGTGTGTAGCGAATTTTAGACTAATGATTTTCCTTAGGGTTTAGGGCTTAGGGTTTCGAGTTCGGGGTTTCGGGTTTCGGGTTTCGGGTTTAGGGTTTAGGGGTTGGGTTTAGGGCAGGGGCTAGGGTCAGGGTCTAGGGGTTCGGGTTTGGGGTTTGGGGTTAGGGTTTGGGGTTGAGGGTTGAGGGTTGAGGGTTTAGGGTCTAGGGTTTTTTTTTTTTTTTTTTTGGGTAAAGGGCTTTTGCCCGGAAAAATGTATACCAACCAACAAAAGAATTACATTAAGACCAGGGGGCATACCCCCCGTGTAGCTCATATTTGACAAACTCGAATAGGCTACCAAAACAACTAGAACCCCTAACATCAAAAGGCTACAATACATACAACAAAAAAGACCTACACAGTTTCTAACCACAACCACAAGGCCAATGGCCCAACCAAACCAAGAGAAGCCCAAAGAGGTCCAACAAATCAAAATGAAATGAAATAAAGGGCCCAAGGAAACCAAAAAAATAGGCCCTAACTTACAACTTATACTATAAAACGATCTTAACACAAGGCAGCCCATGGTCCAAATCCAATCACCTACCAGGCCCTTATAGGTAGGCCAGGGCCCAGCAAGCCCAAGCAACCAAATCCAGCCAGTAGACCTGCGAAGAGAAGTAAACCAGCCTAGCATCCAAAACCAAAAGAGGCCATTGCATACACACCCAGCCAAGTCCGGCCAAGGGGCTAAGGCAAGCAGAAGAAGAAAGCAGGGATAGGAGCAGCTACGGCCAGGCCCAGTCAGACAGCCCCCACCACATCTTTTATAACTCCTCCAAGACAAGCAACTCCCAAACCAGCAACAGCAGCCCACCATCCTGGCCACAGCCCTATGCTGCCAGGCCATGGCCCAAACACCACTATTGCAGCCCCCAAAGACGACATTAGTAGCCCCAAAACAAGCCCAACAGCAGCAACATCAGCCCATCTCCCTAACTACCTTAGTAGGCCCAAGGAAAACAAAGAAGCCTTCCCTAGGCAAGAACCCAACGGCCAGCCCCATGTAAAACCAAGGCCAGGACACATACTTAGTATGCCAACCAGAAGTGATAGTGGGCCAAGAACAAGTCCCATCAGGCCGGCCCATGAAGGCAAGCAAAGCCCCAACATCAACAGCAAGCCAGGGAACCAAAATATTGATGTAGCCTAGATCTAACCCCAAAATATTTACAAGATAAGATCTCAGGACATCAACCAAAGAGGCGTTTGGCCATACAATGCTCCAAAGGCCAGCATCCAGGATGTAATCAAACCAACAAAAATGCTGTAGGACCCAGCCCAAAACCTTAGCAAAATAGCCAGCATACCCTAGCCTCCCAACCTGCAAATACCTCATCCCCCAACCAAAATACACCTGGGCACAAGCTCTACCCAAGCAAATAGCCCAGCAACAGCACCAGCTGGACCAACCTGCTTTAGCCTGACCAAACTTAGGCTCCAACCAGTCCTGCCTGGTCCAAGAAAAAACATGCCCATCCCCTTTCCACATGAGATGGCACCATCCCCTAAACAACCTAGAGAACAACCAAAGGGGCCTCACCCCAAAAACTGAGGGGGAAAACCAGCATAACCAACAAAAAACTGCGGCCCAAAGGACACAACAGGAAGGCCCAAGGGCGACCTACCCACAACAGCAACAACCCAACACCAAAACAACAGCAGCCCACAACGCCAAAGCAACCAAAACTGAGAAAAAACCAGCCATAAGGAGAAGAAAAACATAAAGAAAACAAGAAAACAAACCACCACCCACACCCCAGCAAAAAAGAGGCTAAAATTGACCCGCTAGTAAGGAAGCCATTCCATTGGCTTCCTCTTCCACATCCTCAATTGCATACGTCATATCCAGCCCCAATGCCACCACCTGCTCCCTGAAAAAGACCCATTCAGCAAGAGTCCAAGCCATCATATGCTTAGCCTTTACCGCCTTCGCATTTGAATTAAGGGCTTTAACAATAGCTTGTTTCTTTTTATCAGAAAGGGGTTGGACACTTTTAACATCCAGAAGGTTGTCCTATAGGAAAGATTCAACATCCGTGACCACATAATCTGGTTCATACCCCATCCTAGTGCATTGATTGTTGAAGAAATTCCATTCTACTTGGGTCCACCCAGCCGTAACCAGGGTTGGAACTGCAGCAGTCCCCTTAATGTAGTCCAAGATCACAGACTTTTTGTAGTCAGAAAGGCCTCTAGCCTCCATATCCGGCACACCAGTGTGCTCCAAAGTAGGATCAGGAGGAGTGAAAACTAGATCCATTTCTACCTCCTTGCTCATGGTGCAAACAGGGAGAGACACGCTTGGCTCCCCTTGACCTGTGCCAACCTTAGGGGCTACCCCTCCTCTATCCGAATCCATGGACCCTGCACTCCCATTAACAACCTCTTCCAAAACTGTGAACCTATTCCCAAGGGACAGACCCTCATTCTTCTTAGTATTGTTCACAGGAACCTGACTTTGCTTCGTTTTCCCCTTATCACCATTAACAGCTCTCGAAAAATCAAAGCCTCCCTTTTTCTTATTGGTTTTGAGAAGCCCTCCATCCCCATTAGTCTTCTCTTTTCCCTGGCCCAGGGCCTTATGACTACTAGCAGCATGATCCACCGGCTTGGGCAGCCCCTTAACAGCCTTCCCCTGGCTGAACTGGACAAACTCAGCAATGTTGACTTGCCCTCCTTCACTACTAACCGCCGCCTCCTTATCCTTATTGGCCTGAGGCCCCTGCTTGGTGTTACTCTCATCATTACGAATCCCTGAATTATCCTTGCCCTGAGACTCCATCAGCTTCCGTTTGCATTGATTTTCAGCATGCCCAAACACTTTACAGTGGGTGCAGACAGGTGGTTTCCACTGGTAGGTGACTTCCAATTCAACAATATTATCCGAACCAATCTCAGTAGAGGGATACTCAACCTCTACTGTTTCAGGGAGGCACATATCAGCAGAAATCTCAACCATCACTCTGGCATAACACAACTTCCCCCTGCCATTAGAACACCTTTCCCTAGTCACCCTATCCATCAATTTTGGTATACCAACAGCACTCATTAGCCGGCTTATACCCACTTTAGTCCATAGGTCTAGGGGTATGCCATGAATGGCTACCCAAAGGGGAGTACTAGAAGGTTCCGCCTTTTTAACTCCCATGCTAGGTCTCCATCTGTTCAAGATCAGGGGAATATTGCGGATCATCCATGGGCCATTTTCCAAAACATCCTGGAGCCCCTGTTCAGACTTGAACCGAAAAAAATAACAGCCAGTTGCACTCTTGGTAACATCATCAATATCATAGGCCGCCCACAATCGTCTGACTACCTTGTTAACATATCCATAGTCCATGGCTGTTCCAAGAAAGTATCCAAACAAATGGTTTGGAAGAGCAGCCTCTGACTGTTTAACATCCTCATCAGATATAACCACCCTTTTCTTCCTATCAGCCATGACCAGTGGAGGGAAAAACTCAAGGCTAGAATCAAACTGGTCACTGCCTTTACGAATCAGGTCTGCAAAAGTAAGATTTACCTTTGTAGTGGCGTCGACAGTAGTCTCAACCTCCATAGCACCAGTGGGGGGAGCTTCGACCACCGGCAAACCCGGAGATGGCAAACCCGGGTACAGCGGCACACCATGGGGTGGCTGAAAACGATGCTCCTGCAAGGCCAGAGGCTTATCCTTCAACTTAGCCGTGGTTTCTGTGAGAAATTCCTTCACTCGCATATCAGAAAGAAGGGGGGAAAACCGGACCTTCTTTTTTTCCCGTCTGGCACCTCCGACCACTGGAACCCGAACTCCACCCCCTCTACGGGCCGAATATCTTGTATACCTCCTTTCCCTTGGTGAAATTGGAGGCTCAACAGCCTTCGTAGTGTCCAAATCCGGTTGGATTTCATCAGTTTTGTCTCCCAGAGCTAGTGTCGGCTTGGCCGCACATCCAATTGAATCGCCAAGGCCGGTCCCAATACATTCTAGAACCCGAACAGAAGGGGTCTGGTGTTGTGAAATGGCCTGCTCCTCCCCCCATGGAGGTTTATCCGGTGGTAGAGGCTGAGGGGAGGATCCCTCAGCCGATGGTTTCATCTTCGGCAAAAAGGGTGAACGACTAGAGAGGATTTTAGAGAGAAGTTAGAGAGAGAGTGAAATTTGACAAAATGAAAAACCATAGGGTTTAGGGTTTAGGGTTTAGGGTTTAAGATTTAGGGTTTAGGGTTTAGCGTTTTGGGTTTCGGGTTTCGGGTTTCGGGTTTCGTGTTAGGGGTTTCGGGTTAGGGGTTTAGGGGTTTAGGGTTAGGGTTTAGGGGTTAGGGTTAGGGGTTTAGGGTTTGGGGTTTAGGGTTTGGGGTTTGGGGTTTGGGGTTTGGGGTTTAGGATTTGGGGTTTAGGGTTTAGGGTTAGGGGTTTAGGGTTTTTTTTTTGGGTAAAGGGCATTTTGCCCGGAAAAATATATAACACCAAAAAAGGAAGATTACAACCCAAAGAGGGCATACCCTCCTCATATACAAATGATTCCTAACCTATGTTTAGGAACCCAAAAAATGATAGAGATGTATTTCATCCCCTCACCCCACCTATACAAAAAGGGGGCATACCTACTAATCCAAGTACAATAACTGATACAGACAAAAAACAAATTCATACAATAAAACATATAAAAAACAAGACTAGACCAATCAGCCCTAATATGATCCAAGTACTGATGCAGCTTGTTTCCCATATCAATCAGTAAGAGAGGAATATGAGGAACAATCCACATCAAAACCAAAAGAGGGCAACAAAACATAATGTAAATCCCACGAACAAGATTAATGCACAAGTAGAAAAGCCACATATAAAATCTCTTCCTGTGCCAAATTGATCCAAGGATATGGATAGCAGACCACCCATATAACCTGTAGGGGAACAAGTTCAGTATTGACCCATCTGATCCAAACAGGCCCCTGCATACGACCCTGAGATCTCCCCTGCAATCTTGTACCTTGCCCCAGAAGCCACCAGGCATACCACAAGCAGATCACAAAATAAAAGTGCTGATTAGTCCCAGCCTAAGTCAGAACCCTATGCCAGATGCGAGGGACCTGGCTAACCCAAATCCCAGCCCAGTCCAACCCATAATCCATTCCCACATTACTGATGGTGTACCATATGTTAACAGGACACTCAACCCTCATGAAATAAAAATTGTTAACAGAACCCAACCAGTACCCTGCCTTACCCCAAAGCCTGAAATTCACACAAAAATTAGTGGTGAACGCATACCCCTCACCCCCACCCTGTCCACCTGAAAAAAGGTGGAAATTGGCAATATAAGAATTGAAATAAATATAAATAAAAAGGATACCCATGGTCACTTTAGTTCCATCCAAGCTACACATGCTCCAGCCATTTCCCTGCAAATTCACCAGAACACTTCGAATCCAGACACTCCAGATCAAAACAGAGAAACTATCCATTAGTTTTATCATTGGACATGGGGCCTTTATCAATTTTATCCAGGTAGTCCAACCCCCTAATATCCCATATGTTCCTAACCTGTATAAGCGACCTAGAATCTTTCAATCGGAGACCAAGAAGTCTATATCTAACTGTGTCCAAGATCAGAGAAGAGAGAACATCAACAGATCGTTTTTGGTTCTCTTGTTCTCTTAAATTCCTCTCCAGCCAGACAAAGTAGACTGCTGAGGCAAGGACCAAACGGTTTATGATGCTCCACACAGAGTTGTTGGTAGCAGCCCTACAGTACTCTTCCAAATTATCACTCCAGGTGCCAGAAATGTGAGACCATTTTGTCTTGCAACTAACTGTGGACCAAACTTTGGCCGGAAAGTCGCACTCAAAGAAGAGATGGTTGATGCTATCCTAAACCACCTTACAGAAAACACACCTACGGTCTAGGGTATTACTCCAATTTCTAAGAACTTCATGGGTACGTAGTTTGTTCTTAACCACCAGCCAGAGGTTAAAGGCATGCCTAGGGATGTTCTGGGTGAACCAAACCAGGTTGGTCCAAGGGGTCTCAGTGCCACAAGGTTGTATATCTCTCCAGGTCATTCCAACATTAAAAGGAACCAGCTTACCCTCATTGGTCCTCCACATTATTTTATCAGGGATCTCTGGGTTTAGGTGGCAAGGGGGGAGGAGAAAAGGGAAGGGAACCTATCTCCCTAGTCATGAGGCCATAACCATTGGTTATTATCAATGACATCAGCAACCACCATAGAATTATTGAAGTTGGCCTCATTGGTATTACGGTGGGTCAGCACTTTACAGAGGGGTCCTGTAGGATGCCGGTTATCATACCAGGCAGAGGTAGATAACCCATTACCAATAACAGAGATCATGTGACTGTGAAGAAGGTCTCTCTGTTGGAGAAGCTTTCGCCAGCTCCAACAATCCTCCTTCTTAATAGGGATTTCCCAGAAGTTTCTTCCCTTAAGATGATGCTCTTTAACCCATTTGACCCAAAGGGAGTTCTTATGAGAAATCCATATATGCTTGGACATCATGGCAACATTCCAGTTTCTCAGAGATTTCAGGCCCAGGCCTCCATGTTTAATTGGGAGGCAACACTCTTTCCACTTCACTTTGGCCTTACCTCGGATGGGGTCACAGTTATTCCAGAGAAAACCTCTACCCATTTTCTCTAGATCCTTCAAGACTGAGGCGGGGAGGATGAAAACAGAGGCCCAGTAAACTTGAGTGGCACTAAGAACCGATTTTATGAGCAACAACCTACCAGCAAAAGACAAGGACTTGTTTTTCCAATCTTGAATCCTTTTCCTAAACTTATCAACCAGGGGAGAACAGTCCCTGCAAGACAGCCTAGAGGAGACTAGGGGCACACCTAAATATTTAACAGGGAGGGTGCCAACACGAAACTGGATGTTATCTTTGATTTCAGACATGATATGAGGTTTCACATTCCCAAAGTAGACAGTACTTTTTGGGAGACTCGGGTTAAGGCCTGAAACATTCTTGAATTCATCAAGGGCATCCATAAGGATTTCAACAGAAGTGGCATCCCCATGACAAAAAAGAAATAGGTCATCAGCAAAGCAGAGGTGGGTTAATCCGATCTCTTCACATTTCCAGTGAAACTGAAAAGCCTCGTTCTCTCTGATTTGGCGCTTAATTATCAAGGTGAGCACTTCCATGACAAGAGTAAAAAGGTAAGGAGCCATGGGGTCCCCTTGGCGGAGGCCTCTCTTGCCAGGAAAAAAACCTTTCTGATCCCCATTAATGCTGATAGAGAAAGAGGGGGTAGTGACACAACTCATGATCCAGTTAATCATTTTGGAATGGAAACCAAAATGAATAAGGCAGTTCCTAAGGAAGGTCCATTCAACTGTGTCATAAGCTTTTTGGATATCAATTTTGAAAGCACATCTCGGTTGACCTCTTTGCCTATGATAATTCCTTAACAATTCCTGGGAGAGAAGGATATTATCAGTAATTTGCCTCCCAGGCACAAACGCACATTGATTTTCACTAACCAGGACAGACAAAGACGTTTTGATGCGATTTGTGATGATTTTGCTGATGCATTTATAGATCACATTGCAACAGGCAATGGGCCTATACTCCGTCACCTTCATGGGGGAATTAACTTTAGGAACCAAGGCAAGAGTGGTAGCATTAACCTCCTTCAAGAGGTTGCCATTACGAAAGAATTCTTTAATGGCAGTACAGAGGTCCGATCCAACAACAGACCAGGCAGCCTTAAAAAACTTGGAAGAAAACCCATCAGGGCCAGGGGCCTTGTCATCTTCAATATCCAGCAGGGCATCTTTAATCTCTTCATCAGTGACCTGCCTAACCATTTCCTCAGCCACATCATGGGGGAGCACAGTGGTGAACAAAGTCTCTGGTTCCACAAAGGGGTCCACTTCAGCAGCCTGACCCAGAACTGACTTAAAGTGCTCAACGAACAAATTGGCCATCTGGGGACCTGAAATGAATTGACCAGAAGAGTTTTGAATCGCATTTATTTTATGCCTATTCAGGTTACTGGTCAAAACTTTGTGAAAGTACTTGGTGTTTTGGTCCCGTCACTTAGCCATTGGACCTTAGATCGTTGCTTAAGGAACAAGTTCTCATCTTTCAACGCAGTCTTATAGGCTTCCAGGTACACTTGCTCCTCAAGTCTAAGGTCCTTATTAGTGGGATCAGCACCAACTTCCATTTGGATGTGCTCTAGCTCTTCTTTTAGGACACTAACATTTTTAAAGAGATTCCCTTGCTTCCAGGAGAGTCTTCTCAAAGGGGTTTTGAGGCTCTTGAGTTTGGACAGAAGGGAGAACATAGCCAAAACCAGTACCCGAAATCTTCCAGCCTTCCTTAACAATAGGAAGGAACTCAGGTTTTAAAGCTATGAAATTCGGGAATTTGAAGGGCTTAGGACGCCGGTGAACAGAATCCGGAAAAGTGACAAGAATGGGACTATGATCCGAGGTCAGGAAGGGGAGGAATTGAGTAGTCATAGAAGGGAAAGATCTGAGGAAAGAGGAGTTAGAAACAGCTCTATCAAGCTTCTTGAGCAAACCATGGCGGTTGCCTGGGCTTTTATTCCAAGTGAATTTAAGACCAGACATACTAGTATCCTCAACCTCTATATCAGTTAAACATTCACGAAGGTCTAGCATGCTACATGAGACTAAAGATGATCCCATGGATCGCTCAGAAGGGTCTATAATAGCATTAAAGTCCCCAATAAGCATCCAGGGGGAGGAACCAACAATATGGTGATGGGCTCTAAGGGACTCCCAGCATTGTCTTCTAGTGATGTGTCGGTGGTAAGCATAGACAAAGGAGCAATGAAAAGCGTTTTCGCCTGTAACAGGCTGAATCGTGCAGTGGATCACTTGAGCATGTCGAGCCAGGATCATCACATTGACATCCTTAGGATTCCAACCTATCACAATCCTGGTGTTACCCATAGATTCATTCGAATTGGAGTCCCAATGCCATTCCCTAAAGACATGGTTACAAACAGAATTAAGTCTGGCTTTAGCTAGATGGGTTTCTAAGAGACCAAAAACACTAAGTTTCCTACAAGTCATAACATCTCTAATCTGGTTTTGTTTTAAGACAGAGGACATTCCTCTGACATTCCAGACCGCAAGGTTTAAATCCATCTAAGTGGTTTTTTGGGTAGGAACAACATCCATGAAATATGTTCCTGGGTTCTTCTTGGTTGTTCCACCAAGGATCCTAGCCATGTCATTATCCTCTTGGTCCACATCCTCTACACTATAATCCGGATCCAACTTCATGACATCAAGTTGGTGATAGAAAAACTCCCATCCTCCAGACTCCCGGTTAGCTTGATCCGAGGCCTTGACAGCCTTGTGTTGCAGCAAGCTGGTCATAATGGCCTTCTTTTGGGCATCTGTAATGCCAAAATCAATTGAACCATCCTCACTATCCGAGTCGTGTTGAGCTGGCTGTCCACTGCTTCGAGATGGGTTTGGCCGAGCCATGACTGAAGCAGTAGTAGCACCTTTTCCTTTGGCAATGATCTTGCCAGTCCTGACAGAGGCCTCAAGATCCATTTCAGAGAATTCCATGTCTTCAAGCACCTCATATTGGTTAGAAACTAGGATGTTTTTAAGTTTTTGGGGCTGTTTCGGTTTCCATTGCCTGGGGGGGTACTGCCTAGGGTGATTGGGTGGATGGGGCTTCTCATGCCCACCATTACTTGTCACAAAGTCATTATACAAGTCTCTCAGAGTCACAGGGTTACTGGTTGTGCTATACTGCTGCTTATTACCCTTCCTATTGCTATGATTCCTCATTCCTGCCACTTGCAACCTATCACTCCTGGCAGCCATATCTTGTTTCTGAGGGACCGATTTAGTTGCCTTTCTACGAGTCATCATGGTGAAACCTTCCTCATCTTGGTTTTTCCTAGGGCCTGGACCAGCAGCAGGGTCCTTGCTGGTTGCAGGTTGGTCTGAACCAGCCCCCCATCATTCTGAATTTGGAGCTTGTATTTGCAACTGTTGAGGGAGTGACCGAACACATGACAATGAGAGCACAAGGCTGGCTTCCATTGATACGAGATGGCAAGGGTGGCAACTCTAGCAGGTCGGTTAGCTATAGGGGGAATTCTATTTCTACTTCACTAGGTAAACTATCAGCTGCACTAACCTCTACTAACACCCTAGCATATCCAATTTTGCCCATTCGGCTCTCACACCTTTCTTCAGTAACCCTATCCATAAGTAAAGGGATACCTATTCCACTCAAGATCTTACTTAATCCCTTACCAGTCCAGAGCTCTAAAGGCACATCATGCACTGTAACCCACAAAGGGATACTTGAGGGTTCAATTTTCTACAAGCAAAGCCCTGGTTCCCGCTTCTGAAGAAGAATGGGGACATTATTAACAAGCCAAGGACCATTAACAAGAGCCTCATTCATGCCTAACTCACTTTTGAACTTAAAATAATAGTAACCTACAGTACTCTTAGAGATACTATCCAGGTCATAATGTTTCCATAGGCGCCTGAATGTGTTGTTGACCACATTAAAATCCATAGACGTGCCCAGGAAATACCCATACAGGTACAATGAGAAATTTGAAGCTGAGTAGCGAATATCCTCATCAGTTATGATAACACGTTTGTTACCATCAGGGGAAATCGTAGGAGGAACAAACTCAAGCCGGGTCTTCTCATTCTCATTGTTCAGCTTAATCTTATTGGCATAAGATGGTTTAACTGTTGTATGGTTATCCCAGACATTGAACTGAGTGTGCAATTGTGGCTGAACCGTAACAGTAGGGCTTGTACCAGTAGCCATCGATTGATGTTGAGCAACATCAGCAGAATTTTGGTTCAAGCGAACTCCAATTGGCATCCGATGTTGACTTGGGGCCTCATTGCCGCAAATTTGAGGAGAGTCTTCTTCCTCATCCGTGCCTTCTTCATCATCACAGTCAGAAATCAAGCCTTCCACGAGTTCTTCATTAGGATCTATCATCATTGCCGGAGAGGGGGGGACAGACGCCTCCAAATTCATCCCACAAGGACCTTCCGTCTGGGGATTCAGAATCGGGTTGGTGATTGAGTTTACCTGTTGAATCGCCTCATGAGTACCCATGACGATGCCATTGCCACTTCAGCTTCCAGGGTTGCTCGATTATTCCCATTAGTATACGCATGGGAGGTCTCCTCTCCCATGTTCGATTGAGCTTCTGCGATTTCTCCCACGAAATTGTTGATATCCAGGCTCACAAATTGAGATTTATTGTTGCCACCCAAAACCGTTCCAGAAGAATGTTTCTTCTTCTGTGATTTCGAACTCACAGCCAAAGAAGACTTACTTCGTTTCCCATTTCCAGAATCTATGGGTGGATACATATTTGGATCAGGAGGTTTTTCTACATGAGGAATGAAGTTGCAGAAGGATTCATGTCCAACGAAAACCTAGTAGTTGCTTGAAGGATTCATGTCCAATGTTTAGGGTTTGAGGTTTGGGGTTTAGGTTTTTTTTTTTTTTTTTTTTTTTTGGGTAAAGGGCTTTTGCCCGGAAAAATATATAACAGCCAACCAAAGAATTACATGTGGACCAGGGGGCATACCCCCGAATAGCACATACCAACAAACCTGGGTAGGCTAACAAAAAAACTAGCCCAACGGGCCAACAACAGGTATACATATACAAAATCACCCTGGGCCTAGTACAAGACAACTCAATCACATAAATATGACACAAGGTACTACACAATAAACAATAACCCCAGCAACTAGCCCAAAGACACTTGGGCCCAAACAAGAAACAAGATAAGGCCCAAGTGCCAACATGATAGTACATAATATCATCCAAAGCCCAACCTCCATTCAAATTACAAGCAAGAAAACAAGATGCCGAACCCATAATGTACACATTATCATGGGCCAGCCAAATGGTATGGCTCATGAAGGATAAACTGCCATCCCAAATCGCAAAGAACATTCCTGGCCCAACCCATAATGTACACATTATCATGGGCCAGCCAAACAGTAGCCAAGCAGGAGACGCAAGGGGCCAGACAGGAGCCGCATGGGGCCATACCAGAGCCGCATGAGGCCAGACAGAAGCCAGAGGGGGCCAACCATGGCCTGCAATCAGCCATACACGAGCAGCAGCAAACCCGGGTAGAACAACAACCCATAGACATCTTCCCTTTGAGCAAACCTTGAAGCCTCCCTAACCAGAACTCCAACCCGATCAACTCAATAACCTCCATCACTCTGGCCTTAAGATGACCATGGCACACAAGGTAAGTGCCATCAGCCTCTTTCAACCAGAGACCATCATAGCACAGCAAACCAACAGGTAGCAACCAAGGCAAGGGCTCAGGCATTAAACCACTATGATTACACCCCAAAGAAGGCCAGCCCACCTGCTGAAACACCGAGGCCAAAGCCATAGTATAAAAGACCCAGACAGCGCAGTAGCACATTGGCCTAAACAGCCCGAAGCAGTCCAAATCAGCCCAGCCCACCTGCTGAAACACCGGCCAGACAGCAAAAAAACAGCCCAAAATGGCATGCCACCCAGCAGTACACCTGCTACCCACACTTCCCCAGCTCAAGCAAACCCACTTTGCCATCCACCACACATTAACAGCCCCAAACCAGCCCTGCACAACCCACCAGTCAGCCATCCAGTCTAGTTGAACAGCCCCTCCCCAGACTTGAAGAGAACCCCTGCCAACCCTATCATTGCCTTTCCACATCAGGTAACACCAACCCCTATACAGCCCGAAGAACATCCAAACAGCAGGCTGCCCACAAAAAACCAAACTGCAACCCACTAAACAGCACAAAAGAGAGAAAACCACCGTAGGCAACCCAAAGAACCCAACCAAAAAACTGTCCAGCAAGAACCAAAAACTACCCCAGACCAACATACAGCCCCAAACAGACAGAACCAAGACAAAACAGCCAGCAGCCATAGAAAACAACAAAGAAAAGAAGCTGCAGCCCACAAACCATAAACCCAAGGGCATTAGGACTGGCCTGCCATAAAGGCAGCCATTTCATTAATCTCGTCTTCCACATCTTCAACCGCATAATTTAGGTCAATGCCCAAACTATTAACTTGAGCCTTAAAAAAGACCCACTCCCCCACCTACCAAGCAGCCATGTTTTTGGCCTTAACTGCCCTGGCTGTCGAGTTAAGAGCTTTAGAAATAGCCAGTTTCTTGTTTTCTGGCAGATGTGGAGTCCCCTTAATATCCAAAAGGTTATCTTCTATGAAGGCATCATCATCCACAACAAGATAATCCGGGCTATAACCCATGAGGAGGCATTGATCTGTAAAAAAATTCCATTCATCAGGATCCCAGGAATTAGCTATCATAGTTGGGACCCCTTTGGTGTGGTTAATATATCCCAAAAACACTTTGAGCCTACAACTAGACACACCCAAATTAATAATAATGACCCAAAGATCCAAGTATTTAGTAACAACCCAAAACCAAGGCAAAGGGACTAAAGTCCAGCCCAATAAAGAAAATCCCATGTACAAAGGAGAGCCCATGACAAGTAAGCTAAAACTATCAACAATGGAGCCCAAATCAAGCCCAATCAGAGGATTGATAGCAATGATCTTCCAACTCAAAAGGCCAGCAGCAACCCAGTAATACAAGTTAACCATCCCAGCAGCACTGCTCCAAAACCTAGACACTAGGCCTTCACAAAGCCCAGTTGGGAGCCCAATAGCCAAACCAGGAAGGGGCCTAAGCAGGAGGCAATGCCAAGGCCACACAAGGCCAGTAACAGGCCACATGGGGCCATTCCAAAGCCGCGGCCAGCCAACCAGGAGCAAAAGAAGGCCAATAAGGCGGCCAGAACTAGAATGTATGAGGCCAAGGCAGCACCACAACCAACCCAACCAATACCAACAGCTACAGAAAAGGCCCAAACAACCCAAAGGGCCTAAATTGGACCAACCTATCTGGAACTCATCCACTCTCTCATCAACCAAGAGGTCACACATGTGGTCAAACCAAGAGATCCCATGGCAGCTAAACACCACATCTAAGCCCAAAACCATATGATCATAATCAGAAAGCAGGTCAAAGCAACCCTGCAACACCAAACCCAGTCTTCCCCAGCCACAACAAACCAGATCCCAATGCTCCCACCAATCTCCTTTCCAAGAAAGGTGGACCCACCCTCTATACAACCTGCCAAAACACCAAACAGAGAAGGAGAAAAAACCAGGAGCAGGCTGAACAAAAAAACAGAGAACAACATTTTGATGGCCACGGGTCTCAAGGGGGATGCAGCCCCAAGAACCAAAGCCATCAAAAAGGAAAAAACAGGCCCAACCCCTGATCATCCTAAGAAACAACCAGGCAAGCCACACCCCAAAAAGGACCCAGGGCAGGGCACTAGCAGGCACAGCAAAAGCCTGCAGCCCAGGGGGCACCCAAAGGGAAACAAGCAAGGACCCATCCCAACCATAACCACAGCAGCTCCAAACACTGCACCCTCAGCACAAAAACAAAACTGAAAAGAAAGAAGTAGCCATAAAAAACAAACAAAAGGGGAAAAGGAAAACAACCCAGCACAAACAAAAGCAAGGGGATTAAAATTGGCCTGCCAAGAGGGCAGCCATCCCATTTTCCTCATCTTCCACATCCTCAATCGCATAAGTCATATCAAGGCCCAAATTGACAACTTGCTCCTGAAAGAAAACCCATTCAGCCACCGACCAGGCAACCATATGTTTAGACTTGACTGCCTTAGCATTGGAATTGAGGGCTTTCAGGATGGACTGCTTCTTATTGTCAGAGAGGGGCTGATCACAGCTTATGCCGAGCAGATAATCCTCCATGAAGGACTCGGTATCAACCACCAGGTAGTCTGGATCATAACCAGCACCAAGGCATTGATTATTGAAGAAGCTCCATTGTTCTGAATCCCAGGCACTAGCAACAAGAGTAGGGACTGCTTTAGTGCTGTTTATATAGCCCAAAATGACTGATTTCTTGTATTTAGACAAGCTGCTAGCAGGAGGGCCAGCACTAGAACAGGAACCAAGAATCGAGGCAGGGAGGATTCTTCCAACATCCATATCCACATCCTTGTTCATAGTACACACATGGGTATTAGGGGTAGTGCCACATTGTTCTATCACAGGCTCAGGAATCACATCCATCTTATCTATGTTCATAGGACCGCTACTCCCTTCCTTAGGCATTTCCAAGACAGTGAACCTGTTATCAAGAGAAATCCCCTCCCTACTCTTGTTGGTCTCCAAACTAGCTCCTGTAAGCTTCTCTTTTCCTTTAACCCCATTAACAGCCCTGGAGAAGTCAAAACCCTTCTTTCTGTTGCTACCTTGATGTTGCCCCTGATTTACAATGGCCTTATCCTTTTGTTGAACTTTCCCTCCTGAATTGCCCGTGGCCCTGTCTCCTTGTTTAGAGGGCCCTGTATCCTTCTTTCCCCTCTTGACCCTGACAAACTCATTAGGCTTATCCCCCACATTATTAGCAGCCCCTGCAGAGTCCCCTAAGGCCGTAGGCCCATTAGGGGCTTCACCTTGATTCACTTTAGCCACATTTGTGGCCACATCCTGGTTCTCCTTGGCCAGCACCCTGCAGTTCCCTATATTGTGTCCAAACACCTTGCATTGATTACACATGGGGGGTTTCCACTGGTAAGAAACCTCCAAGTCAATCACATTATCCAAGCCCAGCCCCTTAGAAGGATATTCTACCTGAACCAGCTCTGGGAGAATAGAATCAGCCGAAATCTCCACCAACACTCTAGCATATCCCAACTTTCCCCTTCCTTGAACACATCTCTCTTTAGTCACCTTGTCCATCAGTTTTGGTACTCCAATGGTGCTCACCAATCTGCTAATTCCCACTTTCGTCCACAAGTCCAAAGGGATGTCATGGATGGCAACCCAAAGGGGTATAGTAGAAGGCTCCACCTTCTTCATACCAAGCCCTGGCTGCCATCTGCTCAGAATTAAGGGAATGTTTCGGATCATCCAGGGACCATTCTCAAGGACATCAAGAAGGCCCTGTTCAGACTTAAATCTGAAAAAGAAACAACCCGAAGCACTTTTAGTAACTTCTTCCAATTGATAGGCACTCCATAACCGGTTGAACACCCTGCAAACATAATTATAGTCCATACTTGTTCCCAGAAAAAATCCAAACAGGTGGTGTGCAAACATTGCCTCTGCCTGTTTCACATCCTCCTCAGTCAAGACCACCCTCTTTTTCCCATCAGGAAGAACCGTAGGGGGGACGAAATCCAGATTAACCTCTTCCAAAGTACTACTATTTCGGATTAAATCAGCAAAAGAAATGGGAACCTGAGTTAGGGGTTCAGGGGGCCGATCCACTTCCATCGAACCAGGGCCTGAGTTGGCAGAATCCACAGTCGTCTTCGGTTGAGGCTTTTGCACCGATAGAGGCTTATCCTTGAGCATAGCCGCTGTTTCGTGAATGAACTCTCTAACACGAAGGTCAGATAGAAGAGGGGAAAAGCAAACCCTCTTCTTTTCCCGGCTGAGCCGCCTCATCATCTGTGACCTAGTGGCGCCCCACCTTCTGCCATAGCTTTTAGATGGTCGCCTGGGTCTTTGAGCATTCTCTCTGAGTTCCTCATGCCCTATGGGCGCACCCGGGATTACCTTACCAGGCTCATCTGGTTTCTCCTGTTGTCCCGCACAATGGGTCTCATATGGCCCGATGTTTCCTTGGTAGCTCCCCGCATGCGGTTTGGCTAAAGGCTGCTCCACCCATGGTGGTTTATCCGGTGGTAGAGGCTGAGGAATGGGATCCTCAGCCGATGGCTTCATCGATCTTGAAAGGGAGGACGGCTAGAGAGAGTTTTAGAGAGAAGTTAGAGAGAGAGTGAAAATTGCAAAAATGAAAAACCATAGGGTTTAGGGTTTAGGGTTTAGGGTTTAGGGTTTTTGGATAAAGGGCTTTTGCCTGGAAAAATGTATACCAACCAACAAAAAAATTACATGAGGACCAGGGGGCATACCCCCCCGAATAGCACTTATCCGACATGCCCGGAAAGGCTAACAAAAAGACACCAAGCCCATTGGCCCAACTACAATACATGCTATACAAAAACACTTTGGGCCTACAACTGGACATACCCAAATCAAAAACTATGGCCCAAAGATCCAAGTATCTAATAACAACACAAAACCAAGGCAAAAGGGCTAAAGTCCGGCCCAAAAACACAATGCCCATATACAAAAGAGAGCCCATGATCAACAACCTAAAACTATCAATAAGGAGGCCCATGTCCAGCCCAAACAGAGGACTACAGGCAGTAATCTTCCATCTCAAAAGGCCAATATCAATCCAGTAAAACAAATAAACTATCCCCGCAGCTCTGCTCCAACACCTAGTCACTAGGCCTTCACAAGGCCCACTAGGAAGCCCAATAGCTGAGACATGAAGGGGCCAATGAAGAGTGCAAGCCCTTGGCCACAAATGGCCATTACCAGGCCGCATGGGGCCATACCGAAGCCACGGCCAGCCATCCAGGAGCAAAATCAGGCCAAGAAGGCGCCCAGGAGGGCCAAAAGCAGAAAGACTGAGGTCTAGCCAGCGCCACCCCCAGCCCAACCAAAACCAACAACTATAGATCATGCCCAAACAACCCAAAGGGTTTAAACGGATCCAACCCATCTTGAAATCAGCCACCCTATTGTCGACCAAGAATTCACACAAGTGGTCAGCACTAGAGATCCCAAGGCAACCAAACTCCACAGCTAAGGCCAAAAGCCTAATGAAACAAACAATAAACAGAACAAAGCCACTCTGTAACACCAACTCCAAGGTACCCCAACAACCACAAAAAAGATTCCAATTCACCCACCAATCTCCTATCCAAGCAAGGTGGACCCACCCTCTATACAACCGGCCAAAACACCAAACAGAAAAGAAGAAAAAACCAAGGGCAGGCAGAACAAAAAAACAGAGAACAACAAAATGATGGCCATGGGTCTCAAGGAAAATGCAGCCCCAAGAACCAAAACCATCAAAAAGAAAACAACAGGCCCAACCCCAACTCACACAATGGAACAACCAGGCAAGGCAAACACCAAACAGGGCAAAAGGCAGGGCAACAGCAGGCTCAGCAGAGGCCTGCAGCCCAGGAAGCTCCCAAAGAAAAACAAGCTGAGGCCCACCCCCACAAAGCCACAGCAGCTCCAAGCACTGCAACCCCAAAACAAAAAAACAAACTGAACAGAAGCAATCAGCCATAAAAACAAAAGAAGGGGGAAAAACAGCCCAGCACAAACAAAAGCAAAGGATTAAAATTGGCCTGCCATGATGGCAGCCATCCCATTTTCCTCATCATCCACATCTTCAATCGCATAAGTCATATCCAAGCCCAGATTAATAACTTGCTCCTGAAAGAAAACCCATTCAGCCACTGACCAGGTCACCATGTGTTTAGCCTTTACAGCCTTGGCATTGGAGTTGAGGGCCTTCAGGATGGCCTGCTTTTTATTATCCGGGAGGGGCTGATCACAACTGATGCCAAGCAAATAATCCTCCATGAAGGACTCAGTGTCAACCAGCAGGTAGTCTGGATCATACCCAGAAGCAAGGCATTGGTTATTAAAGAAACTCCACTGATCCGGATCCCAGGCACTAGCTACAAGAGTAGGAACTGCTTTAGTACAGTTTATGTAGCCTAAAATGACTGATTTCTTGTATTTAGACAGGCTGCTAGTAGGAGGGCCAGCACTAGAACTTGAGCCAAGGATTGACTCTGGGAGAATTCTTCCAACATCCATATCCACCTCCTTATTCATGATGCACACAGGAGTATTAGGGGCAGAACCACACTGTTCAATAGCAGGCTCCGGAATCACATCCATCTTATCAAGGTTCATAGAACCTCCATCCCCCTCCTTAGCCATATCCAGGACATTAAACTGGTTACCAAGGGGCAACCCCTCCCTACTCTTGTTGGTCTCCAAAGTGGCACTTGTAGCTTTCCCTTTCCCTTTGACCCCATTGATAGCCCTGGAGAAGTCAAACCCCATCTTTCTGTTATTACCCTTAGGCTGCCCCTGGTTCTCAACAGCCTTATCTTTCTGTTGAGCCTTTCCCCCTGCACTGCCCTTAGCCTTATCTGTTTGTTTAGATGGCCCTGAATCCTTCTTACCCCTCTTGACCGTGACAAACTCATCAGCCTTGTCTCCCTCATTATTAGCAGCCCTTGTGGAATCCCCTAAGGTCGTAGGCCCATTAGGGGCTTCATCTTGAGTAGGCTTAGCCACATTAGCAGCCAAATCCTGGTTCTTTTTAGCCAGCACCCTACAGTGCCCAATATTATGCCCAAAGACCTTGCAGTGATTACACATGGGGGTTTCCACTGATAGGAGATCTCCAGGTCAATAACATTATCCGAACCCAGCCCCTTAGCAGGATATTCCACTTGAACCATCTCTGGGAGGTTAGAATCTGCTGAGATCTCCACCAAAACTCTCGCATACCCCAACTTTCCCCTGCCTTGAACACATCTCTCTCTAGTCACCTTATCCATCAGCTTTGGCACTCCAATGGTGCTCACCAACCTGCTAATGCCCATTTTAGTCCACAAATCCAAGGGGATGTCATGGATAGCAACCCAAAGGGGAATAGTAGAAGGCGCCACCTTCTTCATCCCAAGACCTGGCTGCCATCTGCTCAGGATTAAAGGGATGTTGCGAATCATCCAAGGGCCATTCTCAAGGACATCCAGCAGGCCCTGTTCAGATTTAAACCTGAAAAAGAAGCAGCCCGTAGCACTCTTTGTGACCTCTTCCAATTGATAAGAACTCCATAACCTATTGACCACCTTGCAAACATAATTATAATCCATACTAGTTCCCAGAAAAAATCCAAACAGGTGATGTGCAAACGCAGCCTCAGCCTGTTTCACATCATCCTCGGTCAAGACCACCCTCTTTTTCCCATCAGGAAGCACCGTAGGGGGGACAAATTCCAAGTTAGCCTCTGCCAGGGTACTGCTATTTCGAATCAAATCAGCAAAAGAAATAGGAACCTGAGTGAGGGGTTCAGGAGGCCGGTCCACCTCCATCAAACCGGGACCGGAGCTGGCAGAGTCGCCGGGACTGGTGTTAGGAGAGTCCCCGGTAACCTGCGGCTTGGGCTGTTGCACCGAAAGAGGCTTGTCCTTAAGCATGGCCGCCGTTTCATGTAGGAACTCTCTAACCCGAAGGTCCGAAAGGAGGGGGGAAAACCGAACCCTCTTCTTTTCCCTGCTAAGGCTCCTCATCAACTGTGACCTAGCCGCGCCCCCTCTTCTGCCATAGTTCTTTGAAGATCGCCGGTTCCTTTGAGCCTTCTCAGTGATTTCCTCAAGCTCTTGGGGCGCAACCGGATTTCCTTTTCCAGCTGCATCATGTTTCTCCTTATATCCCGCAATTGGGGCCTCCGATGACCCGATGTTTCCATGGAAAACCCCATGCTCCTCCACCCACGGTGGCTTGTCCGGTGGTAGAGGCTGAGGAAAGGATTCCTCAGCCGATGGCTTCATCAGTCGTGAAAAGGGAGGCCGGCTAGAGAGTATTTTAGAGAGAAGTTAGAGAGAGTGAAAATTGCAAAAATGAAAAACCATAGGGTTTAGGGTTTAGGGTTTAGGGTTTTTTTTTTTTGGATAAAGGGCTTTTGCCCGGAAAAATGTATACCAACCAACAAAAGAATTACAAGACGACCAAGGGGGCATACCCCCCGAAAAGCACTTAACCGACAACCCCGGCAAGGCTAATCAAAATGGCATCAAGCCCAATGGGCTGACTACAATACATCCTGTACAAAAACACTTTGGGCCAACAATTAGACAAGCCCAAAACAATAAGGCAGGCCCAAAGATCCAAGACAACAACTACAACCCAAAAACAAAGCACAAGGGCAAGAGCCCAACCCACAACACACAAGCCCATATACATTAGACAACCCATACCATACAAACAATAAAAAGCAATGTGGAAGGTCAAAGCCCGCCTAGACAGAGTCCCAGGAGCAATAGTATTCCAGCCCAAAAGAGTCATTACACCATCACAACAAAAGCAAAAAACAGCCTTTAGAGGGCTGCCCAAGGACAAGTAGGGGCAGCTGCCCATCCAACCAAGGCCGCATCGGCTATTCCTGCTCCAGGCCACCCCAAACAGCATCCACCAGATGGAAAAATTAAGACCCGAAGAAACCAAGCAAGGGCCACACCAGGACACATACCAGCCCCAACGGACCAAGTAAGGGCCATAGCAAACTAGGGAAAGGCCACAACTGTTCATGTTGAGGCCCCTACAGGCCGTAGTAGCTACACAGCAGCCCAGGCCAGAATGGCGCCTCAGAAAGCCAAGATGCAGCCCTCCCTCAACAAAAACAAGGCCAGAATTGGTCCACTTCACCAACACCTCACAACCAGTCTTAACCCAATCCTGCCAGACCTGAGTCTGAGCCAGAACCAGCGAATTGGCAGCCACTCTGCCTGCGCCAAACTGAACCAGTAACAACCCACAAAATAGGCTAGACAACCACCCAATAACAACCCCAGCCAGGGAGCAGATAACCATACCAGAAGTGGCTGTCGGACCCAGAAAGTCAACACCAAACCCAACCCTCAAGAGCCAACAGAAGAAATCACAACAGAATTCTAGCAACCCATGCAGGGTCCAAACCAACAGCCACCCACCTGTGCTGTTATCCTTCCTACCCATCCAGCAGCCCTTCCCCACCACCACATAGCATAACCAAATATCCCAGAAATTGATGCAGCCGAGATCTGACTCAAAATTATTAACAAAACCAGATCTAAGAACATCAATCCAAAAAGAGTCTCTAAAAATCAGCCATCTGAAGACAACGCCTAAAAACCATCTGTCATGTACAAGGACCTGGAAAAACCCAACGCCAAAGGGGCAGAAAACAGCAACACCAACACCCCAGCAGCCTCTGCCATTACCTTTCCACGACAGGTAGCACCAGTCCCTAAACAAAAAGACAAACAGCCAAAACAGGGCACCATAACCAATCATAAACAAGAACCCAACTCTTGACCATACAAGAACCCAATTCTATGCAGCACAAGCAGAGGTCATCAATGGAGAAATGCTCAGCCCATCTAACAGACCCAATGAGAGTAGACATGAAAGGTTGAATAAGGCCAATGTTATTCTTCAAATGATGACCCCAGGAGACTTCCTGGATCAGAATCTTGGATAAAACAAGAAGCAAAGTAGCAAGCAGATCCCCCCAACCCTTAGCAGCTTCATGATCCCAAATCCTAGTAGCCCAATAGTGACAACCTGACCCAAGCCCAATCAACATAATTGGGCCAGCACTTTTTCTCCCAGCCTTGAGAATGTTTGCCCAGCCCGCCCCATGATTAGAACCCTTGATCCAATCCGTAGGAAACAACATGTAAACAGGAGCCGTAGTCCACATGGCAACAGAAAAGATGGACCAGCAAAGCAGGTGGCTCCCATGGAAGATGAGACCCGCAGCCCAACCCAGATGGATGAACCCAACAGCAATTTTTCTGTAGTACCACCTGAAGCAATACCAGTAGACCCAACCCAGAAGACCAAAGTCCCCAGCCTCATCCTTCCACCCACTCCCCCACCTCATAGCAGTGCTGTAGATGAACAGAGTAGGAGTAGAGAAGGACAGACCAGCCATAACTCCATACCAGTACATCCAAGTAACAAGGAACCACCTTAGATAAGCCCAACCAGCATACTGTAAGGACATTAAATTAGGGGTAATAATGTCACCATCCTTACTGCACCAGGAAACTTTGTGCCAGCAATCGTGAACAAACAGATCCCACCTACATCTCCTAGCCCCATGCTTCCAGTTAGAGTCTGTGTTGCCATTGAGCCCAGCATTACTGGCACTATCCAAAGTATCCCAAAGCCACCTGCAAACAGAGCCCCAAACCCCCAACAGATGCTTCCCACACCAGCTCATATACTTTTGAGAATCTTTGGGATAGAAATGATTTGGAGTGTCATCCCAGCCCATGTTATTCCCACCCCAGAGGCCAAAGCCCATGTCCATTTGATTACCCATCACTCAGCAAAATATAGTAATAAGAGAGCCCACCCCCAGCCCACCCATTACCCCAAAACCTCACCTTAGTATAGTTGTAATCCCCCCTCCCATTTCCAGGGTGAATAACACCCCAAGTAAAGATTTGAAAAGAAACTAAGAAAACAAAGTAAATAAGGATACCCAAAGCCACTTTGATTCCGTCCAAGCTAGTCAAGCTCCTGCTGCTTCCCAACACTGACACTAGGAGGGTACTAAACCCAAAAGACCAGATCAAAAGACTGTAGTTATCCATTAGGACTGGTATTGGTCATGGGATTTTTAGCAATTCTATCCATATATTTCAACCCCTTAATGTCCCATATGTTCCTAACTTGAATAAGCGCTCCAGAATCCTTAAATTTGAGGCCAAGCAGTCTATATCTAACTGTATCCAAAATCAGGGAGGAGAGATCATCAATAGAACGATACCGATTCTCATGTTCTCTCAAGTTTCTCTCCTGCCAAACAAAGTACACCGCAGCAGCAAGGACCAATCTGTTTATGATACTCCAAGCTGAATTGTTATTAGTGGAGTCACAAAAATCCTGCAGGTTATCATTCCAGGAACCAGAGATATGGCCCCATTTGGTCTTACAACTAACGGTGGCCCAAACCTTAGCTGGATACTCACACTCAAAGAACAGATGGTTAATGCTGTCCTGAACCATTTTGCAAAACACACATTTACGGTCCAGGGCCTGGTTCCAACTGCTTAGAACCTCATGTGTTCGAAGTTTATTTTTTACAGCCAACCAAAGATTGAAAGCATGCCTTGGGATGTTTTGGGAGAACCAAATCAGGCTGACCCAGGGAACCTCATGGCCAGACGATTGAATATCTTTCCAGACACAGCTAACATGAAAAGGGATGAGTTGGCCCTCATTAGTCTTCCACAGAACCCTGTCCGAAACAAGAGGATTGAGAGGGCAAGGTGGGGAAGAGAAAAGGGTCGGAAAACGTTGTTCCCAGTCTTGGGGCCAGAGCCATTGATCATTAGAGATGATCTCCGCAACCATAGTATGTTGGTTGAAATGAGCTTCATTGGTATTACGATGAGTGAGAGTGTTACAGAGGGGTCCGATCGGGTGTCAGTTATCATACCAGGCAGAGGTAGATAACCCATTCCCGATCACAGAGATCATATGATTACGAAGTAAGTCTCTCTGTTGGAGGATTTTCCGCCAACTCCAACAATCCTCTTTCCTAATTGGGATTTCCCAGAAGTTACGATCCTTCAGGTGGTATTCATTAACCCATTTGACCCAAAGGGACTCCTTGTGGGTAACAATGCTCCAGATGTGCTTCGAAATAAGAGCAACATTCCACACCCTAAGAGATTTAATGCCAAGACCCCCATGTTTTATAGGGATACAACAATCCTTCCATTTCACCTTGGCCTTGCCTCTGATATGGTCACAATTATTCCAAAGAAACCCTCTGCAAAGCTTTTCAATATCATTTAAGACTGAAACAGGAAGAATGAAGACGGAGGCCCAGTGTACTTGGATGGCACTAAGAACATATTTGATCAGCAACAATCTACCAGCAAAGGAGAGAGATTTATTCTTCCAGTCCAAAATCCTCTTCTTAAATTTATCAACCAAGGGGGAGCAGTCACGACAGGACAGTCTAGAAGAGACTAAAGGGACACCTAAGTACTTAACAGGGAGATGACCAACACGAAACTGGATGTTATTTTTGATTTCAGACATAATCTCTGTTTTCACATTACCAAAGTAAACAGTACTCTTGGGAATGCTGGGATTAAGGCCAGAGATAATCTTGAATTCATCAATAGCATCCATAAGGATGCTAACAGAGTTAGCATCTCCGTTACAGAACAGGAACAGGTCATCAGCAAAGCAAAGATGGGTTAAGTTGAGTTCCTCACACTTCCAATGTAATTTAAAGTCATTGTTCTCCCTAATTTGACGTTTGATGATTAGGGAGAGCACTTCCATCACAAGGGTAAAAAGGTAGGGGGCCATGGGATCTCCCTGGCGGAGACCTCTTTTCCCAGGGAAAAACCCTTTCTGATCCCCATTTATGGATATGGAGAAAGAAGGGGTAGACACACAGTTCATGATCCAACCGATCATTTTAGGGGGGAAACCAAAATGAATGAGGCTATTCCTCAAGAAGGCCCATTCCACAATGTCATAAGCTTTTTGGATGTCAATCTTGAAGGCACATCTGGGGGGACCACGATGTCTGTGGTAATTACGGAGAAGTTCTTGGGAAATAAGGATATTATCGGTGATTTGGCGGCCAGGAACAAAAGCACACTGGTTTGGGCTGACAAGGACAGTGAGGGCTGTTTTAAGACGATTAGCAATGATTTTGCTGATGCATTTGTAAATCACATTGCAGCAAGCAATCGGTCTGTAATCAGTGACTTTGGTGGGGGAGTTAACTTTAGGGACTAAAGCTAAACTGGTAGCATTAACCTCCTTCAACAGGTTGCCATTACGGAAAAATTCTTTAATGGCAGAGCAGAAGTCAGTACCCACAACAGACCAAGAAGCTTTAAAGAACTTAGAAGAGAAACCATCTGGGCCAGGAGCCTTGTCATCCCCAATGTCGAAAAGGGCATCTTTAATCTCTTCGTCAGTAACTTGTTTAATCATACCTTCAGCAATATCCTGGGGAAGAACATTGGTGAACAGAGAGCCCGGGTCCACAATGTTGTCCACTTCAACAGACTGACCAAGGACTGAGTTGAAGTAGTCGATGAACATGTCAGCCATAGGAGGGCCGGATATGAAACTACCAGAAGAGTCTTGGACAGAATTGATACGGTGCCTATTTAAATTGCTGGTCAGAACCTTATGAAAGTACTTGGAGTTTTGGTCCCCCTCAGTCAGCCATTGAACCTTGGATTTTTGCTTTAGAAAAAGATTTTCATCTTTTAAAGCCGACTTATAAGCATCCAAGTAAACTTCTTCCTCAAGCCTTAGCTCTTTATTGGTGGGATCAGCAGCTACCTCAGTTTGGATATTTTCAAGCTCCTGTCTTAAATCACAAACTCTATCAAAAAGGTTCCCTTGCTTCCAAGTGAGCTTCCTTAGAGGGGACTTAAGCATTTTGAGTTTAGACACAAGGGAATACATGACAAAACCCCTGATAGGAGTGTTCCAAACATCACTGACAGTGGGCAGGAATTCAGGTTTGTACACAATGAAATTGGGAAATTTGAACGGCCTAGGAGGCCGATGACCAGACTCAGGGAAAGTGACAAGGATGGGGCTATGGTCAGAGGTGAGGAAGGGGAGAAATTGGGCAGTGGCCAAAGGGAAATTGTTCAGAAAGTTGGAATTAGCCACAGCTCTATCCAATTTTTTCAAGAGACCAAGGCGGTTCCCCGGACTCTTATTCCAAGTGTATTTAAGGCCAGCCATAGCAACATCCTCAACCTCTATGTCATTTAGGCACTCACGGAGTTCCATCATACTGTGAGAAGTGGTGGAGGAACCCATGGAACGCTCAACTGGGTCCTTTATGGCATTAAAATCCCCAAGGAGCAGCCAGGGGAAATAACCAGCAACAAGTTTATGGGCTCTAATAGACTCCCAGCATTGTCTCCTAATAATATGACGGTGATAGGCATAGACAAAAGAACAATGGATGGGGTAGCCTCCATTAACAGGGTGTATGACACAATGCATAACCTGAGCATGCCTAGCAAGAACCATCAGGTTGACAGCTTTAGGATTCCAGCCAATAATGATCCGAGTATTAATCTGGGACTCATTAGAGTTAGAATCCCAATTCCAACCTCTAAAGACCCATCATCCCTATCTGAATCAACATTGGTGTGCAGGCCGCAATTTTGACCCGAGGATGGGTCATTCCTGCTCGAAGAGGCTGCTTTGCTTGTTCCTATAGCTACCAATTTTCCTTGCCGAACAGAAGCTTCAAGATCCATCTCAGAGAACTCCATATCCTCTAAAGCATCAAATTGATTGGACACTGGAATATTCTTCTTGTTAGGGGCCTGTTTGGGTTTCCAGTGCTTTGGGGGGGCCTGCCTAGAGCTCTTAGGCACCTGGGGCTTCTCATGCCCACCTTTACTAGACACAAATGCCTTATGCAGGTCATTCATCTTCCTCTGGGTGACAAGATTGCTTGTGGTGTTATCCTGTTGCTGATTAATCTTCTTAGAGAGATTCCTTTTACCTTCCAAAGGATTCCTAACATTTCTAACATTTCTAACAGTGTTGTCCCTGTTTTGCCTAGGCAGATTGTTATTTTTCCTATGTTGTTTCAATATGAATCCATCATCATCTTGGATGTTCCTAGGGACCAGGTCTGACTCAGTTTCTTTGGGGGCCACAGGTTGACCAGTAGGGTTGTTCCCTGCATCCAGGTTCGGCCTTTTAGTACACTTATTGAGAGAGTGTCCAAAGACTTTGCAATGGGAGCAAACAGCTGGCTTCCATTGATAGGAAATGGCAAGGGTGGCCACTCTAGCAGGCCGGTTTGCTATAGGAGGAAATTCTATAGCAATCTCACTTGGCAGACTATCAAGAGCATTGACTTCCACTAAAACTCTAGCATAACCAATTTTGCCTATTTGACTCTCACATCGCCCTTCAGTAACCTTGTCCATCAGTAGGGGAATGCCTATACCACTCATGATCTTACTTAACCCTTTCCCAGTCCAAAGCTCTAAAGGGACATCATGGACTGTGACCCAAAGAGGTATGCTAGTGGGCTCAATTTTTTGCAAACAAAGGCCAGGTTCCCATTTTTGGAGAAGAATGGGGACATTATTTACAAGCCACGGACCATTAGCAAGGGCCTCATTCATGCCTAATTCACTCTTAAATTTGAAATAATAATACCCTACAGTACTCTTTGAAACACTATCCAAATCATAATGTTTCCAAAGACGTCTAAACACATTATTCACAACATTAAAGTCCATAGATGTGCCTAGGAAGTATCCGTATAAATACAGGGAAAAATTTGAGGCTGAATACCGAATGTCATCATCAGATATGATAACTCTTTTGTTACCTTCTGGGGTAACATGAGGGGGGATGAATTCTAGTCTGGTTCGCTCATGTTCATTATTCGACTTAATCTTATTTGCATAAGATGGTTTACCTGCCATGTGATTATCCCAGACATTGAATTGGGGCTGGGTTTGAGAAGTGAACCTATCTGCTATGGGGTACGTATTCTGGGGTTTCAGAATTGGCTCGATATGGGGGGTTGGGACCTCACCGCAGTCAGCAATGCTATCTTCATCATCACAGTCAGAGACCTTACCATCTTCTGGGACAGCAGTCGTGTCTATCAACATGGCTGGGGATGGGGGAACCGAAGCCTCCAAGTTCAAGCCGCATGAGTCGCCATCACTAGTCCACTACCCACAACTGCTAAGCCGATCTCAGCTCCTGGGTGTGGTTGATTGAGTTCATCAATTTCCGTCTGACCATGTTCGACTTCCGAAATGAGGCTGGTATGCGCACCATTGATTTGTCCCACGAAATTGTTGATGTCAAGGCTCAGGAATTTCGATTTATTGCTTCCTCCCAGGATCGTTCCAGTTGAATGCTTCTTCTTCCTGGAATTTGAGTTAACAACTAAACTCGACTTACTTCGCTTCCCATTTCCAGATTCTAAGGGCGGGAACGTATCTGGATCAGGGGGTTTTTCTATATGTGGAATAGAATTGTTAAAAGGATTCATAACCAATGAAAACCTAGTAGATAGCAGAATTTGATCTGGATCTCAAGGATGAAACTCCTGTCGCCAGAGAGAAAAAAAGGGTTTAGGGTTTAGGGTTTAGGGTTTGGGGTTGGGGGTTGGGGGTTTCGGGTTTCGGGTTTCGGGTTTAGGGTTTAGGGTTTAGGGTTTAGGGTTTAGGGTTTAGGGTTTAGGGTTTAGGGGTTAGGGGTTTGGGGTTTGAGGTTTGGGGTTTGGGGGTTTGGGGTTTAGGGGTTTCGGGTTTCGGGTTTAGGGTTTAGGGTTTAGGGTTTAGGGTTTAGGGTTTGGGTTTAGGGGTTAGGGGTTTGGGGTTTGGGGTTTGGGGTTTGGGGGTTTGGGGTTTGGGGGTTTGGGGTTTCGGGTTTCGGGTTTCGGGTTTAGGGTTTAGGTTTTTTTTTTTTTTTTTTTTTTGAAAAAGGCTACGCCTTGGCAAAATATTATGAAGAATAAAAGAATACAAGGAAAAGGCCTAGGTTACTGCGCGAAGCAAAAATAACCTACCCCAACGAAACAAACTACGTGATGTCCATTACAAAAGAAAACCACTAAACAATAATAAAAATAACATAGTATCCCAGCCCATGGAAATATAAAGTCCCAGATCCCTTGTCATGATCAAAAAAAGAGAAGCCCCTAAATGCGTTTGTCTTTTGTTCCTTAGCTTGTAACCAACCAATTTTCCATCATAACTTTCTTGCAAGACAACTCTATGCATAGTCCCACCATGATGCCTTGCAATCCGAAACTCATAGCCATGCATGTGCACGTGTCCTTGGTTCCCTAAATTAGGTTCCCATATATCTTTATTCTCATGCATAAAATATCGTAGGTCCCCTTTTCTTTTCCTTCCTTTGCATTGCCGAATATGATATCCCTCATGCGGGAGATGGGCACCCCAAGTCCGGTTTGTATCCTGAGTAAAATTACGCTTCTTATCCAAGTGCTTCAGATAGCCCTGCAGAACAAAAACCTCACGAAAGCGATGTGTAGTGTGTGCTTTTGGTACCAACCTGTACCCCTCCCTAAGAAGTTTCCCGGAATGACTATTTGGCACTCTAACACTCAAGTTAGTTAAACCTTCCCTCTTTATGGTGGTGCATAGTGTGGTAATTGTACCAACCGGTTTCCCTCCCCATAAAGTTTCCCGAAAGTAGTCCTTACCAACACACCCCATAGCCCCGTTATGCCCATGCCCAATAGGAATTGCCTTGAGTTGAATGCCTCTCGAAAGTTGAGTGCTCCGTGTGCTTAGTGTACCAACCTGGCACCCTCCCCATAATGGTTCCCGGAAAACGTGTTTATTCCCTCTAGCCCTCATGTGATCAAACTCAACACTCTGAAAGGTGGTGCCTCGTGTGTTAAGTGTACCGTCCCCCTACCATGTCCCCAAATCTCTCCATATAAGTATAGTGTTTCTCTGCCTTCCCATTCCCTCCTCTACCCATGTCAAGAGTGGCATCATTATGAGTCTTCAAGGATAAATACCATCGCATCGCCTTCCTACCACATTGAATCCCATAAAGCCCGAGCCCTTCGGCTCCGTATAGGATGGTAGGATTTTTGTTGTCTCCCGAAAACAAGGTGCCAAGTGTGTGGGGTGTACCAACCTGGACCCCTCCCTGAGATGGTTCCCAGAAAATGTATATCATATTCCACTCACTCATAGAAAAAATCTCAACCCTCTTGAAGGTGGTGATGTGGGTGCTAATTGTACCATCCCCCCACCCTACCAAACCCGTCCACCTCACAAGATGAAATTGTATCCCATTTAACCCATACTCACCCAAAGTGGTTATCTTGATGATTGTGTTAATGTCTCTCGAAAAAGGAAAACATTTTGAGCATTTAATACCAACCTGAATCCCACCCCGAACTGATTCCCGAAAATGTTTATGATTGTTCCATTCTCCCAAATGATACTTTTTCACCCTCATGATGATGGTGGTATGTGTGTCAATTGAACCAAACCCCCACCCCTCCATCCCATAGGATCTCCCCGTGAGATTGTTACCCCATCTGACCCCCTCCCAAAAAATATGGCCATGATGTTCATTTATCATTTGAACAAGGTTTTTCTCCACACAGTGATTGATGGTTCCACTATTCGATTGATTCATCCTTTGAGATTGTCCAACCAAGTGGGCCTTTTCTTCTTTTCCATTAGCATTAGGTGTAATGATCAACCAAATGGCATCCTGCAAAAACTCACTCACAGACATAATATAGAAAATCCCCCCCCTCCATTCCCAGTAAACCCCATGCCGATTTTCCCAGTTACAAAAATCCAGCCCCTTTGCATTTTTTTCAGATTTCCTCGTGTTTAAAATATTAAAAGATCCCCATATCATAATTACCTTGGCCTGCACGGAAATAGCAAACACAAACCCGACATACAAATACCTATTGGATCCACCTGAAATGTCAATTATCATTATTTCATGGTAGTCTTCCCTCATTGTATCCATCTTTTGAACTGCAGTTTTATTGTCTTGCTCCATACTTTTGGACACCCGATCACCTTTTTGGGATGTGCAGCACATTGGCGTAGTTGATCAGCTTCTACCAGTATCCAGCGGCCCAGCTTGAGCATTGCAATCCTTTGTCTTCTCAATGTGGATAGGAAGGTCCCATTCCTTAATTGCCTGTATGTTTTGGTTAGTGGCCCGGATCTTCAAACTTTGGAGCCGCGCCTTAACATCCGATTTAATGACCTTTAACAGCTCGTCATTTGTCCTTTTCTTCCCCTGAAAAATTCGAATGTTCCTTTCTTGCCATATGTAGTACACAGCAGCAGCCACGACCAACCTTCTTATGATGCTCTGAAGCAAAGAATTGTTGTGCAAAGAAGCCAGATAAGTAACACAATGCGACCACCTTGAGGGTGTGATCCCCAGTTTAGCCCAGCACTTAATAACTTTCCAGATGTTTCGAGGATAACCACATTGAAAGAACAAGTGGTTGTGGCTGTCCCTTTGTTGCCCACAAAAAGCACATTGTATAGAGGAATTAATTTCCCATTGTCGCATCCGATCTTGTGTGAGCAGTCGTTCTTGTACTGCTAACCACATGATGAAAGCATGCCTAGGTATGTTTTGGCTAAACCATACCACCTTATGCCATGCAATACTTGGGCCCTTCTGGTTGATGTCCTCGAAAACTTGTTTGGTTTGGAAGGGGGTTAGCTTGCCATCATTAGACTTCCAGGTATACTCATCATGTTTATTGGCCGTTAAGATAGGTGGGGGAAAGTCCATAAGGCATGGGTATTTTCTAACCAGTTCCATAGGCCATTTCCAGCTTCCATCTTGAACAATTTCAGCAACTTTCGTGTTGGGTGTAAGACCAGAATGCGATATGTCTATATAAGTCACCAGCTCCTTTAGAGGACTCAAGACATGCCAATTATCATGCCATACCGAGGTCGCTCTCCCGTCTCCCATCATTCTGCAAATATGTGGCCGGATCCTCTGACGATATTGCAGTACATTCCTCCAACTCCACGTGTCTCCATCATGGACTCTAGCTTCCCAAAAATGCTGATGCTGTAACTTGTATTGATATATCCATCTAACCCAGATTGAGTTTTTCTTAGTCACAATGTTCCAAATATGTTTTGACATTAGGGCAGCATTCATATCCTTTAAAGATTTGATCCCCAATCCACCTTGACATTTAGGTTTGCATACTTCCTTCCAGCTCACTCTAGCTTTTCCTTTGACCTGATCCATCTGTGTCCATAGGAATTTGCGCATCAACTTTTCAATTTCATTGATGATATTCGACGGTAAAGTGAAAACCGCAGCCCAGTAAATTTGCATCGAGGAGAGGACAGATTTTATAAGTTGGAGCCTTCCAGCAAAAGATAGGAATTTATTATTCCAGTCCTTTATCCGGTTTTTTACCTTTGCAATGAGAGAGATACAATCCTTGGAGTAAAGTCTTTTAGAAAGTAAAGGCACACCAAGGTATCGTACAGGCAACTTACCAACTCTGAAGGGAAGGATCTCTTGTATTACCTCCAGTTGAGCATTTCTAACATTACCGAAAAAAATGGTGCTTTTTGCCATGTTAGGTTTGAGACCCGAAATGGCTCCAAATTCAACCAACCCCTCTTGCATGATCGAGACCGACGCACTGTTAGCACCACTAGAACATTAATAAATCATCTGTAAAGCATAAGTGTGTTAACTTGAGTTCCTTACACTGCCAGTGATATTGAAACTCAGTACTTTGCTCAATTTTCTGTTTCAATATCAAGTTTAAAACCTCCATGACTAAGGTAAAAAGATAAGGGGACATAGGGTCACCTTGCATTAACCCTCTTTTTCCTAAGAAGAACCCGTGAACCTCCCCATTTATGTTGATGGTATAATTGGCAGAGGTGATACACGTCATTATCCATGCAATCATGCAAGGATGGAACCCAAAACCAAGAAGGCATTGATGCAGAAAATTGTGATTGACAGTGTCATAGGCTTTCTGGATATCTATTTTTAGAGCAACCTTATGTAGGATCAGATGTTCTCATTTGATCAATAATAGATTATAGCAGCGGAATTCAAAGATGAATTAGCTCAATATTATCAAGAACAAAGTAAATTCAATCAAACAGTAAAGAACAAGTTTGTTATAGAAAGAGAAATTCTGCAAAAGAAATGATTCATTCAATCGCACTGACTTCGTTACCAAATACAAAATGTCAACTGCCCTTATATAGAAATAGTGACGTCTGATGATGTCACATGATGTTGACACCTAACAGACAAAAGATAACTACTGATTTAACTAAACTACTGATAATGTCTACAACATCTGAAGACATTCTCTTACAACTACTGAAGACATAAAACTACTTAATTAAGACTACAACGTCTGATGAGTAAAATACTCATCAGACTTTTTACAAGTACTGAATGAAAACTACTGAAGACAAAACGAAACACCACAACATCTGAAGACTTACACTTCAGCTGTTGTATATAACTTCAGATCTTGTAACTTCTGCAAAGTGAATGTCAGCCGTTGTGTTCTTCTTCAGTTGTTGTAAGTGTTGTGAGACTTAGAGATTTTTCTGATCAGGCTCATTGGTTCTTTTAGTCCAACAAACTCCCCCTGAACCAATGCAGCCAAAAACCTCTAATTTATTGATTGTCTCACTTATTTTTATCCCAGGCAGAATGATTTGTCTTTTTCTTTGAGATCAGTATCAAAATGACCAGTTTAAGTGTATGCCTGATAATCAACAGCTTCTAAAATTCTAACAGACAAAATATGAGAGGGAACTCCATTGGGGAAAATGGACTATGAGAATTAACCCCTCTCATTGAAGCTATTGATCATATAATAACCTGAATGACTCCCTGACATAGGCTTCAAGCAAAATTACCTTCTCTTCTGGAGTCAGCCTTTCAGGTTCACCTTCAAAGAATGACTCAGGTCTATAATACTCAGATAAGTACCTGGCCGTTGTCCCATCATGTAGCTCCACTCTGGTTATCTCTCTGTAAACAAATTCATCTGGATGCTTCCCTTCCAGAAATAAGGGAAGCTCATTTTGCTTAACTCCTTCCAGCTTTCTGTACACTAATCCTTTCTTGATCATCTTGTTTTTTATGAACTTTGGAGCTTTCAAACCAGAGTTGTATACACTCTTAAAATCACTAATTATCTCCCAAGGATCAAGTACAGACCCTAACATAATATCAGCACTTAATACCTTCTTGATCCTTCTGTCATAAGCAGCTGGAGCCTCTTTCTTGTGGATCCTGTTAATGATTCTTGGATCAGGCCACATCCTAATCTGTTCCTTCCTATACTGATATGTGAACCTCAGAGCATACAACCTTTGGGCTTCTTTCTTCATTGCTATAATGGTTGATGTCTGAGGAAATTCCTTGTCAACCATTCTTAAGATGTGCTCATCATGCTTTTTCTGGTTCTCTTCCTCTTCAAGCTTAACTTTCACTGCCAACCTTTGAGATTCTGGTGTAATCTTTGGATGTTGTCCACACACCAGAGGCTTTTCAGGCACATAGTTGGCAGGTAAGGTTACTTTCTTCTTTTGAACAACCAGTTCTGAACCAGTTTTTGATGATTCAGGCTTTTGAACTTTTGCTTTAATTACAGTGGAGATAGGAAGCCTGTCTTCCTCATCAGATTCCTCCTCTTCTTGAATCCTTAAGAATCTCCTTTTCTTGGGAGGAGCACCAACATCAGCAACTTGAGTATCAATTCCAATATCTTGCTCAACTTCACCCATCTGAATTTGATCTTTTTGTGCTTGCATTTCCTCTTGTTCAATTTCTTGTGATTCAGAGGTTGTAACCTCTTCTGCTGTTACTTTCTCAACATTGTCCTCAACTTCTTTATCACCAATTTCTTCAATTTCCTTTTCCACATTCTCTATATTAACTTGCTCAACCTCCTCCTCAGCAACAGTATCAACCTCAGCAGGTTTATTCTTCTTTTGTCTCTTGTATGTAACTTGAATAGCTGGAGACCTTTCAGAAGCAATATCTTCATCTTCATTTCTTTGCCTTTTAGAAGCTGAAGCTGTGACTGAGTCTGTTCCTAACTCCCCCTTTTTGGCTGCAGGGGAAGAAGGAGTGTAAAGAGAAGTAAGCTTGGCAGTCACAACATCATCTACCATTTGCTGGATTTGAGATTGTGAGGGTAGCCTCTCATCAAGGGCTTGGGTGATGATGTTCTTTAGTAAGGGAGTGATGAGAGGTATAACAGTGAGAAGAGCAGCAGCTAATGCCTCTGGGGGGCTGGAACCCAAAGGATTAGTGCCTGAAGCAGAGGCTGGTGGCTTGTTAATTTGTGGAGTAGAGGTGGAAGTGTTTGTGTGACCTTCAAGATTAGAAGGTGCCATCTGTGGGGTAATAGGGGAAGATGGACTTTTGTCCTTGGACATCTTGGTGAGTAGCTCATTGAGCCTACAGACCTCAGCCTCAAGGAGTTTGTTCTGTTGCAGAACATCAGCAAGGGTCCTTTGGTCATCATTAGCCTTGGCTAAATCATCTGACCTCCTGAGAGTATCAGGATCTACCTGAGTTGAGTGTGGCTCAACATGATCAGGTGCCCCTTTTTCTTGGAACTGGGGACTTCCAGCCTCAGGGGTAATCCCTTCATCAGTTGTTGCCTCTGACAGGGCCTTAGCTATGTTACTACTATCAATCACTCCAAATGATGGAGGTGAAGAAGTAGCAGCCCTGTCAGATATCAGAATCTCTCTTTCCACACTAGGAGATCTGATTTGGTAGTCAAAATCCTGTGGGTTATCAGAGACACTTTGATCCTCCCCCTCAATGTTGGAGCTAATCCCAGTAGTGATAGGTGTCTGGGTGGGGATAGGAGTGTTCAACTGATCCAGGATATGTTCAATGACAAAAGTTGGGCTTTGTTGGGTGGTTTCCATAGGATTTGGCTGTGAAACAGAGTGCACCCGGGGAGATTGGTGCTGTTCAATAGAAACCTTTTCAAATGAAAGAGGTTCTAGAAATGTGTCTGCCCCTTCAGTGGTTGCACCAGGTTCCTGTTGAGAGGAAGCCTGGGCGGTTTGAGCTGGTGGAGTCTGATGGACCACTGGTTGACTACTTCCAGTGGCCATTTCATGCCTTGGTGAAGCATGAGCAGACTCAGGGGACTCATTTCCCTGAGCAGCCTTTTTGGGCTTTTTGGAGGGAGGGTTGGTGGGGACTTTAGATTTGTATTTGGAAGTGGAGACTGTGGGTTCCCTATGCTTGGGTTTTAGCTTTCGGGCAGCCTCTTTGAGAGTGAGGTTTGAGTTGTGTCGGGAATATACCAATTGTAGGATCAGATGTTCTCATTTGATCAATAATAGATTATAGCAGCGGAATTCAAAGATGAATTAGCTCAATATTAGCAAGAACAAAGTAAATTCAATCAAACAGTAAAGAACAAGTTTGTTATAGAAAGAGAAATTCTGCAAAAGAAATGATTCATTCAATCGCACTGACTTCGTTACCAAATACAAAATGTCAACTGCCCTTATATAGAAACAGTGACGTCTGATGATGTCACATGATGTTGACACCTAACAGACAAAAGATAACTACTGATTTAACTAAACTACTGAGAATGGCTACAACATCTGTAGACATTCTCTTACAACTACTGAAGACATAAAACTACTTAATTAAGACTACAACGTCTGATGAGTAAAATACTCATCAGACTTTTTACAAGTACTGAATGAAAACTACTGAAGACAAAACGAAACACCACAACATCTGAAGACTTACACTTCAGCTGTTGTATATAACTTCAGATCTTGTAACTTCTGCAAAGTGAATGTCAGCCGTTGTGTTCTTCTTCAGTTGTTGTAAGTGTTGTGAGACTTAGAGATTTTTCTGATCAGGCTCATTGGTTCTTTTAGTCCAACACCTTAGGTTCTCCTCTCTTCCGGTGGTAATTTCTAACCAATTCTTGGGTTAGCAAGATGTTGTCACTTATGGATCTACCCGGGACAAAAGCGCTTTGGCATTCGTTGATAATCTGATCCAGACCTGTTTTAAGCCGCTCACAAATAATCTTGCTGATGCATTTGTAAAGGACATTACAACATGCAATCGGTCTATAGTCTTTTACTGAACTAGGCTGGGTAACTTTTGGAATCAACGAGATCACCGAGGTGTTTACCTGTTTTAGCAATTTCCCATTTCTAAAAAACTCTTGGATTGCCTCAGTAACTTCAGCACCCGTAATGGCCCAATTGGTTTTGAAGAGCTTCGAAGTGTAACCATCTGGCCCTGGGGCTTTATCATTCTCAATACCAAAAATCGCATCTCTCACCTCTTCACTGGTAACATCACGGACCATGTTGTCAGCCATATGTGTAGGAATTTTGTTCTTGAATAAACTGAGAGGGTTTGGGATCAATTCTACATTCTCATCTGAACCCAGAAGATCCTTGTAGAAGTTGACAAACCTGCATGGTATTTCCTCCCCCTGGTAGCTATTGCCAGCTTCATCATTTACAATTGCAATGTTATTCCTTTGATACCGCTTTCTAACCACATTGTGAAAGTATTTTGTGTTCTGGTCCCCTTCTTTTAGCCACGTGACTTTCGCCCTTTGTTTCAACAAAAGTTCTTCATCCAGAACAGCCTGTTTGTAAACTTTGGAGTATATGGCTTCTTCCATTCTGATCTCCTTGTCATAGCCAGCACTGTCAACATCATTCTGGATTCTGGATAATTCTTCTTTGAGTTGCTGCACTTTATGACTTGGCTTGCCCAATTCTCTAACAAACTTCCTGATCGGCTCTTTCAGGGCTTTTAACTTTTGTGCCACGCAAAACATAGCATACCCATTTACCGGTTTGTTCCACTCCTGAGCAATCATTTCTTGAAAACCTTCTTTACCGGTGATATAATTCATAAACTTAAAGGGCCGCGGTTTCCATTGTTTCTTTCCATTAGGAATACGAAGGAGCCCAGGTGCATGGTCCGAGGTTAGAGGGGGGAGGAATTTGGCAGTAGAGTTCGAGAATTGGGTTGTAAAGCTCGCATTTGCCATGACTCGGTCAAGTTTCTTCAGAATCCCGTTCACTTTTCCCGGTGATTGGTTCCAAGTAAACTTAATTCCCGAGTAAGGCACATCTCTCAATCCCGTTTGAATACACATTTCTTGTAAGTCTTCCATAGCAATTGACATACTAGAGGGACCAGCAGCTATATCCTCTGGGCCTAAAGCTGCATTGAAATCACCCATTACAACCCACGGTTTGAGGGCCGCCATATTAGCAAACCCATGCAAATCTTGCCATAATGGTCTTCTTCTATACGCCCTCACATGACCATAGACAAATGAACAAAAAAATTCATTAAGGCCATTCTTTGGTTTGATCAAGCAGTGTATGACTTGGTCAGTGTTATGTATAACCAATAAATCATTCACATTTGGGTTCTAGCCCACAGCAATGCGAGTCCAATTAGAGCATTGGTTCGCATTTGAAACCCAATTCCATCCCATTAAGTAATTACTGAAAATCATTTCCATTTTTGCACCGGTCGCATGCGTTTCCAAAATCCCACATACACTAACACTATTATCCTTTATTAGTGCCTTCATTTCCCCTTGTCTGATCTTGCTGTTGAACCCCCTAGAGTTCCACACCAAAAGTTGTGTATCCATCAGCTTATATTGTTGGGGTGATAGTATGGGAATCATCCTTTATGTCTCCCTCATTATCCTCATCACTCTCGCTGCTATCTTCTTTATCCTTGCTCTTCATGAACTGGGCAGTACCATCCGTTTCCGATTCAACTTCTCTTTCAATGTTCATTGCACTCGAGCTATCCTCCTCTTCCGATTCCTCCTCGACCAAAACCACTTTTGAATACTTCTTAGTGGCTTGAGCCCCAGCTCCAAATCCATAGACGTTGCACAAGTCATGGAAGTAGTTGATTTGAGATAGGTTCCAATCCTTTAGAACTTTTTTTGATGGAACTTCTTTATCACTAATGAAGCTCAGAATCTCCCCTTTTTGACTTGCATCCAGATTATCATAATAATATTTGCTCAAAGTATCCGCTTGTTGTTTTTGCCATTTAGAATTTAATTCAGTTTCCTTAACACATTCAGTATCTTGATCCTTCTGTTCCATGTCTGGTGGAAGCTCATCTCCATCTTGATCAAGCAACACAAAACGATTACTTGTTTCTTTCATTTGGTAGTTTGCATTTCTGTTCAGTCCCTTATCTCTCGGTATTTTCTTTGTGTTGATACTCTTATTAACCTCCATGGCTGCCATCTGGGTTTGGGTCAAAGACTTTGTGGTTTGGGTTGTCTCCTTTATAACTTCATTTACTATTCCACTAGAGGTTGCTTCCTGATGCTTATTTATCCCATTCTTCATTCGGTTATTCTCATTTTCCATTTGGGCTTTTTGAAGCTGCTTATAACGATCAGCCGTTGACTTGTGCATTATAGTATCACGCCTACTCAGGTTTTTCCTTGGTGTAACTTTTGTAAACCCATCCGCATCCATTTGTTTAACAGGCTTCCCGTTGTTCTTCACTCTTAGTTCCGGCAGCATTGATCCTCCAATTATCACTTTTTTGCCATTCCTTCCATTATCAGTGTTCGGCATTCCACTGTGCTCCTCCTTGGACCTATTCTTTTGGCAATTTCCATCCGAGTGACCAAATACTCTACATTCTTTACAGATATCTTGTTTGATTTGGTACTCAATTACAATATCAACACATTTCCCTGGATCCAATCCAACTTTCGGATAACAAGCTTTGACACTAGTAGGATAGGTACAATCAGTATTTATTTCCACTAGGACTCTCGCATAACCCCCAGACGCATTGGTACTAGTGCATTTCATCTTAGTTGTCTTATCAAATGTTAAAGGATTACCGATGCAGCTGGCCGTTCTACATATGCATTCCGTGTTCCACAATTCCAATGGGAGGTTTTTCATTATGATCCAGACAGGAAGGGTTTTTGGAGATTCTTTAACCATGCATATCCCCGCATCCCATTTCTGCAAACAAAGAGGGATGTTACCCACAATCCATGGGCCCAATTCTAAAACTTCCTGCATTTTAGATAATTCAGCAAACTTAAACAAGAAAATTCCAGTTCCATTATGCGTAATCTCTTCAATTTGAAACTGTTTCCACATCTTAAAGATGTGGAATTTCACAAAAGCTAAAGTTGGGTTTGAACCCACAAAATACCCATATAGGAGGTTCTTGAATGTCTCTTTAGCATTTTGAATGATACTTTGATTTATCATAACCACCTTTTGACCATTTTGAAGAACCATCGGCGGGTAGAATTGTATTTTATCTTGAGGAGAACTTTTCCTTGCACCATTCACCATATCCACATAGGACACTTTATTCCCGGAGGGGGTATCATTCATGTCCTCCTGTCTAGATTCTTCCTTCCTTGCATACTCAGCCATCATTTCAGACGTAGCATCATCCTGCATGCTATGATCCACCATTCCCGCCTTGAATTCAATTGGGAGTATAGTAGGTGGCTCGCTTCGCATATCTTTTCTAAGGGCAAAATCCACACTAAATTCAATGTGATGTTCGAGGTTCGATCTGGTCTTCCTTGGGATATAAACTCCTTCTCGTAATAGATTCTTTATTGACTTCTTCCTATTTGGCACTTTACGATTAATGATAAATTTATTATCACCTGGACAATAATTAGCATTAATGAAAAAATTATCCCTTAGCTGGATTGGCCGAAATTGATTAGTGAACTTCGGTTTTGGCATGTTCTTCTTTTCGATTCGATTTTTAGAAGCCCAGATCTTATGCGATTTCTTCCTAGCTTCCCCCATATAGTGATGAACATTTTGATTATCAGCAACACTATCCGTTCCATCCAGCAGTTTTGTTTTCTTTGCTATCATGTACCCCTCAATATTATTCTCCTGTTCATCCTGTCTAATGATTTCCAGTGGATTGGGTGTAACGATCTTCCTTTTGAAGTTCTGGTTTTTTGCACTGGATACCCCAGCATCTTCACCATAGTTTGGATCATTTCCCATATGCTTCCCAATTATCTCCTTTTGATTCGATGGTGGACTATCATTGATCATTTGTTGCAGGTCTAACTCTCTCTTTGAGGATTCATGTTCCCCATCAAAAGTTTTTGCATTCATTGATCCTTCAGATACCTCATGTGGTATACGGTTTGTTTGACAGGCCATAACATTCTCATTGGGTTTCTCAACATAATCATGCACATCAAGCAACGTATTACTTCTCGTGGGCAAATTTACCTGTAGATGTTGCTTTTCCTTCTCCGCTTCATCCTCCGTTGTAGGGTTATGGTCATCAGAAGAATTGAGTGATGTAGGCACATTCTCTTTGTCATGCGATCGTAACAAGTAGTAATTTGCATCCCGCGTCTTCTTCCGATTATCTGATCCCTTCTTCATGCGGGTGTGCTTGCTCCCCAATCCGTGCTCTTTTGTCCCCTTTTTAGATTGAATCTGATGTTGATCATCTTCACTATTATCCTCATACGCATCATTTTTCTTCCAGAATTTGCCTTGTACTCCTGGATCCGGAGGTTCCCTCTCAGCCATGTTCACTTCTCTCGGTTTGTTCGACTTACCCATGAAATCAATGGATGATTTCGCAGGTTAGTACTTGTAGGGGATTCGCCTACCAGTATGAATCAACAATAATCGTTGGAAAGATGAAGAAGAATCACGAATTTTGGTGTTGAAAGCTACGGCTCATGCTCTCAAAATTCTCACCTTGGAAAACACACACAAAAAAGTGAACAAATGAGAATCCTTAGGGTTTAGGGTTTAGGGTTTCGGGTTTCGGGTTTCGGGTTTCGGGTTTCGGGTTTCGGGTTTCGGGTTTAGGGTTTAGGGTTTAGGGTTTAGGGTTTAGGGTTTTTTTTTTTTTTTTTTTGGATAAAGGGCAAAGCCCGGAAAAATGTATAACCAACCAATAAAAAAATTACATGTCGACAAGGGGGGCATACCCCCCTTTGTAGCACAACTCTAACATACCAAGAGAGGCCACCAAAAACACAATGAACCCAATGGGCCAAAGACTACAAGACATATACATACAGACACCGGGCTTGGCCCAAAACACCCTACCATACAAAAAGAAAGAGCTGTCCACACAAGTGGCCCAAAAATTGGCACAAGCCCAATTGGTCCCTATACCATAGAAAGGCCCATGAGAAGCCCAACTGACAAAGGAAACCGAGGCTACAAAATAAGCCCACAAATCAGAGAAGGCCCAAAAATCCAAACAGGTCCAAATAACTAAGCAAACCCAATCAACCTCCCAAATCAAAGTCCACCCTTTAGAGCAGCAGCCTAGCATCCGAACACAGCAGCCCCTGTCCCAAGCCTTAGTCCCCACATCTTTAGAGCAGCAGCCTAAAAGGCAAGGCCACACCCGGCCAAGAAGAGGCCACACCCGGCCAAGAAGAGGCCACACCAGCCAAACCAGAACCACAAGGTAAAACAAGAGCTGCTAACTACCAGTAAAGATCATCCAACCACCAAGGCGCCAAATAGCAATAAGGAAATGCCATAGGGCCAGGTAGCAAATTCGAACACCCAACATAGGCCAAAGCGGCCAAGTAGATAAGGGCCAACTGCCAAGATGAGTGGGCCAGCCTAGGGGACACAGGAAACCACATCCAGTAGACGGCCAACAGAACAAGCAGCCCCCCTGCAGGCCCAACACCATAAGCCACTCAACCCAGGCCCGAAGCAATACATAGCCCAAAATCAATCTGTCCCAATTAAAATACAGCCCATCACAGTTGATTCTCATAGAATCAAACCACCCCAAGTAGTAGCCAGAGACCACCCTCACCTTTAAAAACCAAACAGCCCAAGGAATGATGAATCCAAGATCTAACCCCAATTCAGTAACAAAGAAAGAGCTAGGATCATCAACCCAAAGTGAATTACTAAAATTAAACCACCAAAGGACAGTACACAAGGGAGTACAAACTTGGCCAAAAAACTGAGCAAATCTAACTCCCACGGGCCAAATACCAAAGAAGGATGTACCCCCATGGCCTTTTATATTACCCTTCCAAGTTAGATAGCACCAACCTCTATACAAACTAAGGAATAACCACACTGCAGGGTCACCAAGCAGAACATGACCCTTACCAGCAGAGCAAACCAGAAAAGACTTACACAAGGGGGGACCCCTAGCAACCCCAGCCCTAAAACTGGAAAGGGCTACAAAAAAGACAAAACCCAAAAACAGTAGAAACCAAGCAGCCATAAACAACAAGAAAAAGAAAAGCTGCAACCCAAAAACACAACACCACAAGAAGTTAGAGTTGGCCTGCCATGAAGGCAGCCATCCCATTCTCCTCATCTTCCACATCCTCCACCGCATACGTCATATCTATGCCCAAACATTCAATTTGATCCTTGAAATAGACCCATTCCCCCACCGACCAAGCTGCCATGTTTTTAGCTTTTACAGCCCTAGCATTAGAGCTTAAAGCTTTAAATATGGCTTGTTTCTTATTTTCTGGAATGTATGGGGAACCCTTAACATCAAAGAGGTTTTCATCCATGAAGGCTTCATTGTCCACTACAAGGTAGTCCGGAGAATACCCCATATGGATGCACTGATCTGTAAAGAAATTCCATTCGTCGGTATCCCAGGCATTGGCAATCAAAGAAGGTACTCCCTGAGTGTAATTGATATAATCCGTTATACGGTTTTTCTTATAATCAGACAAGTTGCTATTAGGAGGAGCAGCCCCTGAGCTTGAGGCTGTGATAGAAGCAGGGAGGATACGGCCTATATCCATATCAACCTCCCTACTCAATGTGCACACCGGGGTACTAAAGCACATACCCTCTTGCTCCGTCTCACTGCCCACAATCTGTTCACTGTTACCCGACTCTGGTCCACCCTGCTCATCCACCTCAGTCTCTTCCAAACCCGTGAACCTATTCACAAGGGGAATCCCCTCACAATCCTTACTAGTCTCCTTCAGATTGCTAGGTATTTTCACCCTTTTTTTATCCCCATTCACAGCTCTAGAGAAGTCAAACCCAAATTGTTTTTGTTTGTTCTTCTGCTGCCCCCCATACCCCTTAGACTTACTCTGAGCCTGCCCCATTTGCTCCTTATTACGACTGGCAGGCTCACCAGGAATGATTTGGGCCTTATGATTCTTACCTCGGGTCACTGGGGTAAAACCAGGTTGGCTACCTGTTGGCTGCTCCATAGGCCCAGCCTGACTACTGTTCACAGAGGACTTTGGGCCCTTAACAGTAGCATCAGATTTCTCAGAGGGATTCACTTGGGCCGTGACCTTGTCCTCCTTAGGTCTCTCTTTACAGTTGGCTAGATAGTGCCCATACACTTTACAGTGACTACATCTAGGAGGCTTCCATTGATAAGAAACCTCTAGGCCAATCACATGGCTAATTTCAGAACCATCAGCTGGGTATTCTACCTCTACTATCTCCGGGAGCTCATCATCAGCAGAAACTTCCACAAGGACCCTAGCATAACCCAATTTTCCCCTACCATGGTGGCATCTTTCTTTTGTAACTTTGTCCATAATTTTAGGAACACCAATAGCACTCATCAACCTGCTAACTCCAACCCTGTTCCATAGATCAAGAGGGACACCATGAACAGCCACCCAAAGGGGAATAACCTTGGGCTCAGCCTTCTGCATCCCCAAACCTGGACTCCATCTATTCAAGATCAAGGGAATACCTCTAATCATCCAGGGACCATTTTCCATCACATCTGAAAGCCCCTGTTCCGACTTAAACCGAAAAAAATAGCATCCTGAGGAGCTTTTAGTCACCTCTTCAAGCTCATACGCAGCCCACAATCTTCTAACAATCTTATCAACATAATTATAGTCCATAGATGTACCCAGAAAATAACCAAAAAGATGGTTAGCAAGAGCAGCTCTCGACTGCTGGACATCCTCAGCAGAAAGCACAATTCGTTTCTTACCATCTGGAAGAGTGGTCGGGGGGATGAAATCAAGATTGGAGTTTACCTGATCAAGATCCTTTCGAATGAGATCAACAAAAGAGGGTTTAGGGTTTAGGGTTTAGGGTTTAGGGTTTTTTTTTTTTTTGGAAAAAGGGCAATAGCCCGGAAAAATATATAGAACCAACAAAACTTACAACATCTTAGGGGCATACCCCCGTATAACATACAATGTGGTGCCAAGTTTAGGCACCCAAAAAATGGTCATAATAAACTTAGACCTATCTTCCCAACAATACAAAAACAGGAAGACCCACCTAGTGTTAGTAACTAAACAGTACACATAGGTAATATTCAGACCAAACCAATACATACAAAAATACATGTAGACAAAAACAGTAATCCAATGATGACTAATGTTCCAAATATCCCCAAAGTGGTCATGAATGACATAAATAGGAACATAACCCATCAAAGGCAAAAAATGATGTCCACAAGCCCTAGAAGAGGGATATCTGCAAATGTAAGCCCACCAAGAAAGCAAATCAAAGCCCAAAACTAAGGCCCAGTCAACAAAAACCCAAGTATAACCCAACTGCTGAAGAAGACCAAAGTGATCAGAAAAGCAGAGGAACCACACCAAAGAGCCCAGATAGGTTAGTTGTGGACCCATAAAGGATGAGAAAAGAGGATGCCCAACATCCAATTGAAATACCACACGAGATCAACAGGCCCATAATTCAGCTTGACACAGTTCAGACAACTAGGCTGTTGATGAAAAGCCTCATGAGCATGGTCCCATTCCAACAGCCATAAATCAGTCCAGCCAATCCCAAAGTTAGACTCACCATAGGCCAAATAATACTAAGCTTGACAGTGGACTGGGCCCAAGACAAATCAGGCCCTCTAACAGCATCCATAGGCCAAAGTCTGTCCATCCGATCTTCCAACCAGCAGCGGATCAGGCCCATTCCCTCCCAACAGAATCCAGTTGGTCCGGTAGTAATGGGATAGAAATGCAACATAGGGCCTAGAAGAAACTCACCAATGCCATGAATATTCCAACAAGATATGAGCAAGCCGGCCCAACCCAAGATCAAACAAAGGTCATTCCCAGTAGTATCACTAGCATCATCCAGCAGGACCAAGCCAAAGTCAAAATGAAGGGGAGGGACATTAATGATATAATAAAAAACACCTCTCCTGAAGCTGAATTTAGAAGAGCGCCCAATAACAGCCATAGAGTTTATCTCAACATTGAGGCAAAAGTAACAGCTGGTGTAGGAAAACCAAGCAGAGTAACCAGTAGAATTAAGAGTCCAGGCCTTGTATATATTCCAGAAAGAGTGCACAGGGTACATAAACCTCCAAGCCCGGTTCCTGCAATCACTAAGGACCCAAACCTGCTTCCAATTATGCTTGACAAACCAACCCAAAACCCAATACCCCATAGTGTGAGTGATGGCAGCGTAGCCATGTGCAGAGTGATCCCCAAACCAGCCAGTTCCCAGCCCACCAGCATAAATGTGCTGAATATAATAGACGTGCCCAGCCCAGTTGCCCACCCAATCCAAATGTAACCAAACATGCCATAAAGATAAAAGCATATTTAGAATATAATGGTAATAATAAATAACAAGGATACCCATAGTCACCAGATTTCCATCAAAGCTCAACATTCTCCTGGCAATTCCCTACAAAGACGACAAGAATCTAACTGCCCAGACACACCAGACCAAAGAAAAAGACCTATCCATTATGGGTTTCTTTGTGTATGGATCCTTTATCAATAGTTTTCGTATGTTCTAACACCCTGATCCCCCAGATGTTCCTAACTTGGCCCGATTCTGAGAATTTGAGACCCAACAGTCTGTACCTAACCGTTTCCAGAACCAAGGAAGAGATGTCATCAGTAGAACGCCTCCTAGACTCATGAACCCGCAGGTTTCTTTCTTGCCAAATGAAGTAGACCGCAGCTCCAAGGACCAGGCGGTTAACAATACTCCAAATAGAGTTATTGCAGATTGACTTGCAAAACTCATCAATTCTTTCATTCCAATTTCCAGATATGTGTGCCCATTTTGTTTTATTGCTAACATTATCCCACACCTTAGCCGAGAATTGACACTGAAAAAACAAATGATCGACACTATCCTGCTCCTCCTGACAAAGGACACATTTAAGATCTAAGCCGGGTTGCCAGCCATTCATAACCTCATGAGTACGAAGACGATTCTTAAGAGCTAACCAGAGGTTAAAAGCATGCCTGGGAATGTTTTGAGAAAACCAAACCAAGGCAGCCCAAGGGGCAATGTTTCCAAAATTCTGGAGGTCCTTCCAAGCAGTACCAACCTGGAAAGGGACAAGTTTGCCCTCACAATTTCTCCATAGGATCTTATCCGGAATGTCAGGCATTAGTTGGGGTGGAGGAGAGGCAAAAAGAAGAGGGAACCTATCCCCCCAATCATGGGGCCAAAGCCACTGGCTGTTCAACATGACATTAGAAACCACAGTGTTCTGATTGAAAGGCCCCTCATTGATGTTTCTGTGGGACAAAACACTACTAAGGGGGCCAAGAGGGTGCCAATTGTCATACCAGGCCGAAGTATTTAGGCCATTTCCAATGATGGAAATCATATGCTTACGAACCAGGTCCCTTTGTTGAAGGAACTTCCTCCAACTCCAACAGTCCTCCTGTCTGACTGGGACTTCCCAAAAGCTTCTACCCTTAAGGTGGAACTCTCTCACCCATTTAACCCATAAGGAGTTTTTGTGGGTTATAATATTCCAGATGTGTTTGGACATAAGGGCAGTGTTCCACGATCTGAGAGATTTGAGACCCAATCCCCCATGCTTCATAGGGGTACAGCAGTCCTTCCACTTAACTTTGGCCTTACCTCTAGGACTATCTCCATGGTTCCAAAGGAAGTTCCTACATATCTTTTCAAGGTCCTTAACAACAGCAACAGGGAGGATGAAAACAGAGGCCCAATACACTTGGGTGGCACTAAGGACTGATTTGATAAGAAGCATTCTACCAGCAAAAGACAGGGAACTGTTCTTCCAGTCCTTAACTTTCTTTCTAAACTTGTCTACCAGAGGGGAACAATCCCTGGAAGAGAGGCGAGAAGAAATGAGGGGAACACCTAAGTATTTAACAGGAAGGTTTCCAACACGAAATTGGATAGAATCAGTAATATCTCTCTTGACATCAGGCTTGACATTTCCAAAGTAAGCAGTACTCTTGGGTATGCTAGGGGTAAGGCCAGAAACTCCCTTAAACTCATCCAAAGCTTCCATGAGGATGTTAACAGAAGTAACATCAGCATGGCAGAAAAGAATTAAGTCATCAGCAAAACAGAGGTGGGTGAGGTTGAGCTCCTCACACTTCCAATGGTATCTAAACGCAACATTCTCCCTGATATGTCTCTTAATAATGAGAGACAAGACTTCCATGACCAGGGTGAAGAGATAAGGAGCCATGGGGTCTCCTTGCCTTAGACCACGTTTCCCTGGGAAGAACCCCTTCTGGTCCCCATTAATGCTGATGGAGAAGAAAGGGGTAGTGACACAATTCATGATCCATTTTATCATTTTGGGATGGAAGCCAAAGCAGGTGAGACAAGCTTTGAGGAAAGGCCATTCCACAGTATCATACGCTTTCTGGATATCAATTTTGAAAGCACATCTAGGGTGACCTCTCTGCCTATGGTAGTTTCTCAGCAGTTCCTGCGAGAGAAGGATGTTGTCACCAATTTGACGGCCAGGAACAAAAGCACATTGATTGTCACTAATGAGAATGGGCAAGGCATTCTTGAGACGATCAGAGATGATTTTGCTGATGCATTTGTAGATCACATTGCAGCAAGAGATGGGCCTATAGTCGGTCACTCTCCTAGGGGAATCCACTTTGGGGACTAAAGCCAAAGTAGTGGCATTGACTTCCTTAAGAAGATTACCATTTCTGAAAAATTCTTTAACAGCCGAACACATATCATCACCAATGATGGACCAGGCGGCTTTAAAGAACTTAGAGGAAAAACCATCAGGGCCCGGAGCTTTAGCATCTTCAATATCAAAGAGGGCAGATTTTATTTCCTCATTAGAAATAGGCCTAACCATCTCCGTAGCAACATCATGAGGGATTTGGGTAGTGAAGAGGGAATCAGGGTCCTCAATAGGATCAATCTCAGCAGTTTGCCCAAGGACAGTCTTGAAGTGGTCTATGAATTTGTCAGCAACTTGGGCCCCATGAGTGAAATGACCAGCACTGTCTTCAACCGAAAGGATTCTGTGTCTATTCCTATTGCTCCTCAGAACCTTGTGAAAATACTTGGTGTTGTGGTCACCTTCAGCAAGCCATTGAACCTTAGTTCTCTGCTTGAGGAAAGAATCTTCATCCTTCAGCACATTCTGGTAAGCATCCAAATACACCTGTTCTTCAAGCCGGAGGTCTTTGTTGGTGGGGTCATTAACAACTTCCTGCTGGATACCTTCAAGCTCAGATTTTAGAATTCAGACATTTTCAAATAGGTTACCCTGTTTCCAGTACAACTTCCTGAGAGGGGACTTGAGCTTTTTAAGTTTGGAAACCAGAGAGAACATAGAAAAACCAGGGATTTGGGTAACCCAAACATCCTTAACAATGGGAAGGAATTCCTTTTTAGAAGCAATGAAATTGGGGAACTTAAAGGGCCGATGGACATGGGATGGGCCAGCACTAGGGGAGGAGATAAGAATGGGGCTATGGTCTGAAGTAAGGAATGGGAGGAATTCAGCTAACACCGAAGGGAAAGCAGCTAAGAAAGCTTCATTGGACAGGGCACGGTCCAGTTTCTTCATGAGCCCCCATCTGTTGCCCGGGCTTTTATTCCAAGTGTACTTAAACCCTGCACTAGCTATATCCTCAACCCCAATGTCAGACATACAATCACGCAATTCCAGCATGCTGTTGGAGGCAACAGAAGACCCACAAGACCTTTCAGAAGGATCTATAATGGCATTAAAATCCCCCAGCAACAGCCAAGGGTTGGTACCAACAACCTGGGCATGGGATCTAAGGGACTCCCAACACTGCCTCCTAATGATATGCCTATGGTAGGCATAAATGAAAGAACAGTGAAACATAGTTCCACTGTTAACAGACTGGATCAGGCAATGGATAGCTTGAGCATGCCTAGCCACTACCATAAGTTTAACCTGCCTGGGATTCCACCCTAGGACAATCCTAGTAGTGGTCATAGACTCATTGGAGTTAGAGTCCCAATCCCAATTTCTAAACACTTGAGTACAAACTTTGCTAAGATTGGCCTTAGCAAGGTGGGTTTCAAGAAGGCCTACAACAGACAACTTCCTATCAACTAAGAACTCTCTAATTTGTTTCTGTTTGGAGGTATTGGACATACCTTTTACATTCCAAGCAGCAATTTTACAATCCATCTAATACCGGGGTTGGGTGTTGGGAGCCAAATCCATAGGCGCTTTCCCATTTCCCATCATGGCATCATAGTCCATCAGCTTAGACATATCATTAACTTCAGGTTCCACATCTTCCACACTATAGTCCGGGTCTAACTTTAGGATGTCAAGCTGGTGGTAAAAAAATTCCCATTCCCCCGGCTCCCAGCCGGCTTGGTCAGCAGCTCTAACACATTTAAACTTCAACAAGCGGTTAGTGATAGCCCATTTTTGGCCATCTGTTATGCCAAAGTCAATAGATTCATTATCACTCTCAATTGCCTCATTTGTCTCACTGTTGTGGTTGTACCCAGCACTGGGAATGTCCTTTGTAGCTGGCTTGGTATTGGAGTTTCCCATGCTCACCAGTTTACCCGTTTTGAGGGAGGTCTCAAGGTCTAGCTCCAAAAATTGCATATCCTCAAGAACTTTATACTGTTTGGAAACTGAAATGGCCTTTGGTTTATGGGGTTTGATGGGCTTACTTTTGTTAACAGCAGGCTGCCTAGTGGCTTTGGCAGCCCTCACATTCCCTCCACTGGTAGAGAGATATTCCTTGTGCATCTCACCCATTTTCCTTTGAGTACTTGGGTTGCTGCTAGTATTACCCTTCTGTTTATTCTCTCTAACACTACCCTGGTCCTTCTTTCCTAATAAGTTTTGCCTATGAGTCCTGTTGGTTTTATCAAACTTATGCTGGCTGGAACTAGCTGCCTTTCTATGGGTCTGAGTAACAAATCCCTCATCATCTGGGATTTTCCTAGTGTTAGAACTAGTGATCCTCTCTTTCTCAGTAGCTACAGGCTGGTTGGGAATCTCATCTTCTTCTGCTGTCCTAGGCCTAATCTTGCAGCTCTTAAGTGAGTGGCCAAAAACACAGCAATGGGAACACATGGCTGGTTTCCATTGGTATGAAATGGCAAGTGAAGCAACCCTTGCAGGCCGATTGCCAATGGGGGGAAATTCAATATCAATTTCATTAGGTAAGGTGCTAGAGGCACTAACTTCAACTAAAACTCTGGCAAATCCTATCTTTCCTACTTGATTTTCACATCTCTCCTCTGTGACTCTATCCATCAGAAGAGGTATTCCTATGCCACTCATGATTTTGCTAAGGCCCTTGCCTGTCCAGAGTTCTAGGGGCACATTATGAACTGTGACCCAGAGGGGAATAACAGATGGTTCTATTTTTTGCAGGCAAAGTCATGGTTCCCACTTCTAGAGTAGAATAGGCACATTGTTCACTAGCCACGGGCCATTGGCTAGGGCCTCATTCATGCCCAGTTCACTTTTGAACTTAAAATAGTAGTATCCAACAGTGCTCTTGGATATACTATCCAAATCATACTGCCTCCACAAACGTTTGAATGTGGAGTTAACAACATTGAAGTCCATGGACATTCCTAAGAAGTAGCCATACAAATACAACGAAAAATTAGAGGCTGAATAACGAATATCCTCCTCCGAGATGACCACCCTTTTGATCCCATCAGGAGTCACAACAGGAGGGATGAATTCTAATCGAGTCCTCTCTTTTTCATTGTTTTGTTTGATCTTACTAGCATAGGAAGGTTTACCTGCAGAATGGTTGTCCCAGACATTGAAATTGTGAACAGGGATGTGCGCAGCCTGTTCTTTCAGAGGGTCATTTTGGGGATCAATCGGAGGGGCCTGATAAGGGTTAGCCGTCTGGGACAGCCCTGGGTTTGGGCCTTCATCATCCGATTCAGAGTCCTCAGCATCGTGCACATACACCATATCTTCATCAGGGATCGAGATTGGGTCCCTAGCAATGGCAGGAGAAGGTGGGACTGAAGCTTCCAGATTCATCTGGCAAGGGCCTTCAATACCTTGCACCTGGTCGGAATTCGTGGTCTCCATGGTTGCTATGACAACTCCGGTACCAACATTTGTGATACCCACCTCCGCACCCAGATTGTTGAGGTCGTCCAGAGTCACAATCTTTTCTTGAGCATCAACTTGGGTTTCGATAGATTCAGCTACGAAATTGTTGATATCCAAACTAACAAACCTGGAGTTATGACCGCTACCAAGATTCGTTCCAACTGATTGCTTCTTTTTCTTGGATTTGGAACTCACGGCTAGGCTAGTCGTGCATCGTTTCCCATTTCCAGAATCAAGAGGTGGGAACATTACTGGATCAGGGGGTTTTTCTACATGTGGAATGTAATTTATTGAAGGATCCATCCTCAAGAAAACCTAATAGAAGGCAGATTTTGGTCTGGAACGCAGAGAAGAAGATCTGTCGCCCAGAGAGAAATAGGTAGAGAGAGAATCTAGAGAGAGAAAAAAAGTGAGCAAATGAAAATCCCTAGGGTTTAGGGTTTAGGGGTTTAGGGTTTAGGGGGGGGTAGGGGTTTAGGGGTAGGGGTTTAGGGTAGGGGTTTAGGGTTAGGGGTTTAGGGTTTAGGGTTTAGGGTTTAGGGTTTAGGGTTTAGGGGTTAGGGTTTAGGGGTTAGGGGTTAGGGGTTAGGGTTTAGGGTTTGGGGTTAGGGGTTAGGGGTTAGGGGTTCGGGGTTCGGGGTTAGGGGTTAGGGGTTAGGGTTTAGGGGTTAGGGTTTAGGGTTTAGGGTTTAGGGTTTAGGGTTTTGGGTTTAGGGTTTTTTTTTTTTTTAGGTAAAGGGCATTTTGCCCGGAAAAATATATAACACCAGAAAAAGGAAGTTACAACCCAAGAAGGGCATACCCTCCTAAAATACAAGAAATTCCTAACATGTGCTTAGGAACCCAAAAAATGACAGGGATATATTTCATCCCATCACCCCACCTATACAAAAACGGGGTGCAACTACTAAGCCAAATACAATGACTAAAACAACCAAAGAACCAGTACATACAATGTAAACTACAATGAGCAACAGTAAACAAACTAGCCCTAACACAACTATAGTATTGATGCAGATTGTTTCCCATGTCTTTGTGCAGAGCAGAGGAACAGAGATGGGTAACACACCACATCAAAACCAAAAAAGGGCACCAGAACCAAGTATGCATCCCATGGGAAGGAGTTAGGCCCGACAGAAGAAGCCAAGTGAGAACCCATATCCTAAGCCATTGTAGAGCCCTTGGAGTAGTGTGCTGCCAATTCAAATCCATGCTAGAACCCAACCCAAAAGAAGACACTTGGGCCTTGTCCATCCAGCTACCACCAATATATGAAGAATCAGCCCACATTCTTGGCTCCAAAATCTTAACCAAAGAAAGTTGATTAACCCTGCTACACTCCATAGATTGCTCCAAAGAAACTTCAAGAATAGAAGTCATAATATTCAGGAAATGGGTATGAAGCAAGTCCATGATCCACAGTTTCCAACCCTTTGCAGCCTCACAAGCACAGACTAATGCAGAAAAAAGGAGGCCACCTAACCCAAACCCAAGCATAGTAGAGGACTCAGCACCCTTTCCCCCACAATTGATGGGGTTTACCCAGCCCAACCCATAAGACTCAATCACCAAAGACTGGCCAGCAGTGGACAGGAGGTGCAGCCAAATCAGGAGGCAACCAACAGCCTTAGTACCCGCAGCCCAGCCCAAAAAAACATACCCAGTAGCCTTAGTCTGACCATACCCATCTTCTTGGCATCTCTTCTTCTCTATCCTTTGGGTAGCCAACCTGCTGGTCCAACGCATCAGGTCAAGCCAAAAAAGGACCTGACAGCAGCCTTCCCATGTCACGATAGCAGCCTTAGTCACCCAAGAAGTGTCATCCAAAACAGCCCAAGGCCAACCCCGGCAGACCCCATGTTGCCCAGGCCAAATCAGCCTCATTACAGAGTGATCAGAATGCTCACCTGCACATGTCAACCCCTTCCAATTGTAGCCAACAGCCCAAACACCATGCTTCATAGCCAGCATATCAGCAGCCAAATACCAGCCCGCAGCATAGATAAACCAGCCATCCCAGGCAGTAATCCGGGTAACCCATAAAAGACATCTACAATAATAAGCTGCAGACAGAATCCTCAACAGAACCATTATGAAGTTTTTAATACGCCAGTCATATAAGATGTAATAATCCCATCTGTACATATCTGGCCCAAGAACCCTCCAGTCTAGCATCCCTTGGTCTTTGTCACCATATAATAAATGCAGTAAAATCCCACTCTGCAAAGTAGGAAACCTGTAAGCATAGACAGGTATGACAGCTATAGACAGACCCAATAAAGCCTTCATATCGAGCCAGCAGAGCACAACAGCAGGGCCCTGCAAATTACCGAACTTTTGCCCTTTACAATGCAGGTAATAGCAGTGTTGAGCAACACCAGTGGGATCCCCCAGATCAGCAATAACCAGGTACAAAGAGGGAAGATTAGTGCCCCCATCATCACAACGCCAAGGGGCTTTATACCAGTTCCCCACATCCCATCCCCAGCACCTCCTGCAAAAAAAGACCCAGCTCCCCAGATGAAGGGTTTAGGGTTTAGGGTTTAGGGTTTAGGGTTTAGGGTTAAGGGGTTAGGGTTTAGGGTTTAGGGTTTAGGGTTTAGGGTTTAGGGGTTTAGGGGTTAGGGTTTAGGGGTTTAGGGGTTAGGGGTTAGGGTTTAGGGGTTCGGGGTTCGGGGTTCGGGTCTCGGGTCTCGGGTCTCGGGTCTCGGGTCGCGGGTCGGGGGGTCGGGGTCGGGGGTCAGGGTCGGGGTCGGGGTCGGGGGTCGGGGTCGGGGTCGGGGTCGAGGGTCGAGGGTTTTAGGGTTTTAGGGTTTAGGGTTTTTTTTTTTTTTTTTTTTTTTGGATAAAGGGCATTTGCCCGGAAAAATATATAACACCCCAAGAAAAATACAACCTCTTAGGGGCATCCCCCCATATACCAAACAAAAGACCTAACACTATGTTTAGGCACCCAAAAAATGGTTCTAATATACTTAGAACCATCCCCCCAACTATACAAAAAATGAGGGGTTAAGCTAGGGTTAGTAAACGAATAATACATGACCATCAACCTACTAACCATACAATACATACAGACATAAACATCATTAACACGCCTAATGCATTGATGGGCAATGTTCCAGGTCCAACCCAAATGTTTAAGGTGACAATAGTGAGGAACATGATCCATCAACACCAAAATATAGACTCCATGCATCCAGATGTACACCAAAGTAATAACAACTGCAATCCACCAAAGGAGCTCAATATAGTTCAACCCAATAATCGAAGCAGTACCCAAAGCAAGCATCATGGCCAAAAGACCAACCTCCTCTTTAAATCCCAAACCCATTAGGAAGCTTTCAGAATTTATGTAGAACCCCATCCCAAACCAATATAGTATATAGGCCTCAGCAGCACATCATAAAGCCCATCCAAAATACGCTTCCCACCAGCCCAAACCAGGCCCAACAGAAATATCCAGCCAGATTCCAGACCCATATCCCGCTCATCACGACAGGCCATCAGCTCCCTCCAACCAGCATCATGCAGCCCTTGCTGACTAGCAAACCCATTGCCCCAAGAAATCCAATCTTTACAAACTGTAAGGACATCCAACACCCCCAGTTGACCAATCACATACATAGCAATATCATCCAAAATATGGTGGCCCGGCCAATTGGGAGAATACTTCCAAGTACAAAGGAAAACAAAGCCATAGAAATACATCCTTATCATACCAATTCATATACATCGGTACATCCAAATGTAGCAACAGTTGGCAGCATAAGACCCATTCAGGAAAGAACCATCAGAAACCTCAGCTTTCAGGCAACACCTGTACACTTGTTATCAGCAGCATGACAAGTTAGAAACAGCCATCCCCAAAGCCACCAGTGAAAGGACAAAGAGCCCTTAATCCAGTCCGTATGCCCCTGCATATTCCAGGAGTGCCCAGGCCAAAACCCAAGATGGAGACCAATGTTGAACCCAACCCAAGATGGAGACAAAATTTCCCCGAGCTTCAAAGGAAGAGCATCATAATCAACTAGACCATTGACATAAACAGCCATTTTGAACACAAGAGCAGGGTCCAAACAACCCTTAAGACGAGTAGCTGAGACACAGATCAAATCCCTGCCAATAGCCCATAAGATGTTTCTAAGCCCACAAACCCAGACCGCTCCCAAACAGCACCCAACCCCCAAATTGGGCCAGTTAGAGCACGCAAAAAACCCAGCATCAGGCCATGTGTGCCAGTAGCACCATTGAGCAGCCACCCAGAGCAGCCCAAACAACCAGGCGGCAGGCCCTCCTGGCCAATCCATGGGCCGCGCAAGCCGAACAGAAAGCCAAGCTGGCCGAATGGCAGGCCACTCAGGCCATTTACCGAGCGAAGCAACCCCATTAGCATTATCACTCAGGCTAATACACTGTAACTCATGCCAGGTAGTCAAAACCATACCCTTACATTGAATATCCGGGTTAACAGTGCAGCAATTAAACATCCAAAAACAAATGCTACCCAAAGCCAAATCAATCAAATCACAGATACCCTGATAGTGCCCATGGACACCAGCAAGATTCATACCAATCCCAATTTTAGAAGAGGTGCAGAAGCTGAACCCATAGAAAATACCCCAAAAAAAGTCAACCCAACCCACACAATTGAACCAGTGAAAAATAACAAACAGAAGAACATTGCAGGTCCCTATGGTCCGAGCAGTGTGCCCAACCTGAGACAACCTGACCCAAGTCCCCCACTCACCCCAACACTGACCAGCAGCAGCCGAACCAGCAGGCTTGTAGCAGCCCGTAATCATGAACCAGAACCAAAACCAAACCTGCAGTGTGCTGACAAAACCCATAGCCATTTGCAACCAGCCAAGAAGTAAACTGTTATGACGACCCAAAGGACCATTCCAGGTAATCACAAACCACAGAAACATCCCCTGAAACAGGTTGAACCAGGTCTGCCCCTGGCCCCAACCCGGACCATCCGCAGCTGGCCAGAGGGAATGTAGCAGCCAGTAAGAGTGAACTCCTGAAGCAACCAGCCATGTACTAACCTGCAGCGTTGACCCAAATAACCATTCCAGGCAATCACAAAACACAGAAAAAATCCATGCTTGCACATCAGCTGGTCCTCAAGATTACAGTAGTCAACCATCCCATAATACCCCAAAAATTGACAGTAATAAAAGTCCCAATCCACCAGCCCATAAACCCTCAAAATAAGGTGGATATTACAAGTGTTTATAACACTATCATCACTCAGCAATAAATCAAGAACAAAGGACCCAGCCCAGGCCCACCCTTTACCCCAAATCCTCACTTTTATAAGCCCAACCAGAACCCGGTCCCATTTCCCATACCTATTACACTCCCCAATGCAGCAAATAAAATAGTTATAAATATGAATAACAAAAAGGTATGGGTAGATGATAAGGATTTTCAAATGCACTTTAATCTCTAGCTGGTTTCGCCCCTCCATAATCCAATCCAACGTGTAGGATCAGATGTTCTCATTTGATCAATAGCAGCGGAATTCAACGATGAATTAGCTCAATATTAGCAAGAACAAAGTTAATTCAATCAAACAGTAAAGCACAAGTTTGTTATAGAAAGAGAATTTCTGCAAAAGGAATAATTCTTTTAATCACAATAACTTCGTTACCAAATTCAATGTGTCAACTGCCCTAATATAGAAGCAGTGACGTCTGATGATGTCACAAGATGTTGACATCTAACAGACAAAATATAACTACTGAAAATAACTAAACTACTGAAAGAAGACTACAACATCTGATGAGTAAAATACTCATCAGACTTTTTACAAGTATTGAAAGGAAACTACTGAAGACTAAACTAAACACCACAACAGCTGAAAGCTAACACTTCAGCTGTTGTGAACAACGTCTGAAGACTTGTTCTTCAGAGCTTGTAACTCTTCAGATCTTCTCTTCAACAGTTGTTTGTCTTTAGCCTTTGTGTTCTTTTTCAGTTGTTGTGAGCCTGTGGGACTTAGAGGATTTTCTGATCAGGCTCATTGGTTCTTTTGGTCCAACAAACTCCCCCTGAACCAATGCAGCCAAAACCTCTAATTATTAGTTGTCCCACTTATTGTTGATTTTCCAGGCAGAAAGATGTGTCTTTTTCCTTAGAGATCAGCTTCTAAGATGACCAATTAAGTGTAGGCCTGGATGACAGCAGCTTCAGAAAATCTAACAGTTGAAGAATGAGAGAGAACTCCAATTGGGGAATGGACTAAGAGTTGTTGCCTCTCTCATTGAAGCTACTGCCCATGCACAAGTTTAAAAGATTCTCTGACATAGGCTTCCAGAAGAACTACTTGATCTTCAATGGTTAGTTGCTCTGGCTCACCTTCAAAAAAGAACTCAGGTCCATAGTATTCAGAGAGATACCTGCATGTGGACCCATTGTGCAATTCAATACTTGTGATTTCTCTGTATACGAATTCATCTGGATGTTTTCCTTCAAGGAACAGTTGTAGCTCATTCTTCTTTACCCCTTCCATCCTTTTGTATACCAGCCCCTTCTTGATCATTTTGTTTTCCAATAACTTAGAAGCTGGCATCTTAGCATTGTAGAACTTTTTAAAATCATCAATGATTTCCTAAGGGTCCATCACAAACCCAGCCATAATGTCAGCACTTATCGCCCTTTTGATTCTTCCTCTGTATTCTTGTGGAATGTTTCTTGTGTGTATCCTGTGTTGCACCCTTGGGTCAGGCCATACCCGGATTACATCTTTCCTGTATTGGAAGGTATGCCTTAGTGCAAACAGTCTTTGTGCTTCCTTTCTCATGACTGTTAGTGAAGAAGTCTGAGGGTAATCTTTGTCTACCAATCTTAGAATCTTGTCATCATATACTCTCTGACTTTCTTCTTCTTCTATCTTTACCTTCACAGCTTCCATCTGAGATTCAGGTGTCATCTTTGGATGTTGTCCAAACACCAAAGGCTTTTCAGGAATATAGTTGGCAGGCAATGTTACTACTTTCTTTTGAGCAACCAATTCTGAACCAGTTTTTGATGATTCAGGTTTATGAACTTTTGCTTTAATTACAGTGGAGATGGGAAGCCTGTCTTCCTCATCAGACTCCTCCTCTTCTTGAATCCTTAAGAATCTCCTCTTCTTAGGAGGAGCACCAACATCACCAACTTGAGCAGAGGTTACTTGTTCAATTTCTTTCTCAGCACTTTTCTCTACATTAACTTGCTCAACCTCCTCCTCAGCAACATTAGCAACCTTAGCATGTTTATTCTTCTTTTGTCTCTTGTATGTAACTTGAATAGCTGGAGACCTTTCAACTGGAGACCTTTCAATACATTATCTTCATCTTCTTTTCTTTGCCTTTTAGAAGCTGAAGCTGTGACTGAGTCTGTTCCTAACTCCCCCTTTTTGGCTGCAGGGGAAGAAGGAGTGTGAATAGAAGTAAGCTTGGCAGTCACAGCAGCATCTACCATTTGCTGTATTTGAGATTGTGAGGGTAGCCTCTCATCAAGGGCTTGAGTTATAATGTTCTTTAGTAAGGGAGTGATGAGAGGGATAATTGTGAGAAGGACAGCAGCTAATGCCTCTGGGGGGCTAGAACCCAAAGGATTAGTGCCTGAAGCAGAGGCTGGTGGCTTGTTAAATTGTGGAATAGAGGTGGAAGTGTTTGTGTGACCTTCAAGATTAGAAGGTGCCATCTGTGGGGTAATAGGGGAAGATGGTCTTTTGTCCTTGGACATTTTGGTGAGTAGCTCATTGAGCCTACAGACCTCAGCCTCAAGGAGTTTGTTCTGTTACAGAACATCAGCAAGGGTCCTTTGGTCATCAGTAGCCTTGGCTAAATCATCTGACCTCCTGATAGTATCAGGATCTACCTTAGTTGAGTGTGGCTCAACATGCTCAGGTGCCCCTTTTTCTTGGAACTGGGGACTTCCAACCTCAGGGATAATCCCTTCATCAGTTGTTGCCTCTGACAGGGTCTTAGCTATGTTACTACTATCAATCACTCCAAATGATGGAAGTGAAGAAGTAGCAGCCCTGTCAGATATCAGAATCTCTCTTTCCACACTAGGAGATCTGATTTGGTAGTCAAAGTCCTGTGGGTTATCAGAGACACTTTGATCCTCCCCCTCAATGTGGGAGCTAATCCCAGTAATGATAGGTGTCTGGGTGGGGATAGGAGTGTTCAACTGATCCAGGATTTGTTCAATAACAAAAGTTGGGCTTTGTTGGGTGGTTTCCATAGGATTTGGCTGTGAAGCAGAATGCACCCGGGGAGAGTGGTGCTGTTCAATAGAAACCTTTTCAACTGAAAGAGGTTCTAGAAATGTGTCTGCCTCTTCAATGGTTGCACCAGGTTCCTGTTGAGAGGAATCCTGGGCGGTTTGAGCTGGTGGAGTCTGATGGACCACTGGTTGACTACTCCCAGTGGCCATATCATGCCTTGGTGAGGCATGGGCAGACTCAGGGGACTCATTTCCCTGAGCAGACTTTTTGGGCTTTTTGGATTTTGGTTTGGTGGGGACTTTGGATTTGGATGTAGAAGTGGAGACTGTGGGTTCCCTCTGCTTGGGTTTTAGCTTTCGGGCAGCCTCTTTGAGAGTGGTGTTGGTGTTGTGTCGGGAATATACCTCCAGTAGAACAGCTGGAGCAGAGATCCCCTGACCAACAAGGCCATTGTGCTGTAACTGTTTTTCTATGATGGCCATGATAAATCGTGGATAAAGTAGCCATCTAGAAGAAACAGGCTTACCAGCATGTTCAGTTAATTCTGAAAACAATATTTGTGAAAAGTTTAGTTTTTGAGATTCCAGAATTGAATACAATACCTGTTGCCACCTGGAGGACATTTGGTCCCATGAGGAAGATTTCGAAGCCAAGCAAATGTTGATCATATGAAATATCAGACGCTCCGGATCATTGAAATTCTTCTTGTACAGAGTTGAATCACTTAGGTCACCTTGGTATTCATGACTTGTGAAACAGAGGTCAAGTTGGTTCTTTGGGAATTGGGTGATTAAGTTCGCATCATCAAGTTGGAGAACCTCCCTTAGTTCAGCTGGACTGATGTGCACATTATGACCATTTACTTTTGAACGAAGAGATATCACACCAGTGCCGATGTTGATGAGCTCGACATTCATCCAAAATTGATGAATGGATTCAACATGAAGTGTGGGATTTATGAGAAAGGCGGTTTGGAATTGGGATGCATTCATTAAGTCAACTGCTTCATCAAACTTGGACCAGAAAGGAGATTTGGTGAGGTAGGCGACAGAGTTATGACGAGGTTTAAGGTTCATGGTCACCATGGAAGCAGAGACGTGAGAGGGAAGATAGGTTTTTGAAAAAGGTTTAAAGTTCTGAGAAAGTGATAATGAAACAACTGAAGAAGGTTTGAGTTAAATAGAGAAAACAGCAGAGGTTGAAACATCTGAAGAGTAAAGGTACTCATCAGATGTTGTCGACAGATTTTGTTCATCAGTTGTTTTCAGCAGTTGCTCATTAGACTTTGTAAAAAATATGTTCATCAGAACTTGTGAACAGAATTTGTTCATCAGGCGTTTGTGATAGATTTGTTCATCAGAACTTGTGAACAGAAGTTGTTCATCAGCATTTGTGAGAAATATTTGACCTTCAGTACTTAGTGAATCAACACCCATCAGTACTTGTAACTTAGAGTATTGATAAAGGTCATATCTGTCCTTGAATCAGTACTTCTGATATTTATCAGTATTTACTGAAAATATCAAAAAGTTCAAGGTGAATAAAGAAAATTTTATTGTTAACAGAAAATGTAATATTTTTGGATTTTTGAAAATTGAAAGTTTATTTGTGGAAAAACCAATCTATTCAAGTTGCAGCATACCAAGACTTAGAACTAAATTTTGAAAAGTGGAGGTGTCTAAAGGCTTAGTAAAGATGTCTGCAAGCTCATCAGCACTAGGAACAAACTTTGGATCAATCAGACCCTTTTCAAAACAATCTCTTATAAAATGATGTCTGATCTCAATATGTTTGGTCCTAGAATGCTGAACTGGATTCTTGACAATACAAAGAGCTGAGGCACTATCCATTAACAATGGTGTCTTAGACTCTTTGATGCCATAATCCAAGAGTTGAGTCTGAAGCCAGAGAATTTGTGAAGTACAACTTGCAGCAGCAATGTACTCGGCTTCAGCAGTGGAAGTGGCCACAGATGTTTGTTTCTTACTTTGCCAAGAAACCAAACAGTTTCCTAGAAACTGACAACCACCAGAGGTTGATTTTCTGGTAAGTTTGCAACCTGCATAGTCACTATCAGAGAAAGCAACCAGCTTGCAGGAATGCCCATTGGAGTACCAAATTCCCAGAGATTGAGTGCCCTGCAAGTATCTGAAAATTCTTTTCACAGCAATTAAATGAGATTCTTTAGGTGTAGCCTGAAATCTAGCACAAACACATGTAGCAAACATAATGTCTGGCCTAGATGCTGTGAGATACATCAAGGACCCAATCATACATCTATAAAGAGTTTCATCAACTGATTTACCTTTCAAATCTGCATCAAGTTGTGTGGTGCTGCTCATGGGGTTAGAACATGGTTTACAGTTTTGAAAATCAAATTTCTTTAACAAATCTTTTGTGTATTTGGCTTGATGAATGAAAATGACATCAGTACTTTGTTTGATTTGAAGACCCAAGAAAAACTGTAATTCCCCCATGGCACTCATTTCAAAATGTTTGGTCATTAACTCAGTGAAATCAGCACACAACTTTGGATCAGATGAAGCAAATATAATGTCATCAACATAAATTTGAACAAGTAGCTTATGTTGTCCTACATTCTTTATGAACAAAGTTTTATCAATGGAGCCTCGAGTGAAATTATTTTTAAGAAGAAAAGTGGATAGAGTGTCATACCAGGCTCTAGGTGCTTGTTTCAGCCCATAAAGAGCTTTATCAAGCTTGTACACCCAATCAGGATGTTTATTGTCCTCAAAACCTGGTGGTTGACACACATACACTTCCTCTTTTATTTTACCATATAAGAAAGCACTTTTGACATCCATTTGAAAAACTTTTAATTTGTGTAAGGCAGCATATGCTAAAAACAATCTAATTGCTTCCAGTCTAGCTACAGGGGCAAAGGTCTCATCATAATCAATACCTTCTTCCTGAGAGAACCCCTGTACAACCAGTCTGGCCTTGTTCTTAACTATTTGACCATTTTCATCTGTTTTATTCCTAAACACCTATTTAGTGCCTATTGCACACTTACCTTGGGGTAAAGGAACCAGCTCCCAGACTTGTTGTTTCTTGAACTGCAACAACTCCAACTGCATAGCTTCCACCCAGCCATTGTCTTTGAGTGCAGTGTGATAGTTCTTTGGCTCTTGTTGACTGACAAATAAGGCATAAAGACAAAAGTTTGATAATTGACTTCTTGTTGAAACACCTGCAGAAATATCACCAAGAATTTGAGATAATGGATGATCCTTCAGTTCTTGATATGGAATAAGATCAGTGCAAGTGTTTGCTGGGGGTTCAGCTGCTGCAGATGTTGATGAAGAACCAGGGAACAATTCAGCTGGAATTTCAAATGATGTGGAAGAATCCAGAATTTCATCAGCATTTGTATTTGGAGGAGCAACTGGAGCAGGAGGAGCATCAGATTTAGCAGACAATGGCAGATTATCACTAAATCTGAACAGATGAGTACTTTCATCTTCATCATCAGGACTTCCGTGTGTGGTTTCTGTAGAAGCTTTTGGTGGATCTGCTTTAAGTACCTCATGTGCTTCACCAATAGGCTCAACTGGAAATTCATGTTGCAAGATGTTAAGATCAAACATCTCAGCAGGATTTTGAGGAATGGAGTCTTTGGGACACTCATTGAATTTAACATGAAGAGTTTCTTCAACAATCTTTGTTTGACAATTGAACACTCTATAAGCCTTGCAAGTTGAAGAGTAGCCAACAAAATATCCTGCATCAACTTTTGAATCAAACTTTGTGAGTTGATCTTTGGTGTTAAGGATATAACATGGACACCCAAAAGCTCTGAAGAAAGAAATCAAAGGGGTTAAAGAGTGAAGTATTTCATATGGAGTTTTCAACCATCTTTGATTTACTAGAACCCGGTTTTGCACATAGCAAGCTGTGTTAACAGCTTCTGCCCAGAAGGTTAGTGGTAAACCAAAATCTGCAAGCATTGTTCTGGCAGCTTCAATCAAAGTCCTATTTTTCCTTTCTACAACTCCATTTTGTTCAGGAGTTCTGGGAATACTGTACTGCCTCTGAATTCCCTTTGACAGATAAAATTCATCTAAAATGTGATTTCTAAATTCTGTGCCATTATTACTCCTTACACACTTGACAGGTATAGAATATTGCTTTTCAACATACAACACAAAGTTCATAATAGCCTTGGCAACCTCACCTTTTGAGTGCAAGAAGAAAGTCCAGACAAATCTTGAGTAGTCATCTACAATAACTAGACAATACTTCTTCTTTGCCATAGACATTATCTGAACTGGCCCAAACAAATCCATGTGCAACATGTGCAAACAACCAGTGGATTTGGAATCTCCAATTGGAGGAAAAGAGACTTTGTGTTGCTTTCCTTTCAAGCATGCAGTGCAATTCTCATCACAACTAAAATCCTTTAAGGGAAGACCTCTAACCAATCCATGTTTCACCAATTGATTCATGTTTTTGATGTTCACATGACCTAATCTTCTATGCCACAGATTGGACTCCTTGAAAGAAGCCTTAGAGAATAAACAAGGATGACCTTTAACAGAGATTTTCTTTGATAAATCAAAGGCATATACCTTTCCTACTCTGTTAGCCTTAAGGAGTGTATACTCATCTAAAACTTTGCCAATCAGAGGCAACACATCAGAAGATAAAATCCTACAATCTTGCTTGGTGAAAAGAGAAATATGACCCTTATCACACATTTGACTAACACTCAGAAGATTATACTTAAGATTCTCAACATGATTTACATCATCAAACCTAATCTCACCATTTGTTACCATACCTTTCCCTATAATGTAACCCTTAGCATCATTTCCAAAGGATACAAATCCCTTCCTTCCTGTAAAATAGTCATGAAGAAGAGATCTGCTCCCAGTCATATGCATGGATCCTCCACTGTCAACATACCAGATGCTATTTTGGCATGCTGAAGGACCCTGCATACACCAACACACTCAGTTAGACTTTGGGACCCAAACCATTTTGGTTTTGGGTCTTTCAACACATGAGGAAACAAAATTAGCAGTTTCAGTTGAATCAACACTTGAATCATTCTTATCAGAAAATTTAACCTTGACTTTGGATTTTGGTTTCTTCTTCTGAAATGAGACAACAGATGCCTCTGCTAAATTAACTCTTCCTAGCAGTTGTTGCATCATTATCATCAGTTGATTATGATTTTGTGTCAAGATTTTGATATCATTAGACACATTCTGACCTGACTTTGGATTTTTGGGTTTTAACACCTTAGTTTCTTTAACTGATGAAGAATTTTTCAAGTGTTGTTTCTTTGAATCTGGAACAACCCCTTTACCTTTCTTGGAAATATTTGATTCATTTCCATGTGAGGTTTTTCCAGATTTTGAACTTACTGATGATTCTGGTACAAACTTGGAACGAAATTCAGTTTTCATTTTGAGGATGTTCTTGTTTTTATGCTTTATGTTGTTGAATTTAGAACCTCTTCTGTACCAGCATTCATCAGAGGAGTGATTAAACAGCCTACATATTTCACAAGGCACCCTCTTTTGCTTTCCCTTGTGATTATCTACAAGTACTGATGACTTAGATACTGAGTTTTTGTTCTTCAGTACATTTGAAACATCAGTATTTGTAGACAAATTGACAACAGCTGATGTGTTGACAACCTCTGAAGAGTTATTCTTCAGCACTTGTCTATCAACACTTTTCCACTTATCAGTAGTTGTACTATCAGCTTTTTCTACAACTACTGATGAGTGATTCTGACTTATCAGAAGCCGTGCATCTTTCTCTCCAGTGCCATGCCCATCTGACTTAACCAGTTTTAAATTTAATTCATTTGAAACATTTTCATCAGGATCAATCTCAATTAAAACACTATCCTGACATGTTTCATCCTGGATAACATTTGTACATCCAAGAGAATAAGAATAAGTTTCAACATCCATAGTTTCAGATTCAGATTTGCATGCACTTGAATCACTTTCAAATGATTCTTCAGCATCAGACTTTTCTGAAGATTTGGTGGATTGGTATACACTGTCCCCTTCAGACTCACAGTTAAGATTTTTTGGTGTATAATCAGTTGGAGGAGCAGTGTGATTGTAGCCAATACCAAACTTCACATTTGATGCTGTTTGCTTGTTTAACAGCAACTCAAACCCCTTGCAAGATTCAACCCATTTTGCACATTCTACTTGGGTTGCTGCAAGTGTTTGTTTCAGATCATTGTGTTTTACAAGCATGACTTCCACCCTAGTCTTTTCATCAGACAATTGACACTTGAGTTTATAAATTTCAGACTCTTTTTCATTCAAAACTTTCTCAAATTCAGTTTTATTCTTTGTCATGACCCTTTCTAAATCCAACTTCTCATTGATTAACTCAACATTGATTTCTCTAATGGAAGCAAATGCTGAAACACAAGACTCTGAACACAACTTAGCTTTGGATTCAGATGATACCTGGGATGTTGAAGAAGTTGAACTTGAGGTGTCAGTTGAATCAATAGCCATCAAAGCAAGCTTCCCAAATGGATTGTCTCCACCATGTGGACCAGCTTCAGAGTACATCTGCATATTGAAATCAGATAAGTCATCAGGTAAACTACTCCAATCAGCTACTCCAGGGGTGAAGAAGCTCTGATGTTGTTGTTGTTGAGGCTGTTGATTGGTTTGTGATTTGCTGGGATCAGGAAGAGCAGGGGATTGTGAAGGAATTAATGTTGGAGTGTGAGTAGGTTGAGGCATGTAAAAGCATGGATATGGATAAGGCATGGGACTTTGTGGTACAAAATGAGCTGGATAAAATTGTTGTTGACCAGACCCAGAAGATTGTTGTCCTTTGTTTTGTGGGTTATTGCTAGGAAAGGTCACAAAGGGTGCAGAGGAACTAGGTCCAGTAGATTTGCACTCTCTAGCAAAATGACCAAGCCTGTGACACTTGTGGCATCTCAACTTCCCTTTGTCAAAACCAACTTTGGTTTTGCCAGATATGCCGGGAAATTTTCTTCCAGTTCTTTTGTAGAACTTTTGAGATCTGATGTTGATTAATGCCATCTGACTTAAAATATCCATTTCCTCCAGATCATCATCTGGGATTCCTTTCAAGTCATCCATCACAAAACACAAATTATCAACATAATTTCCTGCATTACCATCAACTCCCACAAAAGCATGTTCAACATTGTTAGTAGAGAAATCAATATGTTCATCATAAGAACATTCAGACCCATTAAACTCTGACTCTTGACCAATTAATGCAGTGTTACCAGGAATAAAATCATCAGCAAGTTTTCCAGATGAAGACAGTTTTCTCTTCTGTTCTACCTCTCTCTCAAACGTTAAGAGTTTCCCATGGAGTTGGGTGAGGGATAGATATCTAAATTAGCATTAGAGCGTAGGACAATTGTATATGTGTCCCATCTCTCAGGCAATGATCTGAGAAATCTGTTATTCATCTGACTATTAGTATATTCCTGCTTAACCATTTTCAATTCAGAAATCAAACATGAAAACCGCTCAAATTGTTGAGTCAATGATTCACCCTTTCTATGAGAAAAGGTCTCATACTGTTGAGCAAGGATTTCTCTAGTGTTTGCTAAAACCTCATCGGTTCCACCGAATTGTTCTTTCAGTGCAACCCAGAGATCATGAGCAGTATCATGATGCATTAAGCCTGAATAAATCTCATTCGGCAAAGCCATGGCCAGAATACCATGAGCTTTCGCATCAATTTCAAACAATTTGATATCCTCATCTGAATATATATCCGATGGTTTCGGAATCATGATTTTAGTTTCAGGGTCAGTGATCATGGGTTTATACGGACCATGCACTACAGATTTCCAACATCCTGCACTATTAATTGACAGGTGATGTAGCATTCGACCTTGCCAAATGTTGTACTCACTCCGAACCAGCATAGGAGGCTTGGTTGCGGAGCCTGTATTGTGCGGATCATTGTTTGGAGTAGTCATGATCTCAGATTCACTCAATATCAATGAAATTCAAATGAATTAATGTAAATTCCAATCAATTGATTCAACACAGATTGATATTCAAAAACAAATCAACAGAAGTTAACAGAAAACGTCAATCTATAACGAATTCTTACTAATCGGCTAATTCGATCAACCAGAGAACGGAATTGAGCAGTTTCAGAGATCAATTGTATAATCGATCAATGATTAACCAGCTCTGATACCATTTGTAGGATCAGATGTTCTCATTTGATCAATAGCAGCGGAATTCAACGATGAATTAGCTCAATATTAGCAAGAACAAAGTTAATTCAATCAAACAGTAAAGCACAAGTTTGTTATAGAAAGAGAATTTCTGCAAAAGGAATAATTCTTTTAATCACAATAACTTCGTTACCAAATTCAATGTGTCAACTGCCCTAATATAGAAGCAGTGACGTCTGATGATGTCACAAGATGTTGACATCTAACAGACAAAATATAACTACTGAAAATAACTAAACTACTGAAAGAAGACTACAACATCTGATGAGTAAAATACTCATCAGACTTTTTACAAGTATTGAAAGGAAACTACTGAAGACTAAACTAAACACCACAACAGCTGAAAGCTAACACTTCAGCTGTTGTGAACAACGTCTGAAGACTTGTTCTTCAGAGCTTGTAACTCTTCAGATCTTCTCTTCAACAGTTGTTTGTCTTCAGCCTTTGTGTTCTTTTTCAGTTGTTGTGAGCCTGTGGGACTTAGAGGATTTTCTGATCAGGCTCATTGGTTCTTTTGGTCCAACACAACGTCAACATAATCAAAACAGCACTAATAGTACCCCAGAAACCCGAAATCACACAATCACTAGATAAATTCATAGGGCTGGATCCTTCAAACAATTTGCCTCCCCATAAATAGGCAACACCATATCCCAAGTCCTCCGAACTTGATTAAGAGCTAACGAATTCCTAAATCTTAGGCCAAGCATACGGAGTCTAACCGAGTCTAAAATTAAGAAACAGACATCCTCAACCGGTCTTTTCTTATTTTCATACTGTCTCAAACACCTCTCCTGCCAGATGTAGTAGACAGTAGCACCAAGAACCAGACAGTTAACCACACTCCAAATAGAGCCATTAGCACCCCCTTTACTGAACTCCACAACTTTATTACTCCAATTCCCGGGGATGTGGGGCCATTTTGTCTTCCGTATCACCTTATCCCAGATTTTAGCCGTGACCGTACAATCAAAGAACAGATGGTCCATACTATCTTGAACACTTGCACAAAACAGGCACTTATCAGTATTCACGACATTCCATCTACTAATCAGCTCATGGGTCCTGAGTTTGTTTTTAACCGCGAGCCAAAGGATGAACGCATGCCTGGGGATATTCTGAGAAAACCACACAAGGTTCCCCCACGAGACCTCATTCCCATTCTCCTGGATGTCTTTCCAAACCGCACCAACATGGAAATCAGCATCCTTACCCTCGTTTGTTCTCCAAACAATTCTATCTGGGGTATTGTCCCTTAGCTGCACAGGAGGGGAGGCCGTTAAACAAGGGAATCTGAGGTTCCAATCAGGGGGCCACTTCCACGCATGGTTAGTAATGACATCTGCAACACGAGTGGAAGGAGAGAACCCCTCTTCATTCATGTTCCTGGGAGTAAGCACACGGTCAAGGGGACCAGAGGGATGCCAGTTATCATGCCTAGCAGAAGTGGATCTGCCGTTCCCTATTATAGAAACAATGTGCCTCCTTAACTGATCCCTTTGCTGAAGAATTTTCCTCCAACTCCAACTGAGGTCATTTTTGATAGGGACTTCCCAGAAATTCTTTCCCCTCAGCTGGTACTCCCAAACCCAGTTGACCCAAAGCGACTTCTTTCGGGTTATAACATTCCAAGTATGTTTAGACATAAGAGCATTGTTCCAGGTCCTTAAAGACTTAAGACCCAGACCACCATGTCTAAGAGGAGTACAACACTCCTTCCATTTGACTTTGGCTTTCCCTCTAACCAAGTCACCCTTACACCACAAGAAACCTCTAATAGCCTTCTCAATAGCCTTAGTGACTGATATAGGCAAAATGAAAACTGAAGACCAATACACTTGAAGGGAATTGAGGACCGATTTAATAAGCTGCAATCTACCCGCAAATGAAAGGGATTTGGCCTTCCAATCCTGGACTCTACGCTTGACTTTCTCAAGAAGGGGAGTACAATCTGCCTGTTTTAACCTAGAAGACACAAGGGGAACACCCAGATATTTGACAGGAAGGGATCCCACCCTAAATTGTACAAGGTCAAGAATCTCTCTTTGAACTTGCACACTGACATTCCCAAAGAAGACCGTACTTTTGGGGATACTAGGATTTAGACCAGAGGCATCCTTGAAATCATCCAAAGCCTCTATAAGGGTCTCAACTGAAAAAGGGTCACCATGACAGAACAAGAACAGGTCGTCAGCAAAACACAAATGGGTCAGACCCACCTCCTTACATCTCCAGTGGTATCTAAAATCATCATTTTCTTTGACATTCCGGGTGAGCATCAAAGAAAGCACCTCCATGACTAAGGTGAACAGGTAAGGGGACATAGGATCTCCTTGTCTCAGCCCCCTCTTACCACTGAAGAAACCTTTCTGCTCCCCATTGATAGCAACTGAGAAAGACGTGGTAGTCACACATTCCATGATCCATCTAATCATCCTGCTAGGGAAGCCAAACTGGACTAAGCAATCCTGAAGAAACACCCATTCAACAGTGTCATAGGCTTTCTGTATGTCAATCTTAAAAGCACACCTAGAAGGCCCTCTCTGCCTATGATAATTTCGCATGAGCTCCTGTGTAATCAAGATATTGTCACTTATCTGCCTATCAGGAATAAACGCACATTGGTTATCACTAACAAGGTCACCAAGGACACATTTGATCCGGTTAGTGATGATTTTGCTGATACACTTGTATATAACATTGCAGCAAGATATAGGCCTAAAATCCGTGACTTTGGTGGGATTGGGCACCTTGGGGACAAGAGCTATAACAGTAGCATTTACTTCCTTAAG